>OY992538.1:184670578-185000325 GCA_963921195.1 Pegoplata infirma | reverse complement strand
ATCGATATCGATTTCGAATAGAATGTCGATATATAGCGAGTTTTCCTATGTGGCGTGCAAGGTGATATAGAATCGAGTTTAAGTTAAGTTTCGATTCGATTTTTAATCGAAAAATTTCATGGATTTCGAGACATTTGATTTTTAATAATTTAATTAATTGTGTGTTAAAACGGTAAGAAAAAACTATATTTTATTACAAACTACTACTTACTTACTTACTATTAACTAATTTTTATCAATTTAATTAATTAATTCTTTAAATTTAATTTTTACAAATTACTATTTTTATCTGCCTCACTTGAGGTTTGAACTCAGAACTCCCAGTTAACTGGTTAACGCCTTACTCCTTCAGCCAGTTTTTCAGTTTGATAATAAAATTACTTTTTTAAAATTACTTTTACTAAAAATTTAATTTATTATTATTATTTGAATTGCCCTTAAATTATAATTTTTATTATTATTTGAATTACCCTGTTTTATATTCAATTTATTTTGTTTTGACATAATTCTCATAATTTGAAAATATTTTTATTTTTGGCCTTGGTTCAAACCCCGGTCGCGGATTTTTTTTTATTTATTTTATTATTCTAATGTTAAATATTATTTTTTTCAATAACAATTAAAATTGTGAAATTTTGTAAAATAATTTGAAAATATTTTATTTTTGGCCTTGGTTCAAACCCCGGTCGCGGATTTTTTTTATTTATTTTTATTATTCTAATGTTAAATATTATTTTTTTCAATAACAATTAAAATTTGTGAAATTTACAAAAATTATGAGAATTATGTCAAAACAAAATAAATTGAATATAAAAACAGGGTAATTCAAATAATAATAAAAATTATAATTTAAGGGCAATTCAAATAATAATAATAAATTAAATTTTAGTAAAAGTAATTTTAAAAAAGTAATTTTATTATCAAACTGAAAAACTGGCTGAAGGAGTAAGGCGTTTAAACCAGTTAACTGGGAGTTCTGAGTTCAAACCTCAAGTGAGGCAGATAAAAATAGTAATTTGTAAAAATTAAATTTAAAGAATTAATTAATTAAATTGATAAAAATTAGTTTAATAGTAAGTAAGTAAGTAGTAGTTTGTAATAAAATATAGTTTTTTCTTACCGTTTTAACACACAATTAATTAAATTATTAAAAATCAAATGTCTCGAAATCCATGAAATTTTTTCGATTAAAAATCGAATCGAAACCTTAACTTAAACTCGATTCTATATCACCTTGCACGCCACATAGGAAAACTCGCTATATATCGACATTCTATCGAAATCGATATCGATGAAATTCTTAGAGAAAACGATTCTTTTCGAATCGATATCGACTCATTTTGCATACTGGGCAGTTTTTATAGTATTGAGTCAACTTTAAACTTTTTAAATGTTTCTAAAAATTTGTGTAATAATTTAATTGACACAATTAAATCTTTACTCAAAATTTTTCGTTAATTACCTAATTTTTTAATTGTGTCAAGTCAAAATTATTCATAATTTATCGATTTCTTTTTTTTTAAAAGTTGCACATTTTGAACAAAAAATATTTTTTTCTGTGTATTTGATGACTTTATGCAGAGTTTTGTGTGTGGATCGTATTGAGTTTATAATCTGCAAATACTCCACACTCAAAGAAAAAAATTGTAAAATGTCAGGAAATGCTTATAATTTTTATTTTTTATACCCTCCACTCTAGTGATAGAGGGTATATATAAGTTTGTCATTCCGTTTGTAACACCTCGAAATATTGGTCTAGGACCCCATAAAGTATATATATTCATGATCCTCGATCGATTTTAAGACGATCTAGCGATGTCCGTCTAGGACCCCATAAAGTATATATATTCATGATCCTCGATCGATTTTAAGACGATCTAGCGATGTCCGTCCGTCCGTCCGTCTGTCCGTCTGTCTGTCTGTTGAAAACACGCTTACTTTTGAAAGACTTTACGGAGGCTCCTGAAGTTTGGCATATATGTTGGGCATTTATCTGGTCAGGTTGGTATTGCAATCCAGCGAAATCGGTCCAGTGGTTCAAAAGTTATGAGCAAAAGACTGAATTTCGGCAAGGGTTTTTCGTGAATTTATGAGATAAAAAGCACTATAACTTTCGAAAATCAATTCAGAGGATGCTGAAGCTTGGCATATATATTTTTCGTTCCTCCAGCCTACTCCGTATTTAATTTCACTCAAATCGGTCCAGTGGTTCAAAAGTTATTAGCAAAACCGTGAATATCAGATTAGCTTCACCTTAAATTCACGTGGTGAAAAAAAAAATTGGTAAATTTTGTTTTTGAATGTAAATTTGAAAAAAATTTTACACTCAAACGAAAAACAAGTTTGTTTTTATACCCTCCACTCTAGTGATAGAGGGTATATATAAGTTTGTCATTCCGTTTGTAACACCTCGAAATATTGGTCTAGGACCCCATAAAGTACTTTTAACCGATATCTTTTTGAAACCGATATCTTCCGATCGGGATGAAATTTGCACCAAGGTTAGTCCTATTGGATAGTAGTTCAGACACAATTTTTTCAACGAGATCGGTCAAGAACTCTCTGAGTTAGAGGGGGTCGAAATTTGACATTTTGGCCAAAGAGGTGTTTATTCTCATCCATGTAACTTCTTACCTATTGTTTTTAGCAAAATGTGTCCCAAAAAGTTTAGATAGCTATTTCTTCTTATAAAAAAAATAAAAAAAAAAATTTAGATTTTTTTTCTTAAAAATCCAAAACTTTTTTGACTTTTTCCTCAAATTGGGCCCTATTTTTTTTTTTTTTTTTTTATTTAAAAGAAAGCTTAGGTGATTTCCTTTAAGAGCTGTGGGGTCGCTTAGTGGGATGCGAGTGGGACATCTATGAACAATTTTTTTTTTTAACTTTGGAACACAAAAACACGTTCTTCAATTTGCACTATTAGGCGTGGGATAGCTAACCAGTTTTCGATTTCGATCCGCGATACCCTCTAATTTTTTAAGGTTCGAAAAAGAAAACACGAGCCAAAAAAATTGGGGCGGTGGGGAGGGGCCATATGGCCCCTCTTTGGGGTCAAAGTTGGGCTTTAAGAGGTAAAAATCCTCAAAAAGCCCCAAAACTTCCCTAGAAACGCCCTTGGAGGGGTGCAATGTGAGACCGACCTCCAATAATTTTCTGCCCCCAACATTTTTCTTGAACATACCTTATCCCTATTTCCACTTCCTAAGGGGGCTCCCATACAAAACATTTTTAAAAAATTTGATACTACCATTCTAACTTACCCTAAAGTGCCCCTAGTGGGGCCAAATGTATGACCGACCTCCATTATTTTATTAATTCCAACATTTTTTGCAAACATACCTACAATGTATCTTTAACCCTTAAGGTGGTCCCCATACATTTCTTTTATTTTTTATAAACTTGTTTTATTAAACCAGCTCCTACGCCCCTACCGTGCCTCCTAGAGAGGCAAAAATTACGACTAACCCCCATTATTTTTTAGTTACCAACATTTTGTCCGAAAATCATAACACCCTATCTCCACTCCCTAAGGGGCTCGCATACATTATAAAAACATGTATTTTTAAAAACTAATAAAAAAATAAAAAAAATGTATGGGGACCCCATTAAGAGTTGAAAATAAAGGGTAGGTATATTCCGAGAAAATGTTGGAGTTGAAAAAATATTGGGGGTCGGTCATACATTTTACTTCTCTAGGGGCACCCTACGGACAGTTAGAGCGGTAGGAGCAAATTTTATAAAATGTCATTTTGTATGGGAGCCCCCTTAGGAAGTGGAAATAGGGGTAAGGTATGTTCAAGAAAAATATTATGGGCAGAAAATTATTGGAGGTCGGTCTCACATTGCACCCCTCCAGGGGCGTTTCTAGGGGAGTTTTGGGGCTTTTTGAGGATTTTTACATCTTTACGCCCAACTTTGACTCCAATGAGGGGCCATATGGCCCCTCCCCACCGCCCCCATTTTTTGGCTCGTGCTTTCTTTTTCGAACCTAAAAAAATTAGAGGGTATCGCGGATCGAAATCGAAAACTGGTTAGCTATCCCACGCCTAATAGTGCAAATTGAAGAACGGTTTTTTGTGTTCCAAAGTTAAAAAAAAAATGTTTTCATAGATATCCCACTCACATCCCACTAAGCGACCCCACAGCTCTTAAAGGAAATCACCTAAGCTTTCTTTTAAATCAAAAAAAATAGGGCCCAATTTGAGGAAAAAGTCAAAAAAGTTTTGGATTTTTAAGAAAAAAAATCAAAAATTTTTTTTTTATTTTTTTTATATTTTTTTTTCGAAAGACTGAAGAAATAGCTATCTAAACTTTTTGCGACACATTTTGCTAAAAACAATAGGTAAGAAGTTACATGGATGAGAATAAACACCTCTTTGGCCAAAATGTCAAATTTCGACCCCCTCTAACTCAGAGAGTTCTTGACCGATCTCGTTGAAAAAATTGTGTCTGAACTACTATCCAATAGGACTAACCTTGGTGCAAATTTCATCCCGATCGGAAGATATCGGTTTCAAAAGTTGTGTCAGTTGACACGAAAACCCCCATATATATTCATGATCCTCGATCGTTTTTAAGACGATCTAGCGATGCCCGTCCGTCCTATCGTCCGTCTGTCCGTCTGTCCGTCTGTCCGTCTGTCCGTCTGTCCGTCTGTCCGTCTGTCCGTCTGTCCGTCTGTCCGTCTATCCGTCTGTCCGTCTGTCCGTCTGTCCGTCTGTCCGTCTGTCCGTCTGTCCGTCTGTCCGTCTGTCCGTCTGTCCGTCTGTCCGTCTGTCCGTCTGTCCGTCTGTCCGTCTGTCCGTCTGTCCGTCTGTCCGTCTGTCCGTCTGTCCGTCTGTCCGTCTGTCCGTCTGTCCGTCTGGCTGTCTGTCTGTCTGTGTGTGTGTCTGTTGAAAACACGCTAACTTTTGAAAGACTTTACGGAGGCTCCTGAAGTTTGGCATAAATGTTGAGCATTTACCTGGTCAGGTTGGTATTGCAATCCAGCGAAATCGGTCCAGTGGTTCAAAAGTTATGAGCAAAAGACTGAATTTCGGCAAGGATTTTTCGTGAATTTATGAGATATAAAGCACTATAACTTTCGAAAATCCATTCTGAGGATGCTGATTTGTCATTCCTCCAGCCTAGTTCGTATTGAATTTCACCCAAATCGGTCCAGTGGTTCAAAAGTTATTAGCAAAACCGTGAATATCAGATTAGCTTCACCTTAAATTCACGTGGTGAAAACCCGTTAAACCTGTTTTACAACCATTGGTAAGCCACAAAAATATTTTAAAACGTATTTTTGTCACACAAAAATATTTTTATACCAAAACAAAAAAAAAATACACTCAAAAAAATGTTACACTCAAAAAAAAATTTACACTCAAAAAAAAATTAGTAAATTTTTTTTTTAATGTAAAATTCAAAAAAATTTTTACACTCAAAAAAAAAAATTTACACTCAAAAAAAAAATTATTTCTTTTTTCAAAAATAACACTCAAAAAAAATCAGTAAATTTTTTTTTGAATATAAAATTCGAAAAAAAATTTTACACTCAAAAAAAAAATATTTTTTTTTTTTTTAAATTACTAAAAAAAAATTTTTTTACACAAAATAAAATATTTCTAATCAGTTATATTTTTTCACGTTAGAAAATTTACTATCACTTAAAATGGGCGTTGTGGAGGGTATTCATAGATTCAGCCAAGTCGAATTTAACTTTTCTACTTGTTGATACCTCCTATTTTACGAGAATTCCTGGTAAAAATTACGTTTTGTTCTTTTTTAATTTTACGAGCTTTTTGTTAATAAAATAGTAAATCAACGCATTAATGCCTGGCCCTCGTGTCAGCTATTCCGGATCATGTTGATAACCCTTGCGAAATAATGTAAGAGACAAAAAAGTTGATAGAAAGTATGAGGTGAGGCTGAGATTGCTAGAAATAGAATTGTAGTATTGGAAACTGTCAAAATTTGTTCTGTAGAAACTAAAAATATTCACTATATTAACAACAATTTCCATTAACAAGATAAACCGACATTTAAAATCTTGCTGATGATAACACTATCTGGTGTATTTGAAATCGGTTTTGGGAATACCAGAAGTGTCTATAACACACAAAAAATAAACAAGAGTTATTTTTTGTGTCCATTTCGGACATGCTGATTATAATGGCTTACTCCGTTTTTTAATGTATGGTACATTTTTCTTGGAAAATGCCGTTAAAGATTTACTGGTCTCGTTCCAGTTTCTTAAAAAAAAAATTGCAAAGTTTATGATTTTAAAATTGTATGGCATGGAAAATAAAGATATGACTTGTTATAATATTTCTTATAGAAATTTGGCTTAAAGTTTTTCATCTTAAGCCTTTAAATTCGAGAATTTCTTAATTTCTTTGATAAAAAACTTGCTTTTAGTGAATCAAAAGAGCATCCATAAAAATACGAATAGTGGACAAAAAACAGCTATTTTATATGGACCATCATGAAGAAAATCGCGAAAAACTGTTTTTTGGAATATGGCAGCATCACTTTACGAGATGATTTAAGGCTCCATCTTTTATTATATAATGTGGGAACCTTAAACAACAAACTGACCAAAAATTGGGCCAAAAAAGTTTTCATTTGCAAAAGTTATCTTAACAAAAACTATTATTTCAGTGTTTACCATACAATTGTATTTCAGAAATTATCAATTGTATTTAAGTAATTATCAATTGTATTTCAGAAGTTATTAATTAATTTTCAGAACTTTACAAATGTATTTCAAAAGTTACCAATTGTATTTCAGATATTATCAATTGTATTTCAGAACTATCAATTGTATTTCTGAATTTATCAATTGTATTTCAGAAATTATCAATTGTATTTCAGAATTTATAAATGTATTTCAGTAATTATCAATTACATTTCATAAATTATGTATTTCAGAAATTTATAATTTGTATTGTTGGAAATATCAATTGATAACTGTGTTTATATAATGTTGGACTGTATATTTTATAACTGAATGTTTTATTTAGTTCGTTTTGAGTACATATTAATTTTTTCTGAGAAATAATAATTGTTGAACAATGAGAAAATCTGAAAAAAAATCAAGTGACAACACAGGCTAAGTGGAGATGTCGACAGCTTTCGGAAGATGCCACCCTTCCATCATCAGCACTTCCTCGATTGCCACACATTTAATGTGTGTCAGATTAAAATTAGCCATTTAAATGAAACTTTTGAACAAATTAAATATCGGAATTACTTCTCTTTGTGTTGATAACTTCTGAAATACAATAGATATTTCCTAAAATACAAAATACAAATTAAAAATTTCTGAAATACAATTGATAATTTCTGAAACACAATTGATAAGTTCTGAAAAACAATTGATTATTTCTGAAATACAATTGATAAATTTTGAAATACAATTGATATTTTCTGAAATACAATTGATAATATCTGAAATACAATTGATAACTTCTGAAATACATTTTATAAGTTCTAAAATACAATTGATAAGTTATAAAATACAATTGATCATTTCTGAAATACAATTGATTAATTCTGAAATACAATTGATAACTTCTGCAATACAATTGATAATTTCTGAAATACAATTGATAATTTCTGAAATACAGTTGAAAATGGTGTAGTGGCTCAAAAGTTATAAGCAAACCACTGAATATTAGATTGGTGTCACCTTTAAGTGTTGAAAATTCGTTAAAAAATCCATTTAAAAGCATTGGTAACTTAAGAGTCAAACAAACTTACAGTCAAAAAAAATTGCACACGAAAAAATTTTTTTCTTACGTGATTAAAAAAAGTTTTGTTCAAAATAAAATATTTATAATAAAAAATGTCTAATGCATTTTTTTGTTACGTTAAAAAATAACTATCAGATAACAAGGGCAACAACAAAAGTTGGATTTCAGCAAGGGACGCCTCAGTTTATTAATGTTCATCAAAAAGTTATACCGACATTTTTTCAAAATTTTCGAAAAGGTTCTTAAGCACGGTGAGTCTCTACGATGTTTAGGTTGAGCTTTAGTGTCGACGAAAAGTGTAAGCGCAAATATTTTCAGAAACTGAGTATACTGTTTTAATTGTACTTATTTAAAGGTCACAAAACAGTAAACATCAAAATCCTATCTTCTTTAGTTCGCGAGAAATCGCGAAATTAATTTTTTGTTGTTTTTGTTTTTTATCTTAAGATAGGTTTCTTTAAAATTTCGAAAAACATGGTATGCAGTTTTACTTGTGCTTGATCAAAGGTCACACAGCTGTTGACATCGAAATTGTAGGTGTCAAATTTCGCGAAATATTGCGTAATTATATAATTTTTTTTTATTATTTAGTTATATTTTGCTCACTTTCGCGAGAAATAGCGAAAAACAGCTTTTTGGGGGTATTGTGTTATTTTTGGTCTGTAACAACATTTAGTTCAATTAACGACAAAAATGTGGTATGCAGTTTGAATTCGGGGTTATTTAAGTTGACAAAACTGCAAGCATAAAAATTATAGATGGTTAATTTCCCGAGAAATTTTTGTTTAGTTTCTAAAATTAAGAAAAAAAATCAAGAAACGACAAATAAATTGTATGGAGTTTAAATTTTATATGCACTCAAAAAATTATGTTAGTAAAATTAACTGAAAATGTCAGCTAAAATAACTACTTTGTAAGTTGTTTTGGGGTCAACTACTTTTTCAGTTAAATCAACTAACAATGTTAGTTATTTTAACTGACAAAAACCAACTGACTTATGTACAACAACTAAAATGCAGTAAAAATAAAATAATCAATAAATATTTCTTTTTTCCAAAAAATTTTTCAGAAAAAAATTTGAAGACCAAATTTTTTCAAATTTTGTGTTATTTTTAGAATTGTTCTAATCAGGCTTTCAAGGTCATTAATTTTCTAAACGTAAATAAAAGACTTTTTTATTTCATTTTTTTCAAAGTTTTTTTTTTTTTTTTTAAAAACGAAAATTTATTTTTATTGTTTGGAAAAAAACTTTGAAAATTTTTCAGCGATAAAAAAAAAATAAAATTAACTACTTTAAATAACTGTTACTACATCACAGTACTTTTTTGTTAGTTATTCAAAAAAACTACTTAAAATAACTAACAGAAATAGTCGTTTGATATTTTTCATACAAAAACAACTGACTTTGTAGTTGAAAACAACTTACTACTGTAAAATATACAAACAACTAACATGTAGTAACTTACATAATTTTCTGAGTGTGGTTAAAGATGATAAAACTGCTTAAATCAATATCTTGACTGCTAATTTACGCGAAAAATAAATTTTTTTCCAATTTTTTTTATTTTTTTTTTTAATTTTGCGATTTCTAGCGAAATTGAGAAGATATGATTTCGATGTTGCCAAATTTTAGAAAACACAAAAACACTAATTTCGCGATATCGCGCGAATGCGAGCAGCTACGTTTTCGCTATTAACAGTTTTGTGACATTTAATCAAGTAGAAATCGAACTGCGCTTACTCTTTTCGTCGAAACTAAAATTTAACCTAAACATCGCTGAGGCTCACCGTGTAAGGTCGTACTTCGTTAATTGTTTTTACTACATAAGTCAGTCGTTTCTTGTCAGTTAAAATAACTAACATTTTTAGTTATTTTAACTGAAAAAGTAGTTGATCCCAAAACAACTTACAAAATAGTTATTTTAACTGATATTTTCAGTTGATTTTACTTACATTATTTTCTGGGTGTGTTAGTTTTAGGTAATTCTACACAGAGAAAACAGTTTAATTATGCCAGCCGAATTTAGAGCTAACTGCATGATTTTGTTACAGCAATCGAAATTTTCGGTTGCCATTACCAAAATTTATTTGAATCATCAGAAGTTAAATTTTCAAAACAAATTTTGGTTGTTCTTATTAAACCATGCAGTTGGCTCTTAATTCAGCTGGCAAAACTAAACTGTTCTCTCTGTGTAAGATTTAGTACAAATCTTTTTTCTACAATATAGTTAAAAAATTGTCTTTGAGGTAATATTTCAGTTAAAAATTTAATTTAATAGATGACACCTTGTGAACACATTTCCATCGAAAACCCACTTTTTCAAATAAGTCAGATAGCAAGTTTAAAATATTCGCCCTCTATGAACTCTTTAAATTTTTATATACTTTAATTATATGAAATGAGTTATTTGTTTCACATTTGTTGTAGTAATTTTTAATGGTTATTACAAAGTTGTTACATATTTTTTAATTTTTTTTTTGTTTTAAATGAATAATTTTTATGAATATACAAAGAATACACAAACATGCATATAAATGATTATCACATATGCATTGCGATGCGATGGATGCATGCATTATTTTTATGCCATCACTAATTTGCTTAAATGATGCATATTATGACGTATGATGATGGCACTGGAAAACATTGATAATTACAGTTCATTATGGAAAAAGATTAATTACTTTTAAAGAAAAATATGTTGCAGACTTTTAAATACATAATTTTTTGTAACATAAAGATTAAAAATGTAAAGATGAATTTAATTGAGACTACATATATGAAATCCCAATTTAATTGCTTATTTTATATATTAATCGTTTTGCACTTAAAAATTTTTAATAATGTCCCAATTAAGTTATGGAGTTTCATACACTCAGAAAATTATGTAAGTTACTAAATGTTAGTTGTTTGTATATTTTACAGTAGTTAGTTGTTTTCAACTACAAAGTCAGTTATTATGTTTATTTGGCCAGTTTGTTTAGTAGTTTTATGTGTGTTACCATGAGCTAATAAGGCCTATATTATTTCCAATTTTAATAAAAACGCATTATTATTACTGGTTTCCCGACGTTTCGTCGATTTTTTGTCGACTTTTTCAAGGGATTGTCTAGTTTATTTAATAAAAAACATAAAATTATTACAATTATAAAATATAATATTAAAAACAAATTGAACTTACAATTGTAAACGTTATTAAAACATTAAATCACAAATAATTTTACGTTAACAAAACATATAACATCAAACAGAAAACATTTAAAATCCACGAACATATTATTTAAACACATCTTATTCTAGTATCACAGTTTAATTAATTGCAGTTAAGTAGCTTGCACTAATGTTGTCGGTATCTTCCTTCTTGTTCATAGTTTTGTGTATATTTTGCTGAATTCGTAAGCTTTCGATCGTATATCTCTTTCTTTCAACGCCTTCCCTGTCTAATATTTTGATGCCTTCTATGTTGGCGGTATGCTTACTTTCTATGATGTGTTTTGCAAGTGCTGTGCTTTCCCTCCCCTTCAATATGTCCATTTGGTGTTCCCCCATCCTTGTCTCGAGAGTTCTTTTTGTTGTGCCTATGTATATTAATTCGCAGTTTTCGTTGTCTGTTCCGTTGCATTTGATTTCGTAAACAACATTGCTTTGTTGCTTTTTGTCAATAGGAGCTTTTATTTTAGAATACATTGTGCTGAGTGTTGTATTCGGCTTATAAGCAAAACATATGTTTTTTGTTTTCATAGTTGTTTTGAGGTTTTTATTGTTTGTTAGACCTGGTATATATTTTACACTGTAAAATTTTTGTTGTTCTTTATCGATGATGTTATTACATTGGTTGTTTGATTTATTTTGTATTAGTGCTAGTGAATTTTCTATTAATAAATTTACCAGATTTTTCGGGAAGCTGTTGTTTTTGAGTGTTTCTTTTATTATCTTAATGTTTTTGTTGTGAAATTGTGCATCACTGATGTTGATTACTCTAAAGATAAAGTTTTTTGCCGTATTGATGATTTGATTTTTTGGTTGCGTTGTATAAAAATTCATAATTCTGCCAGATGACGTTGCCTTTGCATACCAGTCAAAGATAATGTTGTTGTTAATCCGATGGAGTTTGGTATCAAGATATGCAAGTTGTCCATTGTTTTCCATTTCAATTGTAAATTGAATTTTCTGGTGATATTTGTTGAATGTTGATAAAATTTCATCTTTGTCGTCAATATGTATTATCGCCAATATATCATCTACATATTTAGCAATGTATTTGATATGAATGTTCTTCTTCTCCAGTTCTAATATAGCTTCATCTAGTAAACAGTCAAGTATAATATCTGCTATGGTTGGGGAAAGTGGGTTGCCCATGGGCATGCCGAATATTTGGTTAAAAGTTTTTTTACCATATACAAAATAGTTGTTGTCTTGTAAACAAAATTGTAAAATTTTTAAGAATTGTGCGCTTGGAATCTTCGTGAAGTCCTTGATAGTATTCCATTTCATCATAATGTTTCTTATCGCAGTGTGAACAGGTATGTTAGTAAACAGTGAAATAACATCAAAAGATACCAGCATTTCTCCTTGCTGAAGTTTCATATTTTTGAGTTGCTCCTTAACTTGTAGTGAATTTTTGACATTATATTGTTCGGATACGATATTTTTCAGAATTTTACCAACAAATTTGGATAATTCATAGCACGGTACCTGAAAAGAAGACACAATGGGTCTGAGTGGAATTCCTGGCTTATGGATTTTCGGTAGTCCATATATCCTAGGTGCAGTGGCAGCTGAGCATATTAGTTGGCGTTTTTGCCATATGTTGATAAATCCGTTATTATGAAGATCTGCTACCATATTGTTGTTGGTTTTTTGTAATTTAGAGGTTGGATCCGTTCTTAGTGTTTTATATGTTATTTTGTCCTCCAGTAGTTTTTCCATTTTTTCTTCATAGTCCCATTTGTACATGGCGACCGTTTTATTGCCTTTGTCAGCCTGAATAATAATAATTTCCTGGTGATCATTTAAAAAAGTTTTTGTTTCCTCAAAGGCTGTGAAAATAAATTTTTCCCTATCATTGATTTTGATTTTCCGTTTAAAAGAGGTTATTTGGTTGGCCAATTTAGTTCTCAAGACATCTTTATCTCTATCTGCATAGTCATCTATTGTTTGTATACAATTTTCAATATCGGCTATTACATGTATTGGTGAGAAATTTCGCTCATTTATTGGAAGTGCAAATTTTTTCCCCAAAGACAGCATCCATTTACATTCTAAAGGTATATTTACCTCAGTTTTATTTTCAAACCACTCGTTGTTAAAAACTAACCCATGTAATTTAAACTTATTTTCTTTCAGTGTATTTAGTTTTGCTGTTTGTATATCCTTAATGTTTTTGATTATGTGTTTTGCTCTTTGCTTTTGTTCGTTTATGAATTTTGTGTAGTCTTCTTCTTCTATCATTTTTTCTATGCCAGCACTCAGCTGATAGATCTTGCGTTTGATTAATTTAATATTTAAATTGGTCTGTGATATTTCTAAATTAAGTATTTTTTTGTGGAAATTGTTTTCAATTTTACCAAGTTTTCCCTTAATAGTTGTGCAAGTGAACAATTGCGTTACCTGTGTTGTCAAATTTTTTGTATGATTCGGTATTATTCCATAATTCCTACATGATAAAAGTTGTTTTTTATGTAAAATATCAAACAACAATTTCTGTTAGTTAATTAAGTCGTTAATAACTAAGAAAAAAGTACTGTAATGTAGTAACAGTTATTTAAAGCAGTTAATTTTATTTTTTTTATCTCTGAAAAATTTTCAAAGTTTTTTTTTTTCCAAAAAAAAGTAAATTTTATTTTTTTTATTTTTCATAACTTAAAAAAAAAAAAAAATGGTCTCTAATTATTTTTCTGAAAAAAAAAAAATATATATATATTGATTGTTTTATTTTTACTACATTTTAGTTGTTTTGACTACAAATGTAAGTAGTTTTTACTACCTAAGTAAGTTGTTTTTTGTCAGTTAAAATTGTTAGTTGATTTAACTGAAAAAGTAGTTGACCCCAAAAAAACTTACAAAGTAGTTATTTTAACTGACATTTTCAGTTGATTTTACTAACATAATTTTTTGAGTGTATAAAAAAAATCAAGATAAAAAATTTAAATTTGACTTGGCCGAATCCGTAAATACCCTCCACATTTTCCAAAGCAATTTAATTGCAAATAAGTGATCTAAATTTTTTGAATTTTAGAAATAACAAAAATGAGATATCTCGAAAACTAATAGCGATAGGCCAGTTCAAAGGTCATATTTGGACTCAGCACGTCAAAAACATTCAGAAAATCGAATCTTGGTACCAGAATTTCAAAGAGAATTTTTTTTTTTCAAGGGAAATTACTAGGGTATTCAATCGATTAACCGTTAATCGGTTAACCGATTAATTTTGGTCGATTAACTGTTCGAATAATTTAAAATTGTCAATTTTCAAATAACAAATAAACCGATTAATTTGTGTCGGTTAACCGATTAACCGAAAATTTTTTTTTTAGTACTTTACCTACTTTTTTTGCTTTATTTTGTTTTTTGATATTTCATTTTTAATTTAAATTACGGTTCTGCTGAAAGAAGTTTAGGTCTAAAAAAATTTATCAAACTGTCTTTTGTAACATGTAAAAACTCCGTCAAGAAAATATTTTATCGAAGTCCTAAAAAGATATTTCGGTTTAAAAAAGAAAACAAACTTTGTAACCCTAGCCAATTTTTTACATTGCTAACAGTATACATATATTTTTTTTCTATTAGTTTTTCATGCGCCTAATCCGAATCTGACCTTAGAACTGATCCATCTCATCTTGAGATATTTAGATTTTCGATTGACAATACTGCATAAACTGAGATTTTTTCTATGTTCGGGATCCTATAAAACCGCGAATTATTTTATAATGTAAAAAACCGTCCGACAGCCAATATTAAACATGAACCGGATAATATATGTCTGAAAGTAGAGATCAAATGAAGTAAAACGGCATTTACAGTTTTTCATTTCGTGATCCTGTTTCCCAAAATTTTAAAAGATTACATTTTAAAAAATTTTATAAAATATTTTTTTTTTAATATTTGTACTTGTCCTAGGATACCACTGGTGATGGAAAATGAAAGAGGGGATCTCCCCTAATATTTTATAAAATTTAATCCTCTAAAACTTTGAAGTCGTTTTAAAAGGAAACAGGATCACGAAATGAAAAACTGTTAATGAAGTTTTACTAGATTTAGTCTCTAGTTCCAAACGTAAATTACCCAGTTCGTTTTTAACGACTTTTTCTATTTTTGTCGGACGGTGTAAATAGTTCAGCACATCTGAAAATTCTGATATTTTTGGAATCCTTTAGATATCTTTTTTCATTACGAAGATATCGACCCCATGAAATTATTGGAATTTCGGCCCTGACAACTTTTTTAGGGGTGCATCTAAGCCCGGCAGTAATTTGGCTCAATTTTTCCCTTTTATAAAAATTGCTTTATTTTTTTTGACATTTTTTCATTGAATTGGGGCCAATTTGGATTGGGATAATTTTAAGGGTGCCATACAAAAATGCTTTATTTGGACTAACGGGTATTTAAAGCTTCGCCATCGGATATAGATTTCTTATTAATAAAATTCTTAAAAGTATATACAATTCGTGGTTTTATATTCAATTTAAATTTTAAATTGATATTATTCGGTTAACCGAATAATTCAAATTTAACCGATTATTAACCGATTAAATCTCAACCCCGATTAATTATTTGCTCGATTAACCGATTAAACCAGAACCTCGATTAATTGAATACCCTAGAAATTACCCCGCTATTTCTTTCCTGTCACAATGTTTCTATTAATATAAAAAGTTCCAATGAAGACTCCATCCTGAAAATTTAAACTTAAGTAGTATAGGTGATTCTTAACAACATATATTTTTTCCAAAATTTGAAAAATATCGTTTTTTGAGATATAGCTCTCCAAAAATTAAGGCTAAAACCAATGACCTTTGACCTTTTTCAAAAAAAATCTTGGGGAACACCAATTTAAAGACTGTCCCATTACCTATTATTTGCAACCTGGCTGAGAGCTGTATTGTTATTACTTTTCGAGTTATCTTTATTTATCTCAGAACACTTTTGTCAAATATATACGATTTTGCCAATTTTCAAGATCCCATATCTCGGGAAGGAAAACTACCAGAAGTCCAAAATTTTGGCACTATGATTTTTTTCTAAGGGCCCAACTATATTCTAAGTTTCATCAAATTCGAAAGGGGTGAGGTCAAATATGCTACTTTTATCGGTTGAATTGAGGTGTTTTAACTCAGAGGACAAATGAACAAACAAAACAATAATTGAAAAAAAATGTTTGCATTTAGCGATAAAAAATGTTTTTTTTGTTGTTTATCGGGAAATCCATTGACTTTTTCTTTGCTAAAAATTTGTTTTAAACACTTTGAAAGGTGTTTCTTAAATAATATTACCATAGTAATTAAAAATTGATACATTTTTTCAAAATTTATTAAGCGCTTTTTGGATATAAAAAGTTAGCATTGTTTGTAACATTATCGTACTTTCGTCGTCTAACAGTTTTCGTACCTTCTGTAAAAATGTTACAGGGGTTTGTGAGAGAAATGCGAGGAGCTTGATTTTAGGGACTATAATTGAAAAAAAATAAACAAACATTTTGAACATTCTGATTAATTTTTGTTGAAAAATCAAAATTGTTTTATTCGACTTTAAATATATAATATTTTGAGTAGGTTTATTCAAGCTCGAGGTCGTTATATTTCTTTTACTAATTAAAACTATGATATTCCCAACGAGTAATTTTCAAGAAAATAATTTTTGTACACTCCACTCTAGAGATAGAGGTTATATTCATTAGAGGTGTAAATTGTTCTTAAGAATTTAAAAATGAGTGAGCTAAAATTTCGGCTAAAAATAACACGTGCCGAAAATGGATTGAAGTTTTGGGACATTCTTATATGAAAGAAAACCCCTCTTTTTCTAGTTTTTAAAAATATATTGGTGTTTGTTATTTTTTGTTAATTTTTTTGTAATACAATATAAAAATAGTATTAATTTACCTTTCCAAAAAGACTAATAAAATAAAAATCGGATGAAAAACAAGCATTTTACGCATACATGCCCCAGACCATTGTATGGTTTTTAAAGCCAGAATTTAAAAATTTTCAAAATTTTTAGGCAAAAAAATAAAAAAAATGCCTGCGAATTTTTTACTCTTGCCCAAAACATTTTATTCATGATAATCCCAGCGAAAAAAAACATTACTTAGAACAATGATAAAAGGGACTTCTACTGCTTCTGGAGTAGTGAATATCTACTGAATATCTCATTACATTTTCATCTAGTTGTCGCAGCAAGTAAGTAGTTGTTTCAACTCGTTTTTCAGTACATATGAAGTGGTCTTCATACTATTCTATAACTTTGAATTTTTGACTATACTTATTAACCACTTCATTGCGAATGCATAATATTGTATATTTAAGAAGTGATTAAACACCACACTCAAAAAATTATGTTAGTAAAATCAACTGAAAATGTCAGTTAAAATAACTACTTTGTAAGTTGTTTTGGGGTCAACTACTTTTTCAGTTAAATCAACTAACAATGTTAGTTATTTTAACTGACAAAAAACAACGGACTTATGTAGTAAAAACTACTAACATTTGTAGTCAAAACAATAAAAATGTAGTAAAAATAAAATAACAAGGGCGGGTACAAGGGGGGGGAAGGGGAAATTAGCCCCCCCCCCAAGACAAATTTCAAAAAGAAAAAAAAAAGAAAAAAAAAAGAAAAAGGAAGGAAAAAAAGTAGGAATCGCATACGACTCGTTTTAAATTAAACGACTCGTTTTAGCTCATCATTCTATTACCATATAGTGTCATTTCGTTGTAATGGAATAAATACTAAACGAGTCGTTTAATTTAAAATTAAAAGACGTGTATGAGAACACGGGATTATATCACATTCGCATTGCTATGGTAAAACACGGTTTAGTTGAAACATTGTTTTATGATTCGTTTAACCATATTTTTTGATAGCAAGACGTAACCGTTTATATTTTAACATTAAAATTTAGAATTTTTTTGGCACCACTTTTGTTGAATGTCAAAGTTTATTTAATCAAACACGAAAAAAAAACATTTTATTTTCAAATGCGAACTTTTTATCGAAACTTAAATTTAATGCCAATAATTATACAAGTTAAAAATAAGCGTGGATAGTTTAAAATTTGTATAGGTGGGTGTATATACGGTTATGCGAAAACAGTGCTATTGCTAAAACCGAGTTTATAATAGTCATAAACTTTGATATTACCAAAAAAAAGCTGTAGGAAAAAGCTATAGAAAACAAAAATCAAACCTAATATTCTGAATTTTCATGATTTTTCCTTACTATACGTAAGAAGCTTAATATAATTTATTAATACATTCCTTAATTGAATTATTTCATGTAATTTTTAAATAAAGCATTTGTAAAATAACCAATATTTATTAAATAATTATTGATAATTTCCAAATTTTTTAATGAAGTTTTAAAGTGGAGATTTCTTTAGTGAGGAAGTGCATACTAATGTCTATATTTGGAAGTGGTGCAAGCCATAATTTATGACATTATATATCAATTTTTGGAAGTTGTTTAAAAGTATTTCCATTTGAATAATAAATCAGGGGTTAACTGCTTTTTTTGGAATACTTCAGAAGTGGTTTGATTTGGACTACTTCCCTGACTTTTTGCTGGGAATGTTTTGCGGAAGATTTGGGTGAACTTGCTAGAGCAAAGTTTTTTTTAGAAAAAAATAATGTTATATTACTTTACTATTCCATACAAAACAAATTGAAATATCAGTCAAGGACCCCATTAAAAAACCAAATAGCTGTGCATTTCGTAAGTGAGTGCAAAAATAAGTGCAAAAAAGTGTTTTTACATTTTGGAGAGTATAAAAGATTCGGCACCAAAGAATATACCACTCTCACCTGTTTTACGTACATTTGATAAACAAATGGAACATTTTTATGCGAAAAGCTTAGACTTGGTGAAAAAGTAGTTTTTTGCAAAAAAAAAAAAAAATGATTTTTTTTCACGAAAAACAAAATTATGTTAAAAAAAGATTAATGAACCCAAAATTTTTGGTGAAAAAAAATTTTGATGAAAGAAAGTTTTTGATGAATTTTTTTGATGAAAAGAAAAATTTTTTGATGTAAAAAAAATGATGAAAAAAAAAATTTTTTGGTGAGAAAAAAATTGATAATAAAAAATTTAATAAAAAAAATGATGAAGAAAAATTGATAAAAACAAATATAATAAGAAAATTTACATATGAGGCATTCCACACCAAATGTCCAGCGAAAAAAAACATATGTACCGTAAACTTCTGAATAGGTGATATGGATAGCCCTATATGGAACTTAGAAAATTGCGTTTTTGGTTTTTCAATTTTTCAAAAACTGGGCTTAGGAGGCGTAGTCAAATATTGGAAAAATGGTCAAATTTGTGGCGAGTTGCCTTGACTAAATATTTATCACATTAAAACGGATTGCACCACAATGTCAAAAATGTACGTTCTTATATAGTTTTGTATGGGCTATCGATTAAATTTTTTTTTTGGAAAATTTTCAGAACCCGTTCTGAAATTTTCCATTTTTTAAAAAAGTCAATTTATCAAAAATCCGGCCACTTTTTTTTTCTTTTCTATTTATTTTTTTAAAAGTTTAGATGATTGTCCATCCACACAAAAAAAATCAGAAACACGTTCATCTTTTTTTTCGAGAAAACCGCATTTGAACTTTAAATTTCATAACAATTTAGTAATTTGCTTGTATTTTCTTGTGTCAACAGAGCGTATGACGAATATTTATGCAATTAATATTACTCATTCGCAACTTTAAAACAAAGAAATACAAGCAAATAACAAAATTGTTATGAAATTTAAAGTTCAAATGCGATTTTCTTGAAAAAAAAGATGAACCTGTTTCTGATTTTTTTTTGTGTGGATGGACAAACATCTAAATTTTTAAAAAAAATAAATAAAAAAGAAAAAACAAGTGGCCGGATTTTTGATAAATTGACTTTTTTAAAAAATGGAAAATTTCAGAACGGGTTCTGAAAATTTCCCAAAAAAAAAATTTTTAATCGATAGCACATACAAAACTATATAAGAACGTAAATTTTTGACATTGTGGTGCATTCCGTTTTAATGTGATAAATATTTACTCAAGGCAACTCGCCACAAATTTCACCATTTTTCCAATATTTGACCATGAAAAACCAAAAACGCAATTTTCTTAGTTACATATAGGGCTATCCAAACAACCTACTCAGAAATTTACGGGACACATGTTTTTCTGTAGAGGGACATTTGGTGTGGAATGCCTCATATATTCGATTAGAGTTTTATTCTACTTCGAGGCCCAAAAATATTTCTATTTATGATATTGTCATAATATAGTATTTTTAATTTATTGCTTTAAAAAGTTACTCATCTCATAGTATGTCTGTACTGATCAGTTTCATCCTCACTAAGGAATCTTCAGCAGACTTTAGAAAATCATCGTTGGTCAATCAAACATCAAACCAGACATAATATTTGATATATTTCACAAGTTATACGAGAAATACTATTATGAAGGTCCGAAATCTGTTTTCCAACAAAAATAACTCTTTTAAAGCAAAAATTTACAAAAAAAAGAAATTTTGATGAAAAAAAAAAAATTTATGAAAAAAAAAATAATGAAAACAAAGTTAATGAAAAAAAAAATTGATAAAAAAACAAAAACATTTATGAAAAAAAAAATTTTGATGAAAAACAAAAAAATTGATAAAAAAAAAAACAAAAAAATTGATGGAAAAAAAATTTTGATGAAAAAAAAATTTAGGATAAAAAAAAACAATTTTGACGAAAAAAAAAATTTTATGAAAAAAAAAAAATTAATGAAAAAAAAAATTTCATAAAAGAAAAATTTGATAAAAAAAAAATGATGAAAAAAAAAAGTTTGAGGAAAAAAAAAAGTTATGAAAAAAAAAATTTGATGAAAAAAAATTTTTTTTTGTTGAAAAATAATTATGTTACTTTTTATTCACCAGCTGGTGAAAATCAGTGTTATTCACCACGAGGTAAATTATTATCCAAGTTACAAACGAAAGCTATTAAAATTTTTGGTTTCAAGAAAATGAAAATAGTAATTCTTGTTTTCTTTTTCGTTAATTGTTAGCTTATATAGTCAAACTGAGGTGGCGTCCTGCAACTTTTTTAAAATTAGGCACTAGTCTAAAAACATTATCATGTTAAAAATAAATTTTACTTTATTATCATATTGAGAACGTGTTAACGATATGGTAGTCAAGCTTTATTTTGATTTTTCGCCGGTAGTGATAAAATTTCCGCTGATTCCACATAAAATGCGTTTCTTCACAATAATTTAGCAAATATTGGAAAATTTGTTCTTTATTGTACGGAACGAAGCGTAAAATGTAAATTCTGAGGATGCTGAAGCTTGGTATATATATTTGCCGTTTCCCTGGCCTAGTTGAATTTCAGCCAAATTGCTCAAGTGGTTCAAAAGTTATTAGCTAAACCGCGAATTTCCGATTAGTTTCACCTTAAATTCACGTGTTAAAAACCTTTTAAACATGTTTGAAAAACATCAATGTTTTTCAAACATGTTTAAAAGGTAAGTCTCAAAAATATTTTACAATGTATTTTTGTCACTCAAAAATATTTTTACAAAAAAAAAATAAAAATACACTCGGAAAAAATTTTACACTCAAAAAAATTTTGCACTCAAAAAAAAATTTAGTAAATTATTTTTTTTTTTTTTTCAAAAGTTACTTTAAAAAAAGTTTTTTTTTACACAAAATAAAATATTTCCAATCAAAAATTTTATTTTTTCACGTTAGAAAATTTACTATCACTTAAAAATGCATTCCTAGATTCGACAAAGTCGAATTTTACTTTTCTACTTGTTCGGTTTTAAATTTATTTATGCTGGCCATTTTTGCAAGACTTAATAGACACTTGTTTTGGAATTTGTCAGATTCCATTGTCAAGACCATTCAGCAAATAAAAAAAACCTATAATACAAGTAGCAAAGTGAATTTCAATGACAAATCGCTAATGTTAAAACTAAAATTTTAATACAAATTAAAAATTAAAATAATTTTTGCATTACTTAGTCGACACGTGTTTCGGAATTTGTCGGATTCCATTGTCAAGACTATTTAGCAAATATAAAAAACCGTATAATACAAGTAGCAAAGTAAATTTCAATGACAAATCGCTAATGTTTAAACAAAAATCTTAACACAAATAAAGATTGTTTTATTCAACCTTAAAAATATTATATTTTAAGTTGTTTTATTCTAGCTCGAGGTCATTATTTTATTTACTATTTAACACTATGATATTTTGAAAAAAATGTTTTTAAGAAAATATTTTTCCTGTTTTAAATTAATTTATGCTGGTAAAGGATAATAAAAATTTGCCCGGATTTTTAAAATTGAAAGAAACAACTTTTTTTCCACACAAAAAAATGCCAGTCTAATAGGTATATCATAACTTGCAAAAAGTCGTTTTTTTTTTAATTTTTCATAAAATTAAAATGTGTCACTGTATTAACTGACCTCCTAAAAATTGGGCCTAAATCTTTCAGCTTTTATTTTTAAAGCTAAAGCCTCTAATAAGCATTTAAGACTATTAAATTTCCAGTGATAGTCATTAGAAAAACAAACAAGATTTAAATCTTTACCTATTTCAGTTCGTATTTCCATTCATCTTTAATTTGTTATTTCGTTGAACTCCAACATCTATTTTTAACTATTCTCTAGTGAATAATCTTTCAACAATTCGGAATTTTTCAACAGTCTAACCAACCATTTTGAAACAAAAAAAAATAGAAATAAGAAAATTTGCATGTAAAATCAGTTTAATTACAATATGGGCCAACAGCAACTGACAACAAAAAAATTTAAAAAAACCCAGCTCAAAAGCAGTAAAAAAAAAATTTTTAAAGCCTTTTTACAGACTAAAATCAACATAGATAGAGATTCAATGTGTTAGATAGCACGTACTATACGAAAACAAATAAACTCCTTTTTGCGCTGACCACCATTAGTTAGTGATGCATGATAATGGCAACCCAATTAAATTGTCGCTTACTTACATGCCTGTGTTCATTCTCCATTGGCAGTGGAAACATGTCAGTTACTTACCTATCAACCTACAAACTGACACAAAAAAAAAAAACGTAATAATGAAAATAAACAACAACCATCTAACAACACTTTAGCGAAAGAATAAAAAAAAACATACACACATTAATACTGTAATACAAAATTATTCAGAACTTTAGATTTGAAATTTTTATACTCTCCATTAGGTCTTTCAGTAAGTAGGAAAAGAAAATTTTTCAGAATCTAACAATAAGACTTTTTCTAAAGATAAAAATTCTCAGAATTTTAGACTTTTTCTATAGGAAAAATATCTCAGAATCTGTGACTTTTTCTAAAGGAAAAATGTGTCAGAATCGGAAACTTTTTTTATAGAAAAAATGACTCAGAATCTGAGAATTTTTCGATAGAAAAAATGACTCAGAATCTGAGAATTTTTCTATAGGAAAAATGGCTCAGAATCTGAGAATTTTTCTATGTCTCAGAATCTGAGAATTTTTCTATAGAAAAAATATCTCAGAATCTGAGAATTTTTCTATTGAAAAATTGTCTCAGCACCTGAGAATTTTTCTATAGATAAAATGATTCAAAATCTGAAAATTTTTTCCTAATTTTTCTATAGAAAAAATGTCTCAGAATCTGAGACTTTTTCTATAGAAAAAATGTCTCAGAATCTGAGACTTTTTCTATAGAAAAAATGTCTCAGAATCTGAGACTTTTTCTATAGAAAAAATGTCTCAGAATCTGAGACTTTTTCTATAGAAAAAATGTCTCAGAATCTGAGACTTTTTCTATAGAAAAAATGTCTCAGAATCTGAGACTTTTTCTATAGAAAAAATGTCTCAGAATCTGAGACTTTTTCTATAGAAAAAATGTCTCAGAATCTGTGACTTTTTCTATAGAAAAAATGTCTCAGAATCTGAGAATTTTTCTATAGAAAAAAATGTCTCAGAATCTGAGAATTTTTCTACAGGAAAAATGTCTTCAAATCTGAGAATTTTTCTATAGGAAAAATGTCTCAGAATCTGAGACTTTTTCTATAGGAAAAATGTCTCAGAATCTGAGACTTTTTCTATAGGAAAAATGTCCCAGAATCTGAGACTTTTTCTATAGAAAAAATTTCTCAGAATCTCGAATTTTTGCTACAGGAGAAATGAGATCTGAGACTTTTTCTATAGGAAAAATATCTCAGAATCTAAGACTTTTTATTTAGGAAAAATGTCTCAGAATCTGAGAATTTCTCTATAGAAAAAATTTCTCAGAATCTGAGACTTTTTCTATAAGAAAAATGTCTCAGAATCTGAGACTTTTTCTATAAGAAAAATGTCTCAGAATCTGAGACTTTTTCTATAAGAAAAATGTCTCAGAATCTGAGACTTTTTCTATAAGAAAAATGTCTCAGAATCTGAGACTTTTTCTATAAGAAAAATGTCTCAGAATCTGAGACTTTTTCTATAAGAAAAATGTCTCAGAATCTGAGATTTTTTCTATAAGAAAAATGTCTCCGAATCTGAGACTTTTTCTACAGAAAAAATATCTCAGAATCTGAGACTTTTTCTACAAGAAAAATGTCTCAGAATCTCAAACTTTTTCTATAGCAAAAATGTCTCAGAATCTAAAACTTTTTTCTATAGGAAACATGTCTCAGAATCTGAAACTTTTTCTATAGAAATATATCTCAGAATCTGAGACTTTTTCTATAGGAAATATAGGAATTTTTCTATAGGAAAAGTGTCCCAGAATCTGAGACTTTTTCTATAAGAAAAATGTCTCAGAATCTGAGACTTTTTCTATAAGAAAAATGTCTCAGAATCTGAGACTTTTTCTATAAGAAAAATGTCTCAGAATCTGAGACTTTTTCTATAAGAAAAATGTCTCAGAATCTGAGACTTTTTCTATAAGAAAAATGTCTCAGAATCTGAGACTTTTTCTATAAGAAAAATGTCTCAGAATCTGAGACTTTTTCTATAAGAAAAATGTCTCAGAATCTGAGACTTTTTCTATAAGAAAAATGTCTCAGAATCTGAGACTTTTTCTATAAGAAAAATGTCTCAGAATCTGAGACTTTTTCTATAAGAAAAATGTCTCAGAATCTGAGACTTTTTCTATAAGAAAAATGTCTCAGAATCTTAGACTTTTTCTATAAGAAAAATGTCTCAGAATCTGAGACTTTTTCTATAAGAAAAATGTCTCAGAATCTGAGACTTTTTCTATAAGAAAAATGTCTCAGAATCTGAGACTTTTTCTATAAGAAAAATGTCTCAGAATCTGAGACTTTTTCTATAAGAAAAATGTCTCAGAATCTGAGACTTTTTCTATAAGAAAAATGTCTCAGAATCTGAGACTTTTTCTATAAGAAAAATGTCTCAGAATCTGAGACTTTTTCTATAAGAAAAATGTCTCAGAATCTGAGACTTTTTCTATAAGAAAAATGTCTCAGAATCTGAGACTTTTTCTATAAGAAAAATGTCTCAGAATCTGAGACTTTTTCTATAAGAAAAATGTCTCAGAATCTGAGACTTTTTCTATAAGAAAAATGTCTCAGAATCTGAGACTTTTTCTATAAGAAAAATGTCTCAGAATCTGAGACTTTTTCTATAAGAAAAATGTCTCAGAATCTGAGACTTTTTCTATAAGAAAAATGTCTCAGAATCTGAGACTTTTTCTATAAGAAAAATGTCTCAGAATCTGAGACTTTTTCTATAAGAAAAATGTCTCAGAATCTGAGACTTTTTCTATAAGAAAAATGTCTCAGAATCTGAGACTTTTTCTATAAGAAAAATGTCTCAGAATCTGAGACTTTTTCTATAAGAAAAATGTCTCAGAATCTGAGACTTTTTCTATAAGAAAAATGTCTCAGAATCTGAGACTTTTCTATAAGAAAAATGTCTCAGAATCTGAGACTTTTTCTATAAGAAAAATGTCTCAGAATCTGAGACTTTTTCTATAAGAAAAATGTCTCAGAATCTGAGACTTTTTCTATAAGAAAAATGTCTCAGAATCTGAGACTTTTTCTATAAGAAAAATGTCTCAGAATCTGAGACTTTTTCTATAAGAAAAATGTCTCAGAATCTGAGACTTTTTCTATAAGAAAAATGTCTCAGAATTTGAGACTTTTTCTATAAGAAAAATGTCTCAGAATCTGAGACTTTTTCTATAAGAAAAATGTCTCAGAATCTGAGACTTTGTCTATAGGAAAAATGTCTCAGAATCTGTGACTTTTTCTATAAGAAAAATGTCTCAGAATCTGTGACTTTTTCTATAAGAAAAATGTCTCAGAATCTGAGACTTTTTCTATAAGAAAAATGTCTCAGAATCTGAGACTTTTTCTATAAGAAAAATGTCTCAGAATCTGAGACTTTTTCTATAAGAAAAATGTCTCAGAATCTGAGACTTTTTCTATAAGAAAAATGTCTCAGAATCTGAGACTTTTTCTATAAGAAAAATGTCTCAGAATCTGAGACTTTTTCTATAAGAAAAATGTCTCAGAATCTGAGACTTTTTCTATAAGAAAAATGTCTCAGAATCTGAGACTTTTTCTATAAGAAAAATCTCTCAGAATCTGAGACTTTTTCTATAAGAAAAATGTCTCAGAATCTGAGACTTTTTCTATAAGAAAAATGTCTCAGAATCTGAGACTTTTTCTATAAGAAAAATGTCTCAGAATCTGAGACTTTTTCTATAAGAAAAATGTCTCAGAATCTGAGACTTTTTCTATAAGAAAAATGTCTCAGAATCTGAGACTTTTTCTATAAGAAAAATCTCTCAGAATCTGAGACTTTTTCTATAAGAAAAATGTCTCAGAATCTGAGACTTTTTCTATAAGAAAAATGTCTCAGAATCTGAGACTTTTTCTATAAGAAAAATGTCTCAGAATCTGAGACTTTTTCTATAAGAAAAATGTCTCAGAATCTGAGACTTTTTCTATAAGAAAAATGTCTCAGAATCTGAGAATTTTTCTTTAAGAAAAATGTCTCAGAATCTGAGAATTTTTCTATAAGAAAAATGTCTCAGAATCTGAGACTTTTTCTATAAGAAAAATGTCTCAGAATCTGAGACTTTTTCCTTAGGAAAAATTTCTCAGAATCTGAAGTTTTTCGATAGAACATTTTACCCCCCTTATAATCGGAATTTCCAAAAACCCAGCCATTCTAAATCTAGTTTCCGGAGGGTGAATCTAGATTCCAAATTTAATGTCTAAATTGTTTGCTTTCAAAATTATTAAGGTTTTTTAAAGATCCTTTGCTATTTTACTTCATGGATTTAATATTCTTTTTGTACATAGTGTTTATCAACGACAAAATTGCAGTAATTTTCACTACCATTGATGTGGGGTGACTCTATTTAAAATAAATTACATTCTATGGTTAAATTGAAATAGGCGTAAATTAATGCCACACACCTGTGTGTATGTCTGTATATGAAAGTGTACTGGTCTATGATTTGTACCCACCAACGAGTTAGTAACCAAAGTTGTAAAAACTTAATTATTTAAAAGAGTGTTAGATCCTTTTTTTGTGTGTGTGTTGTTTGTTACTGCTGTTTGATGTTAATAGAAGTCAACGGAAAAAAAAAGTATTCAAGCGTTTGCACAATAAAAGCATAAACGGTGGATTGGTAAGGGGTGATCATGATCGGAGGATGATGACGGCTTAGTAGACAAGTCAACAATCAAAAAAGATGTGCATCTTTTTATAACGATTTTTAAATACAAAATATTTTTGTATATACTGTCGAAAAATGTATCTGCAATTCAGATCAGAATGACTCTTAAGCTTTTATTTTTATACCCTCCTCTCAAGTGATATAGGGTATATATAGGTTTGTCATTCCGTTTGTAACACCTCGAAATATTGGTCTAGGACCCCATAAAGTGTATATGGGGCATTCCATGTGAAATCGGACACTTTGTAAAACATTTTTTTTTAGATTTTCCCAATTTGTTTACAGTTTTTAATACCCGTCGAAAGCTCCTTCGTATTAAATTTTCAGATTTTTTTGATGACCCGTTCAAAAGATATCGAATTTTTAAAAATTGGTAGTTTGTTCCTTTACTCAAACTTCTTTTAATCATAACTTCTTCAATAATGTTCCAAATTGCAATTTTTTTTTCAAAATTTTTGTTTTTTTTTACGTACTTTTTAAAAAAAAAAATCCAAAAAAATTCTTAAAAGCGCTCTAGTATCCGATTTTTAAGTTTTAAAATTTAAATCTCATTTTTGAAAATGTTTGTACTCTTTGATTTTTTTTGAAATTTTTTAGTGTAAAATTTCTATCAATTCTAAAAAGTTTTTGCCCAGGAGGATAGTGGGATAACGATTCCCGAGTAAAAATGAATACATATAATTTTACATTATTTGATGTATGTATATATAGCCATATGAAATAATATGTTTTCATATCAAACAAAGTACATAATTATATCTCGCATTGAGTTTTTCCAAATTTTTTAAATGGAGTTATATAAAATTACATCTAATGATAACCATATTAATATATAAATACATGTGGGAGACATAATCATATGTGACACATATAACTTAATCTGATTGCATACATATTTATATGTGACTTAATATCAAATAACGTATACGAGCATATTTAAAAAAAATCCAATATCATTATATATATAATTATATATGACTTACAAGAAACCATTTAAAATTATATATGACTTACAAGAAACCATTTAAAACTATATATGGTTCCATCTTAAAAAACGAAAAAAAAAATTTTCAAATATAATTATATATGGTCGCACATATAACTCTATATACAGTTATATAAAACAATACATGGCATCAAACATTTATATTTTTAATATTATCAAAGATATAATTATAAATGACTTATGAGATACCGTATATAGTTTTGTAAGGTACCATATAAATACAATTTTTTTTTAAACTCTATATATAATTTTAAATGGTGGCACATGTAACGCCATATAAAATGTTATATAATTGTATAAGGTAAAAAATATTTTTTTCTTTCACAATATTTTATATATAATTATGCATACTTTTATATGACAATATTTCAATATTTTTTTTTAATGTTGCATCATATATATTTTTATTTAAGTATACAAGAGAGCTTGTATAATTATATATGATTCTCAAAGCACCTAAAATCAGTCAAAAAAAAATATATATAAATTCTATAAATTTTTAAATAGAAAAAAATCTGTTTAATCCATTGTATTTTAAAACTTAAAAAAATGCATATTGGATTTTAAAAGTTAAATTTTTAAAAAATGCATATTACTTAATTAGTTGTGTGTAACTTTATATAAGATCATATAAGATAATATATGATGCTTGGGGACCCCGAGTTCGATTCCCGGCTCAACCCAGAAAAAAACTATTTTTTTTTTAATTTTTTAAAAAAGAAAATATGTTTTTAAAGCTTTTTGTTTTTTCTAAACTTAAAAATATTGAATAATTAAATTTTTATGATAAAATCTAAAAATAAATATTATTTATTTATAGTTATATAATTTTATATATTACATCATATAAGTTAATATATGGTTCCTAGGGACCCTGGGTTCGATCCCCGGCTGAGCTAAGAAAAAAAGTTGTTTTTTTTATTTTTTTTTTAAAGAAAATATGTTTTAGAAGCTTTAATTTTTTACTAAACTTAAAAATATTGATTAATTTATTTTTTATGATAATATTTAGAAATAAATATTATTTATATATAGCAATATAACTTTCTATATTGCATCATATATGATAATATATAATTCTTGAGGACCCTGAGTTCGATTCCCGACTAAGTCAAGAAAAAAATAATTTTTTTTTAATTTTTTTTTTGATCTAAATGATTTTTTAATGCGTTTTCGTTTTTCAAATTTAAAAAAAAATAAAATCCCTGAATTTTAACAAAAATATTTCAAAAATAATTATACTTTGATATAATTATATATTATTTAATCCGAAGAAAAAAATATTTTAAAACTTTAATGTTTAACCATCAATATCTCTGGTTTTAAGAGAGCTAAAGTCCTCAGATCAAGCTTAAATCAAAGCTTTATTTGTTGCCAATAATTAAAAGTGTATTTGGTTTGAACTTATGTTAGCAATATTTTCAGATAAAATTATTTTTGTCTGAAAAAACTTCCGAAAAAAACTTAAAACTCATTATTTGGCCGTTGGTGAGTAAAAAAGTTTATACATGTTTTATACCATCTTAAAGGTATTTTTATTAAATATACAACAGCAGAAAGAAAATTTGGATCCGATGAAAAATGTGAAGCTCATAAGCCAAAAACCGTTTTTATTTTAAAGCTTTATAACTTGGAAAATTAAGAGCATTGGAAGATGAAAATCATGTTGTTAAACCCAGCTCAGCAAATAAACTAAAAAAAAAAAAAAAATCACAAATTTTAGCAAAAATTTTCTAAGTCTTTTTTAAAATTTTGTTCAAATTCAAGTCGAATATAATTTGATGCAATCATATACACGATAAGATAAACTGGATTTAATTATATATAAGTTAAACTTGATATAATTATTTATGATAAACTATTTTCTAAGTTTTTTTAAAACATAGTCTTTTAAAGTTGTCATTTATTAACAACGTCCGCTGGGTCAGAGGGTAGAGATTGCGATTACAAAACAGTTGGTAGCTGTTCGATTCCCCCGCCGCTCGAAGTTTTTTTTTTTTTTTTAAATAAATTTTAATTATATATATTTATATCTTAATATTGAAAAAAATTGTTTGGATAAAACTTTATCAGTTCTAAAAATAGATTTTATTGTTCGGATTAAATTATATATAGTTCTAAAAATAGATTTTTTTTTTCGGATAAAATTTTATCTAAAGTTTTTTGTAATATTTTTTTTTTCTTTCGTATGAAATTTTATCTTTTTTTATCCAGCTAAAAAAATCTTTTTTTTTTTGTCTTGGTCCAATAAGATCCAACCATTTTTCGGATGAAATTGTATCCCACCGATTAAAACTGATCTAATTAGATAAACCCACTTTTCGGATCAAATTGTATCCGTCCGGTTAAAACTGATCTAATCTTAGCGATCCATTTTTCGGATCAGTGCTGATCTTTCAAATCTCGGATCTATCAACAGATCTGGAATAATATAAGAACATATATTGCTCCATACAAAAATTTTTACTCGGGTTATTACTATTTTTTAAAATTTTTTGAAAAAATTTTATTGTAATTTTCTAATCTTAAAATCATTTCTACTGCTCCAATGGTGCGTCATTGGGGGGTCCTTTATAAGACCGACCCCCATTAATTTTTACGTCTTAACATTTCTTTGGAACAAACTAATACCCTATCTCCAATTTCTAAGGGGGCTCCCACACAAAACGACATTTTTTAAAATTTGTTCCAACCGCTCTAACTGCCCTAATAGTGCCCTTAGAGCAACAAAATGTATGACCGACCCACAATATTTTTTTAGTCCAAACATTTTCTCTGAACACACCCCCCCATACAATTTTTTTTATTTTTGGTATATTTGTTTTATTTAATCAGCTTCTACCGGTCCAATAGTGCGTCCGAGAGGGGTCATTAGTGAGACCGACCCTCATTTATTTTTACCCTACAACATTTTTTCAAAACATACCTACGCCCTATCTCAACTCCCTAAGTAGGCTCCCATACAAAATTAAATTTTTATAAAATTTGCTCCAACTGTTATTTGTATGGGAGCCTACTTAAGGAGTGGAGATAGGACGTAGGTATGTTTTGAAAAAATGTTGTAGGGTAAAAATAAATGGGGGTCGGTCTCACTAATGACCCCTCTCGGACGCACCATTGGACCGGTAGAAGCTGATTAAATAAAACAAATTTACAAAAAATAAAAAATATTGAATGGGGACAGCCTTAAGGCGTTAAAGATAGAGGGTAGGTGTGTTCAGAGAAAATGTTTGGACTAAAAAAATATCGGTCATACATTTTGTTGCTCTAAGGGCACTATTAGGGCAGTTAGAGCGGTTGGAACAAATTTTAAAAAATGTTGTTTTGTGTGGGAGCCCCCTTAGAAATTGGAGATAGGGTATTAGTTTGTTCCAAAGAAATGTTTAGACATAAAAATTAATGGGGTTCGGTATTATAAATGACCCCTCTATGACGCACCATTCGAGCAGTAGAAATGATTTTATGATTGGAAAATTACAATAAAATTTTTTCAAAAAATTTTAAAAAATAGTAATAATCGTTATCCCACGATCCTCCTGGGCAAAAAATTTGTAGAATTGATAAAAGTTTTACACAAAAAAATTTCAAAAAAATCAAAGAGTACAAACATTTTCAAAAATGAGATTTAAATTTTAAAACTTAAAAATCGCATACTAGAGCGCTTTTAAGAATTTTTTGGGTTTTTTTTTTAAAGTACGTAAAAAACAAAAATTTTGAAAAAAAAATTTGTAATTTGGACCATTATTGAAGAAGTTATGATTAAAAGAAGTTTGAGTAAAGGAACAAACTACCAATTTTTAAAAATTCGATATCTTTTGAACGGGTCATCAAAAAAATCTGAAAATTTAATACGAAGGAGCTTTCGACGGGTACTAAAAACTGTAAATAAATTGGGAAAATCTAAAAAAAAAGTTTTTCAAAGTGTCGATTTCACATGGAATGCCCCATATATTCAAGTTCCTTGATCGATTTTAAGACAATGTTCGTCCGTCTGTCTGTTGAAAACACATTAACTTTTGAAATTCTTAACGGAGGCTCCTGAAGTTTGACATATATATTGGTCATTTATCTGATCATGGTGGTATAGCAATCCAGCGAAATCGATCCAGGTGTTCAAAAGTTATTAAAAATAATCCACTGTGTACTGCTGCGTATGATTGTTATTTAAAGGCAATTTTTAAAAATTAATCATACGCCCATACAGTTTTCAAGCAATTATTATTATAATTACAATAAAAATTCACCAACTTTAAATTCGTATAAAAAAAGTCTAGCACTGAACTAAAAAAAAGCCTCGAGGGATTTGTTTGTAATACGTCAACTTTCATTTGTTTTGGTTTCATTCCATTCCGATTTTGGTTGTTACACTGTGTTATTAATAATACGCACCGTATACTAAAGAAATGATGATAAAATAAAAATTACCATTCGATTAAAATTTTTAAATAAAAAAATAATAAAAACAAATTTTGGAACCAAAATTTTGAATTTTTTATGTTCCAAAAACATTATTAGAGTCAGCGTACTCAGATTTGAGTAACCCGTCGTTTATCCATCCACCGCTATTTCCCCCCTCTGTTATTCTTTATGATCCACTCCTGCTTTTCTACGCATTCCAACCAAAAATTATATATAATTGCATTTTTTTCCTCAAACATTCTTTATTTTTTTTATAAACCAAACGCTGTTTTAGACAAATGTAAATGTTTTTATACCCTCCACTCTAGTGATAGAGGGTATATATAAGTTTGTCATTCCGTTTGTAACTCATCGAAATATCGGTCTGGGACCCCATAAAGTATATATATTCATGATCCCCGATCGATTTTAAGACATTCTAGCGATGTCCGTCTGTCCGTCTGTCTGTGGAAATGGTGATCACGGCCAAAATATTACACGGAGATGACTGAAACTTAACGTATTAATTGAAAGTTCTCCTGAGAAGTTTGGTATTGCATTTGAGCGATATCGGTTCAGCGGTTCAAAAGTTATGAACGAAAATGTAAGGACACCTCAAAAATGTTAGTACATTCAACATAACCTAAAAATACAAAATGCTTTAATTCGGCTGCTGGTTGACTTATGTGAACACAATTGAATTCCAATTGGTATTTAAACAAGTACCAACATATTTTGAGACCAAAAAATAAAAAAATCGCGGATTTTTTTTTTACCAAATTTTTTTTTCGCGGATATTTTTTTTCACAAAAATTTTTTTTTTCAAAAGTGATTTTCCTTTAAATAAAGTTTTTGCATTAATCTTTTAGAAATTGTGGAGGGTATCACTACATTCGCCAAGGCCGAATTTAACTTTTTTACTTGTTTTTCTTATGTTGACTGCAAATCTAACGTTTTTTGAATACTTAAATAGTTTCTCTTTGTTATGCAAATAATTGCAAGGTCTTATAGGCCGGTCAAGTTTACTCTAAATACATGCATTCCTCACCAAACTCTATTACGGTTGAGGTTCAACACTAATGATTAACAAACATTGTAACAGAGAGTGTCTATGCTTGGGTTTTGGGTGGTATTTATTTAGGTACCATTGGTAATTGGAAATTCCAGACAGTTAACTGTAGGGTAAATGACTTAAAAAAAAAAAAAAATATTGTAATTGTTAATTAATTGGATCATTGAAATAAAAGAATGTGTATAAGAGTGTCCCGAAAAGTAATATAATTAGTGGAAACCCTAAAATTACGCGTATAATTTGATCCAATGATCAGCTTTTATTTATATTTCCAATTTTTATTTACAACTCATTTTAAATAACTTTAACCTAACCGAGAACTGGTAACAATGACCTTCGTCTCGTTGTAGCGAAATCGACCAAGGGTTTTTGGTGGGAATCGAACCCACGACCCCCTGTTTCATAGGCACACTATTAACTGGCCTACAGGGGCCCCCACGTGTATATAAATAAAATAACACGATACAATTGGTTTTCATTTTTTTTTTATCATAATTGTTTAATTTGTTGGAGGCGTATTATTGATAATATTACACATAATGCTATTAATATTAATAATACGCACCGAATACTGAAGTAATGATGAAAAAAATAACATTGCTCAATAAATGGAAAGTTTTTGGCTCCGGTTTAAAGTTCATAGAAAATTTTTCAAGATTTTTACTCGCTGATTTCAAATCTGTACTACAAAATTTTTCTATTACATCTACAATTTTATTTATTCGCGGTAGAAAATGCACCTAATTTTCGTAAGATTCTCAGACTTTTTTTAAAAAAACTGTCTCATAATCTAACACTTTTTTTATAGAAAAATGTTACAGAATCTGAGATTTTGTCTATAGAAATAACGTCCCAGAATATGAGACTTTTCTACAGAAAAAATGTCTTACATTTTGAGATTCTGATACTTTTTCTAAACCAACAATTTCTCAGAATCTAAGACTTTTACTGTAGAAAATCGTCTTAGAATCTGAGACTTTTTGTATAGAAAAAATGTCTCAGAATGTGAAACTTTTTCTATAGAAATACTGTCTCAGATTCTGAGACATTTTTTTATAGAAAAATGTGTCTAAGAATTTTTCTACAGAAAAATTGTCTCAGAATCTGAGGCTTTTTCTATAGAAAAGATGACTCACAATCTGAGCCTTTATTTACAAAAACAAATGTCTGAGAATCTGAGACTTTTTCTATAGAAAAAATTACTCAGAAGCTGAGACTTTTTCTTTAAAAAAAATGTCTCAGAAAAGTCCCTGATTTTGAGACATTTTTTTATAGAAAAAATGTCTAATTGTAAGAATCTAAAAATTTTTCTATAGAAAAAAATGACTCAAAAGCAGAGACTTTTTCTATAATAAAAATGTCGCAGAATCTGAGCCTTTTTCTATAGAATAAATGTCTCAGAATTTGAAACTTTTTCTAAAAAAAAATTGTCTCAGAATCTGTGGCTTTTCCTAAACAAAAACTATTTCTGAGACTTTTTCTTTTAAAAATATCTCCGAATCTGAGACATTTTTCTATAGAAAGTCTCAGATTCTACGAATTTTTTTCTATAGAAAAAGTCTCAGACTCTGAGACAGTTTTTCTATAGAAAAAGTCTCAGATTCTGAGACAGTTTTTCTATAGAAAAAGTCTCAGATTCTGAGACAGTTTTTCTATAGAAAAAGTCTCAGATTCTGAGACAGTTTTTCTATAGAAAAAGTCTCAGTTTCTGAGACAGTTTTTCTATAGAAAAAGTCTCAGATTCTGAGACAGTTTTTCTATAGAAAAAGTCTCAGATTCTGAGACAGTTTTTCTATAGAAAAAGTCTCAGATTCTGAGACAGTTTTTCTATAGAAAAAGTCTCAGATTCTGAGACAGTTTTTCTATAGAAAAAGTCTCAGATTCTGAGACAGTTTTTCTATAGAAAAAGTCTCAGATTCTGAGACAGTTTTTCTATAGAAAAAGTCTCAGATTCTGAGACAGTTTTTCTATAGAAAAAGTCTCAGATTCTGAGACAGTTTTTCTATAGAAAAAGTCTCAGATTCTGAGACAGTTTTTCTATAGAAAAAGTCTCAGATTCTGAGACAGTTTTTCTATAGAAAAAGTCTCAGATTCTGAGACATTTTCTATAGAAAAAGTCTCAGATTCTGAGACAGTTTTTCTATAGAAAAAGTCTCAGATTCTGAGACAGTTTTTCTATAGAAAAAGTCTCAGATTCTGAGACAGTTTTTCTATAGAAAAAGTCTCAGATTCTGAGACAGTTTTTCTATAGAAAAAGTCTCAGATTCTGAGACAGTTTTTCTATAGAAAAAGTCTCAGATTCTGAGACAGTTTTTCTATAGAAAAAGTCTCAGATTCTGAGACAGTTTTTCTATAGAAAAAGTCTCAGATTCTGAGACAGTTTTTCTATAGAAAAAGTCTCAGATTCTGAGACAGTTTTTCTATAGAAAAAGTCTCAGATTCTGAGACAGTTTTTCTATAGAAAAAGTCTCAGATTCTGAGACAGTTTTTCTATAGAAAAAGTCTCAGATTCTGAGACAGTTTTTCTATAGAAAAAGTCTCAGATTCTGAGACAGTTTTTCTATAGAAAAAGTCTCAGATTCTGAGACAGTTTTTCTATAGAAAAAGTCTCAGATTCTGAGACAGTTTTTCTATAGAAAAAGTCTCAGATTCTGAGACAGTTTTTCTATAGAAAAAGTCTCAGATTCTGAGACAGTTTTTCTATAGAAAAAGTCTCAGATTCTGAGACAGTTTTTCTATAGAAAAAGTCTCAGATTCTGAGACAGTTTTTCTATAGAAAAAGTCTCAGATTCTGAGACAGTTTTTCTATAGAAAAAGTCTCAGATTCTGAGACAGTTTTTCTATAGAAAAAGTCTCAGATTCTGAGACAGTTTTTCTATAGAAAAAGTCTCAGATTCTGAGACAGTTTTTCTATAGAAAAAGTCTCAGATTCTGAGACAGTTTTTCTATAGAAAAAGTCTCAGATTCTGAGACAGTTTTTCTATAGAAAAAGTCTCAGATTCTGAGACAGTTTTTCTATAGAAAAAGTCTCAGTTTCTGAGACAGTTTTTCTATAGAAAAAGTCTCAGATTCTGAGACAGTTTTTCTATAGAAAAAGTCTCAGATTCTGAGACAGTTTTTCTATAGAAAAAGTCTCAGATTCTGAGACAATTTTTCTATAGAAAAAGTCTCAGATTCTGAGACAATTTTTCTATAGAAAAAGTCTCAGATTCTGAGACAGTTTTTCTATAGAAAAAGTCTCAGATTCTGAGACAGTTTGTCTATAGAAAAAGTCTCAGATTCTGAGACAGTTTTTCTATAGAAAAAGTCTCAGATTCTGAGACAGTTTTTCTATAGAAAAAGTCTCAGATTCTGAGACAGTTTTTCTATAGAAAAAGTCTCAGATTCTGAGACAGTTTTTCTATAGAAAAAGTCTCAGATTCTGAGACAGTTTTTCTATAGAAAAAGTCTCAGATTCTGAGACAGTTTTTCTATAGAAAAAGTCTCAGATTCTGAGACAGTTTTTCTATAGAAAAAGTCTCAGATTCTGAGACAGTTTTTCTATAGAAAAAGTCTCAGATTCTGAGACAGTTTTTCTATAGAAAAAGTCTCAGATTCTGAGACAGTTTTTCTATAGAAAAAGTCTCAGATTCTGAGACAGTTTTTCTATAGAAAAAGTCTCAGATTCTGAGACAGTTTTTCTATAGAAAAAGTCTCAGATTCTGAGACAGTTTTTCTATAGAAAAAGTCTCAGATTCTGAGACAGTTTTTCTATAGAAAAAGTCTCAGATTCTGAGACAGTTTTTCTATAGAAAAAGTCTCAGATTCTGAGACAGTTTTTCTATAGAAAAAGTCTCAGATTCTGAGACAGTTTTTCTATAGAAAAAGTCTCAGATTCTGAGACAGTTTTTCTATAGAAAAAGTCTCAGATTCTGAGACAGTTTTTCTATAGAAAAAGTCTCAGATTCTGAGACAGTTTTTCTATAGAAAAAGTCTCAGATTCTGAGACAGTTTTTCTATAGAAAAAGTCTCAGATTCTGAGACAGTTTTTCTATAGAAAAAGTCTCAGATTCTGAGACAGTTTTTCTATAGAAAAAGTCTCAGATTCTGAGACAGTTTTTCTATAGAAAAAGTCTCAGATTCTGAGACAGTTTTTCTATAGAAAAAGTCTCAGATTCTGAGACAGTTTTTCTATAGAAAAAGTCTCAGATTCTGAGACAGTTTTTCTATAGAAAAAGTCTCAGATTCTGAGACAGTTTTTCTATAGAAAAAGTCTCAGATTCTGAGACAGTTTTTCTATAGAAAAAGTCTCAGATTCTGAGACAGTTTTTCTATAGAAAAAGTCTCAGATTCTGAGACAGTTTTTCTATAGAAAAAGTCTCAGATTCTGAGACAGTTTTTCTATAGAAAAAGTCTCAGATTCTGAGACAGTTTTTCTATAGAAAAAGTCTCAGATTCTGAGACAGTTTTTCTATAGAAAAAGTCTCAGATTCTGAGACAGTTTTTCTATAGAAAAAGTCTCAGATTCTGAGACAGTTTTTCTATAGAAAAAGTCTCAGATTCTGAGACAGTTTTTCTATAGAAAAAGTCTTAGATTCTGAGACAGTTTTTCTATAGAAAAAGTCTCAGATTCTGAGACAGTTTTTCTATAGAAAAAGTCTCAGATTCTGAGACAGTTTTTCTATAGAAAAAGTCTCAGATTCTGAGACAGTTTTTCCATAGAAAAAGTCTCAGATTCTGAGACAGTTTTTCCATAGAAAAAGTCTCAGATTCTGAGACAGTTTTTCTATAGAAAAAGTCTCAGATTCTGAGACAGTTTTTCTATAGAAAAAGTCTCAGATTCTGAGACAGTTTTTCTATAGAAAAAGTCTCAGATTCTGAGACAGTTTTTCTATAGAAAAAGTCTCAGATTCTGAGACAGTTTTTCTATAGAAAATGTCTCAGATTCTGAGACAGTTTTTCTATAGAAAAAGTCTCAGATTCTGAGACAGTTTTTCTATAGAAAAAGTCTTAGATTCTGAGACAGTTTTTCTATAGAAAAAGTCTCAGATTCTGAGACAGTTTTTCTATAGAAAAAGTCTCAGATTCTGAGACAGTTTTTCTATAGAAAAAGTCTCAGATTCTGAGACAGTTTTTCTATAGAAAAAGTCTCAGATTCTGAGACAGTTTTTCTATAGAAAAAGTCTCAGATTCTGAGACAGTTTTTCTATAGAAAAAGTCTCAGATTCTGAGACAGTTTTTCTATAGAAAAAGTCTCAGATTCTGAGACAGTTTTTCTATAGAAAAAGTCTCAGATTCTGAGACAGTTTTTCTATAGAAAAAGTCTCAGATTCTGAGACAGTTTTTCTATAGAAAAAGTCTCAGATTCTGAGACAGTTTTTCTATAGAAAAAGTCTCAGATTCTGAGACAGTTTTTCTATAGAAAAAGTCTCAGATTCTGAGACAGTTTTTCTATAGAAAAAGTCTCAGATTCTGAGACAGTTTTTCTATAGAAAAAGTCTCAGATTCTGAGACAGTTTTTCTATAGAAAAATTCTCAGATTCTGAGACAGTTTTTCTATAGAAAAAGTCTCAGATTCTGAGACAGTTTTTCTATAGAAAAAGTCTCAGATTCTGAGACAGTTTTTCTATAGAAAAAGTCACAGATTCTGAGACAGTTTTTCTATAGAAAAAGTCACAGATTCTGAGACAGTTTTTCTATAGAAAAAGTCACAGATTCTGAGACAGTTTTTCTATAGAAAAAGTCTCAGATTCTGAGACAGTTTTTCTATAGAAAAAGTCTCAGATTCTGAGACAGTTTTTCTATAGAAAAAGTCTCAGATTCTGAGACAGTTTTTCTATAGAAAAAGTCTCAGATTCTGAGACAGTTTTTCTATAGAAAAAGTCTCAGATTCTGAGACAGTTTCTCTATAGAAAAAGTCTCAGATTCTGAGACAGTTTTTCTATAGAAAAAGTCTCAGATTCTGAGACAGTTTTTCTATAGAAAAAGTCTCAGATTCTGAGACAGTTTTTCTATAGAAAAAGTCTCAGATTCTGAGACAGTTTTTCTATAGAAAAAGTCTCAGATTCTGAGACAGTTTTTCTATAGAAAAAGTCTCAGATTCTGAGACAGTTTTTCTATAGAAAAAGTCTCAGATTCTGAGACAGTTTTTCTATAGAAAAAGTCTCAGCTTCTGAGACAGTTTTTCTATAGAAAAAGTCTCAGATTCTGAGACAGTTTTTCTATAGAAAAAGTCTCAGATTCTGAGACAGTTTTTTTATAGAAAAAGTCTCAGATTCTGAGACAGTTTTTCTATAGAAAAAGTCTCAGATTCTGAGACAGTTTTTCTATAGAAAAAGTCTCAGATTCTGAGACAGTTTTTCTATAGAAAAAGTCTCAGATTCTGAGACAGTTTTTCTATAGAAAAAGTCTCAGATTCTGAGACAGTTTTCTATAGAAAAAGTCTCAGATTCTGAGACAGTTTTTCTATAGAAAAAGTCTAAGATTCTGAGACAGTTTTTCTATAGAAAAAGTCTCAGATTCTGAGACAGTTTTTCTATAGAAAAAGTCTCAGATTCTGAGACAGTTTTTCTATAGAAAAAGTCTCAGATTCTGAGACAGTTTTTCTATAGAAAAAGTCTCAGATTCTGAAACAGTTTTTCTATAGAAAAAGTCTCAAATTCTGAGACAGTTTTTCTATAGAAAAAGTCTCAGATTCTGAGACAGTTTTTCTATAGAAAAGTCTCAAAAAAATCTGAAAAATTTAAAAAAAAAGGTTAAAAAATTCGAAAAGTGCTGTAAAATCCAAAATATTTTAAGAAAATTAAAAAAAAAAAATCTGAAAAACTTCGGAATGTCAGAAAAGTCAAGAAAATAAATAATAAGATTTAATTTAAATTTATAATTTAAAAAGAGACAGGTACAAGTTTTAAAATTATGAATTAAATAGTTTTTAAATAATTTCCCTAATTTCAAATTATGAATGTTCAAACTTTATTAAAGACGTCATACGAGCAATTAGATATTCTTTATGCGAATCATAATTATTCATTAAATTTTTAAAATACTTCCTTTTTACATATCTTTCTCTTTTTTTCCCCCAAATTACCTGCTAATTATGCTGTTTCACTTATAATTAGCTCCATAAAGTGTCATTTACAAAGCACTAAAAATATAATTTTTATAGACGCGTTGTTGGTATGAGACAATTAAATTCCAGGCTTTATGATGATGACATAAAATGTATGAACATGTAATTAAATGCAAGTTTATGTCATTTGAATGTTGTAATAAAAATAAATCTTAAACAATAAAAAAAAATGCTTAAACACCAAACCAGCTCAATTGGTGGTTTTTCCAGCATAGCAATAGTATTGAGAAAAACCAAAATTATAGTTTTTATTTGCAAAATACCGCCTTAAGAGATTTTAGCATCAATGCACCGTTTGACTTCTTTTCTTTTAGATTGTTCCTCTTATTTTGCTGCTCCTTGTTGTTTAACAACAACCAATTGATTGGTTTGCTGAACTAATAAATTACGAATACGAATTAGTAAAATTGTTAATTCAATATAAGTAGTCGTTCAATAAAAATGCCTGAATTGAAAACAAAAATATAGTTATGGTCTGGAGTAGTTTGAAACTGTTTGTTGGTTGGTTGGTGTTGCTGCACAAAACAGTTTGGTTTTGGCTGAGAGTTTGTGTGTGCGGGCAACTTTAATGGGCATTTTAAACTGACAACACATGTACAACAACATGCACTTAAACACTCTATTACTGATTCAATAAACGTACAATTATGTTAAAACTACGTCGACGAGTAAGTAAGTACATACTACATCTATGTATACACCTTGCCGCATAGTGCAGGAGGAGCAGCAGCAAGCAGCATCCAAAAGCATAATGTAGCATTAGAGGATTTGATATATACGTGGGTAAATTTTTAAGTTATTACTAGAAATATGAAAAAAACTTTAAAAACTGCTTTCAAAAACAGAAAATCTTAACAATATCAATCTATTTAATCTTTTGGAAAATGGCGCCCAAGTGGGGGCTGTATTACTGAAACCAAAGTGGAAACTTAGAAACTACTGCCAATGAGGAAAATTTGACCAAAATTCGCTAAGGTAACTAAATTACGATTTTTTACTTATAATTAATTTATTAAATCAGAAATGTTTAACTGGTGGGATAGTGTCGAAAGGAAAAAATACCCACTTTATTGTTGAATTTCTACGAGCTGATTTCTCCATGTTTGTACTCTTACGAATTTTCACTGAAATCTTAAACTTTCACTATAATCTTCGAGTATCGCTTGATATTATACGAAAAACAATTAATCTCGAAAAATTCTTTAACATTTATCAAGAGCGAGTATGTCCAACATTGGAGTCTTTGGAATTTAATCTGGACTCTTCGAATTTTAATTGTAATTTTCGAATTTCAATTAAAATCTTCGAATTTCTATAAGAATCTTGGAATTGAAATTTCATATAGAAAAAGTCTCAGATTCTAAGACAAATTTTCAATAGAATAAGTCCCAGATCTAATTGTAAGACTTTTTCTACAGAAAAAGTCTTACAAGGGAAGTATCTCAACCCTTATGAACCGATTTGCCTGAAACTTAAAATATATATAAATGAGACGATTTTAAGGTTGGGGTGTCTCGGCTTTTCGGCCATATCAGTGTTTCAAAATTTCGTTGTCCCCTTATGAAACCAAATGTACCTCTGGGAAAATTTCGATAACTCACGAACTAACAGGAATATCCTCTAGAGCAAAAATACGTGTCAACTTAAATTTAATAAAGATTATTTCGTATTCATATGGACATCGTAGCTCTATGTCTTCATATAAATACCCCCCAAATTTTTTACATTTTCATGAAAAAAGTATTTAACGACGCCAAACTTTTTCAAGGTTATGCCACCGTTGGATAGGCATTAAAAAAACCTTTCTTTTCATATGTAAACATAATATAGTTTCTTTGAAAGAAATGGCTGAAAAATCCAAAAAACGATTTTTTCGCCATTTTTTGACCCATGTTTTGAACCCCTAAATCCCCGATATGGCCGATAAGCCGAGACACCCCAACCTTAGAATTGTCTCTTTTATATATATTTGACGTTTCATGCAAATCGGTTCATAAGGGTTGAGATACTTCCCTTGTTAGATTCAGAAAATTTTTTTTTTTCCTATTTAGAATGTTTCAGATTTTGAGACATTTTTTTTATAGAAAAAGTGAGACATTTTTCCTATAGAAAAATTGAGACATTTTTCCTATAAAAAAAATGAGACATTTTTCCTATAGAAAAGGTGAGACATTTTTCCTATAGAAAAAATGAGACATTTTTCCTGTAGAAAATGTCTAAGATACATTGTTCCTACAGAAAAAGTCTTAGATTCTGCGACATTTTTCCTATAGAAAAAGACACAGATTCTAAAAAATGTTTTCTATAGAAAAACTCTCAGAGTTAGAGACATTTTTCTGATAGAAAAAGACTATCAGATTCTGATATATTTTTTCGAATGAAAGAGAGTCTCAGATTCTGGGACAATCTTTCTATAGAACAAACATTTTTCCTATATAAAATGTCTAACAAGGGAAGTCTCCATGGTGTCACCCCCCGATCTTCATGAAATTTGGATAATGGCGAAAAGTATTGGCTCGATTACTGAACGGAAAGCGCAATCTTAAAATCACTGACAATGAGGTAGTTTTGGCCCAAATCCACAACAGAAATCAAAGCGATCCGATAAACGTTAAGTAACGATTCATTATGATAGGTTTATTTTATCAGAAGTAGACAAATATTGGGACAGAGTGGAAAATAGTACTCACATTATTTTTAGAATTTCTACGAGCATCTTTACAAAAAAAATTCCATAGGTATTTGGACTTGTTATACGAATTTTCGAATTGAAATTAACCCAGAGACTTTATAATATAGAGATAAGACAAATTTATTTCTTCTACTACCTTCTAGGGGGCGCATGTCTTATTAATATCTCAAGAATATTCTTGAGCTAATACTAAATTTTAGTAAGGGCTCAAATAACTCAGGAATTACTGCTCAGAAAACTATTTAATTTTCCATACACTCGTAACAACTATCTAGTATCTTACATATAAAATAAAATTTGAAAATTTTGCACGCAAAAGTTAGTTACAGAGTTTTAAAAATTTAGTGTGCTACTAAAGTCTCACTAGCAGGTGCTGCCATTGAGACAAAAGTAGACAACTTTTTTTCCGGTATTGCCATAGAAGCAATACCCTGAATTAACCTGTTTCAGACTTCAATTTATCTTTTGCGATTAACAATTAATCTACATAAAAAATCATCAAAATTTATCGACAGATTTTTTTAGCAAATCGCGACAAATTAGGGGTTCAGATTGCTGAACGCAGAGCGAAACTAAAAAAGCACTGCCAATGTTGGAGTGCTCGGTACATTAAGTACTCATTCATTATGAAGGGTTTTATTTAATCTGTAATGGATTACTGGTGGGACAGTTTTGAGACTAATGCATACTCAATTTAGTTATGAATTTCTTCGAACAGTTAAGTCCATATGTAGACTCTTAAGAATTTCCACTGGAATCTTCGAAAATCAATTATAATCTTTGAATTTTAATAAGCATATTTGAATTGAAATGGACTTGTTTCGAACTTCAATCGATCTTTTTCGAATAGCAATTGATCCACAGAAAAATTCATCAAAATTTATCAACAAAGCTATCTAGAAAATGGCGCCCAAGTTGGGGCCCGATTACAGAACGCAAAGCGGGAAATAAAAAAGCACTGCCAATGGGATTGTGTTAGTCTTAAATCACAACTTAAGCAATTTAAAAACATTTAGTTCCGATTCATTGTGTTGAGTTTATTTGATAATGTAATGGGCAACTGGTGGGACGGAATTAAATGGAAAGAATAATATTGTTAGGGTGACCATTTTTTTCTAAACTCAAATCAGTACAAGCTTTTTTTTTCTTTTAGAAATAACTCTCAGAAGACTCTTTTTTATACAAAAACACTGATGATTTCTTCAGCTACTAACAAACTTGAGTTCAATTAGTAGCATTTCACTTAAAAGCACCTATTAATAAACTACTGACATAAACTGTTTTCCTTATTTTGCAGAAAATTTAGTAGACTTTAAATAACTTCAGTGCAGAAAATAAAACAAAAACCCACATGTTTTGAAAAAAAAGAAAATTCCTCATTCTCTGAGGACATTTTTCCTAAAGTTTTCATAAATTTTTCTTTTAGAAATCTTCCTGGCTAATAAGCACATGTTTAATTAGCCCTGATATACTGAGCGCTTTTTCCAATAAATTCTGATGTCATTTTCTCTCAGAATCATTTGGATTCATGCAAAAAATCCATCATCTCTTAAAGTTTTCGTTATCGAAAACCCCAAAAATTCTGTGCGGCTTTTCATGTAAATTTATGAAGATATAATTTCATGTTCAGATACATTTTCCTCTTTATTCAGGAACTCTTATCTCCTTATAATTCAAATTATCAAATTATCTCATTATCAGACTTAAGTTATTTTATGGAAATTCATATTTTTGTATAGTATTTCGAATAAAATTATTTTTTATGTTTGAATGTTCAAAAATCAGTACAATCAGTACATATTTCAAAAAATCAGTACAAATCAGTACAACGCTTTTTGATCAGTACACGCGATCAAAAATCAGTACATGTACTGAACAAATCAGTACGTATGGTCAGCCTAAATATTGTTGAATATTTGCGAACAGATTGGTACAAGTTTGGACTAGGATCCATTTTTCGGCACACACTGGTTTAGAGATCAATAGAATTTAATAGATCTTATACGAACTTTTTTTTTTTTTTTTTCCTTGACATTGGGAGTATATTTATTAAACTATAATGATATTGCACAACATAATAATAAATCAAAAGTAATACTATTACATTATCAAAACATGAATTGTTAATGAATATACATCAGTTGCCGTTCCTATACGGAACATAGGGCGGAAACAATCGCACGCCATTCTTGCCGGTCTTGTGCGATTCTTCGAATTTCAGGCCACGTGCCAATATGACGACTCTCAGAATGTATCGAGCGAGTCCAAGTATGTCGTGGTCTTCCTCTGCGTCTTGTACCTTGTGGATTCCATTCAAAGGCCATTTTTGCTATGTCATCGTCTTCTTTTCTTAGCGTGTGCCCAATCCAACGCCATTTTCTACGCTTTATTTCGCAACTAACGCTTTATTTCGCAACATTTTCTACGCTTTATTTCGCAACCCTAACATCAACTTCACTTGATGTTAGGGTTAGAAGGTCTTCATTTGTTATGGTATTGGGCCAAAATATACGACAAATACGGCGAAGGCATTTATTAACGAATACTTGAAGTTTTTGACAAATACCATTTGTAACTTTCCAAGTTTCGCAACCATACATAAGGATTGGTTTTATACTTGTGTTGAAAACTTTGAGTTTTGTTTTTCTGCTGATGCTACGCGACAACCAGATCCTCTTCATTTTATGGTAAGCGGTTCTGGCCTTATTTATGCGACTTGAAACGTCTGATTCCGCACCACCATCTATCGTAATCATACTGCCCAGATAAATGAATTTGTCAACATCTTCTACAGCAGCTGATGTGCCACCAACATTTACTATGAGAGGAGTACGATTTTCAGTTCCAATTCGCATTAGCTTTGTCTTTTTCATGTTTACCTTAAGACCCACTTTTCCAGCGTTACGTATTAAAGCTTCCAACTTTGCTCGTGTCCCTGATAATGTGTTACTAAGGAAGCATATGTCATCCGCATAGTCTAGGTCGGAGAGCTTCTGATGAGGACGCCATTGAATACCATCGGGTACCTCTAAGTTCGTAGTCCTTAAAACCTTATCGAGTACTAGGATAAATAAGAGTGGCGAGAGAACGCATCCCTGACGGACACCATTTTGTATAGCAAATTTGTTGCTCATCTTTCCTTTATACTTTACGCAGCATTCTGCATTGTTATAAAGTTCACATATAAGAATTGAAATTTTATCTGGAACACCGCTTTCCTGTAATGTGTACCATATAGCATTTCTATTAATGGTGTCAAAAGCCCTGGCAAAATCAACAAACAAGAGGTATAGTGGTGATCTCCATTCCACGGACTGCTCTACAACTATGCACAATGTGTTTATGTGGTCGACACAAGATCTTTGGGGTCTAAAGCCATTTTGTTCAGTTCGAAGTTGTCTATTCAAAACTGGTGAGATACGATTCAGGATCACAAAAGCTAAAATCTTTTGAATTGTATTTAATAATGTTATGCCTCTCCAGTTTCTACAATTGCTTAGATCTCCTTTCTTTGGGATAGTGATTATCAAGCCCTCTTTCCAAGACGTTGGGATGCAACCAGACTCCCAAATATTTCGAATTATAGGTTGCATTATCGGAGCCAATATTTCCTTACCATATTTAAAAAGTTCAGCTGGAAGTCCATCAGGTCCAGCAGATTTGTTCTGTTTTAGCTGTAATATTGCTTGTGAAATTTCATCCACTGTCGGGGATGCCGTGGATATATTATGATTGGGATTTCGACGTTGGTCAGTTTCTGCTGTTATATGAGTCACAGTTGCGTAATTTTCTTCATCTTGAAAGAATTCTTTCCACCGTGCGAGTTGTTGTGCATCTGATGTGAGGTTGATTCCGTTGTTATCTTGGAGTGGGGGGACCGTTGTCTTTGTGTTAGTAAGTTTTGTAATGGCCTTATAAACATCTCTTAGGTTATTACGTCTAGAAGCAACTTCGGCTTCTCTAGCTATATTGTTGATATATTGCTCTTTATCTTTTTTGGCCGCTTTTTTTGCTAATCGTTCAGCATCGTTGTATTTTACCCTCCATAATTGCTTTTCTCTTTCAGAGCGTGTATTAAGCATAGAGACTTTCAAAGACCGCCTTTGCTGTATGAGATCCCATGTTCCATCACTGATCCATGCTTTCCTTTCAACTTGTGTGACATACATCATCCCAGGTCGGTTGTTTGTTAAGCTCTGAAAACTCTCTCCTTAGACCATCTACGTAACTTTCTCGTACCAGTGGATTATCGAGTTTACCAGTATCAAACCTTCGGAGTCGATTCCTGTGCACTTGAATTGCGGCAGGACGTAGTCTTATTTGACCCACTAGTAAATTATGGTCACTATATATGTCAGCACCTCTTCGAGTACGCACATCGAGAAGGGAATTATGAAATCGCCTGCTGATCAGTATGTGGTCGATTTGATTTCGGATTGGGTTTTGTTTGGTGCTTCGTGGAGATTCCCAGGTGTACTTATGTATGTCTCGATGTTTAAATCTTGTGCCTCCTATAAAGAGATGATGGTTCCCACAAAAATCGACTAAGCGCTCACCATTTCCATTTCTTATCGCACCAAGCCCATGTCGTCCCATTACAGTACTTACGTTCGTATTATCATTACCAACCTTGGCATTGAAATCGCCCAGCACAATTAAAATGTCTCCTTCAGGAGTGGTAGTAACAGTATCTTCTAGTTGTTTGTAGAACTCATCCTTGATTACATCTTCGTCTGGCTCAGTGGGTGCATAGCATTGAATCACTGTTATATTACGATATCTGGTTTTGAATCTAGCAGTTATCAATCGTTCAGATATGGGATTGTAGCCAATTAAAGATTTCTTAGCGTTGCGGGAAATAAGAATCCCGACACCATTAATATGATGTTTTTCATTACCGCTGAATACAAAGAAGTGGCCTGAATTTGTATGCTTTTCACCTTTGCCAACCCATCTTGTCTCAGATAAGCCCAAAATATCGATTTTGTATCTCTCCATTTCTCCACACAGTTGGGCCATTTTTGATACGTCCGTTAAAGTTCGAACATTCCATGTTCCAATCATAGTCCTTGTACGAAAGCCAAAAGTCGTCATCTGTTTATTCCGTTGATTATTCCTTGTTTCCGTTTCTTGGGTAAGATGGTTTTATGTAGGGGTACCAACCCTATTCAACCCCTTGTACGTCAGTGGGATACGCACTGGTGATCTACATCTTTCGGCATCCAGTTCTACCACCATACACATTTATAAAGCGAGCCGCTTGCTCCAAGTTCCGACGCCCGCTTGCAGCCGCACCTAACCTGGTGAACAAACGCCGCCGAGTAGCTTATTGGTTATTTAAAGGCGCCAATTGCTCACCTTGTCGTCCTCAAGTATCATTGACACTCAGAATTTAGTTGGGATCCGGCGCAACTCGGAAACCATCTGAGACTCTACTCTTGGGACCGCTGATTGTCCGCGACTGCCTAAGCAGCTACTCCGCATATCTACAGAGCGTATCGCTATCCGCAACCTGCGACTCGTCCGGTAGCACTCAGCTATGCTTCCCTTTTACACAGATAACAAAACATACATCAGCATAGATATGTTGTTGTATGAGTTGAATATCCGCGATGGGCGGAGTCTACGAATTTCAATAATATTATTTGAATTTAACTTAGAATCTTCAAATTCAAATTGGCCTGTCTCGAGTTTTAATTAATATTTTACGAACAACAATTGATATTTTTGATCTTTTTCGAATTTTAATTCAAATTCAAAATCTTTCATAAATTACAATTGATATTTCGCGTTTTTCAATTGATTTGATGCCAATAGCTCCAAAATATTGTAATGTTTTAATTCTTAAGAAATATCCGAAAACAATTACTTATCAATTAATCCACTCACATAAATATCGTATAAAATAGTATATATAAAGGCGGCTTAATATGTACTTACTAATCGTTACGTTCAATTATTGTAATCTTCTTAGAAAAGCAATACTACGAAACTGTATGACTGCCTTAGTGCATGTCTGTCTGTCTGCATATATTGTTGACATGTAACATTTATATATTTACAAAGAATTAGAGATACAAAGAACGAAACGTTAACGCTGTTTTTCTACTTGCAACAGAAAAGTTACGGCACTGCTCATAAAATGATTTAAATTATTGACAATTTAACTGCAAAATCATGATACATGGTAAAGATTTGATCTTTGCATTGATCTTGCCTTACAACTGAATGTGGAGTATGAACGTATTATAAGAATTGATGTTGTACGTAAAGCAACTTGACGTTACTACCAATTACCACTTTTTTTTTATAAGTTTTCTTCTTTGCATACATGTTAAAGAAATTCACAAGTTTTGGTGTAGAGTTTAACATAAAGGGGATGGGAGACCTTAATTAGTAAAGGGGCAAGGAATATCTGATATTTTATGGACGTTTTCCGGAAGATGCGTCCTCGTCCACACATTGACCGATTGGATCTGTTTTTGGTTAGATATTAAATAAGTGTAGAAAATAAAAGTCCAAACTCCTTTATTTAAAAAGTTTTACGTTTAGTCGTTTTTAAAAGAAAAAACATTTGTTTGATGTTCTGTTCTTTGCTTCAAATATAACAGACTAAAAAATAAAGACTTTCATTAACATTTAATATTTAAAGACATTTATTTTTGTTCTGTAAGTAAAAACTACTGATTATACTTTAAATTTTTAATGATTTGTGTAAGTATTTTTTTTTTTCATTTCAAATTCAAAAAATTACACTGTGCTACAGTGAAAAAATACTTCTGATGTGACATAGTTTAGGTTGTTGGTCTTGTCGAGTAGATCACAAAAATTCCCATTAAACTTGCCAGACACCCTCAAATTTTAGATTTATTGTAAAAAAACGTTTTTTTGGACTTTTCTAACTAAACCTTGTGTAATTCAGAAAATTTTCAACCGATTTTAAATTTTCAAACTGTTTTAGATAGAAAAAGGATAGGGCTTTACATGAGTGTTAATTGGTCAGTACGTAAAAGAAAGATATCTATTGATTTTTCTATAAAATCATTTTTTTTTTTTTGATATTTTTTGAAAATTTTTTGAGTTTATCGATTTTTTTCTGCTATAGTTCGTTTAACAACCTTTATATTTATGAGCGTTTTTTTAAAGATAATTTAATTCTATATAAGATTAGCTTTATCCTGAAAAAATCGGATAATAATTGACAAAGTTGTGATAATTTTTCTAAAAAAGGAAATTAAGATTTTGCAGGAAATCGCCGTTCAGATAACCCAGGCAAAAAAAAATAAATTTATCATAAATGGTCATGTACAATATTTTTAAAGGTTTTTGGCACGCTTAATCCGAATCTGGCTTTTAAATTGCTCTATCTCGTCAGGTTTTTGAGATATTTAACATAAATTGATATATCAAAAACTTAATAAGATAGCGCAATTTCAAGGTCAAATTCGAATTTAGGAGGTCAAAAACCTTTAAAATAATAATACGTGACCTCTCAGTATGTTCGTTTATTTTTTTGTTTTTTTTTTTTTTTGCCTGGGTTATCCTCACGGCAATTTCATACAAAATCTTAATTTTCTTTTTTAGAAAAATTATCACAGCTCTGTCAATTATTATCCGATTTTTTTGGCACAAAGCTCATCGTATTCCCAATTAAATTTTCTTTAAGAATACGTTTATTAATATAGCTGTTGTTGAACAAACTATAGCAGAAAAAAATCGATAAACTCAATACATATCTTTCTTATATGTATAGAACAAATCACACACATGAAAAGCCCTATCCTTCTTCTATCCAAAACAGTTGAAAAATTTAAAATCTGTTGAAAAATGTTTAAGTTACACTTGGTTTAGTGAGAAAAGTCCCAAAAAAAGCGTTTTTTGACAATAACTTTAAAATTTGAGGGTATCTGGCAAGTTTGATTGACATTTTTGTGATCTTTTCGACGAGACCTACAACCTTAACTACCTCATTTTAAAAGTATATTCGATTTTGTGCTTTTTGTAGCACAGTGTTATTTATAGAAATATAAAAACATATTTGTATCAAGTGACTTTGGCACGATGGGCAGAGTGTCTGGCCAGAATGTATTTGCTTGCGGGATCGATTCCGCAAAATTTTATTAAAAATTTTTAAAAAAATATTTCAATAGAAATTTGTAAAAAATAACCTACGAAATCATTAAATTTAATGTTTTCGATGGTTATTTTTTTGGAATTTGTTGGTAAAACTAACAGAACTATCATTAATTTTTAATGTATTTGTAGGTTATTTTTTTCGAATTGGTTAGTAACAAAGAATGAAAAAACGGAATTTTTTAATGTTTAATGTTATTTATTTTAGAAAATTTTGTCAAGGCTGTAGGCAAAATCGCCCAAAGAAAAATCGCCCAAAAATTTTTATGAAAAATCGCCCAAATGCAAAATCGCCCAAAAAATATGAAAAATGACCCAAAAAGAAAAATACGAAACTTCGCCCAAAATTAACGAAAAAAAGCCCAAAAAAGAAATGAAAAATGGCCCAAAATAAAATAATAAAAGATTTTTTCTAACACATTTTTTTCGAAACACATACTACACAGAAAAGCTTTCTTTTGCGGAGAGGGTGGGTCTAACGCATGGAGTTTGTAATCCCTAAGCCCGGCCGAAGGCCGGCTACGCAGAAGAACTTTAAGACAAAGAAAAAACTTTAAGATAAGACCATAGGTTACGTGGTTATTATTTATTTTTATAGATCGTTGTTTTGAGAATACAGCCCGTAAAATGAATAAGTAATTGATATACATAAATTTTAACGAATTAAAAAAAATTGGAATTAGCTCCGATGAAAGCTCAGCAGGCGAAAAATTTTACCAACAAATTTTAACAAAAAATCGCGCGATTTTTTGTTAAAATTTGTTGGTAAAATTTTTCGCCTGCTGAGCTTTCATCGGAGTTGCATGCTGTTTTTAAATTCATTACTTTTGATTTTCTACTGCGCTGCGGTAGATTAATATATAGCGTGGTATCTGCATGTAAGAGCAGGGGGTTTGGGTTCGATTCCCACCACAGCCTTTGTATGTTAGCAACAACGGAACGGTTTTGCTTCAGCTTATTCTTGGTTAGTTAAATATAAATTTTTAATAAAAAAAACACGATATGCGTTTACTGTTTCTAAAAATAATAATATACTGATTTATTGTGATATTTTGAAAAAAAAAGTAAAACCAAAATAAAATTGGGCAATTTTTCATATATAATTTTTGGGTAATTTTTCTTAATGAAAAATCACCCAATTTTTAATTACGAAATTTTGCCCAAAAACTATGAAAATTTGCCCGAAAATGTTGGGTAACTTTTCATATGAAATATGACCCAAATTTGTATGAAAAATTTTTGGGCGAATTTTCGTTTTCTTTTTTGGGCCATTTTTCTTTGGGCGATTTTGCCTACAGCCTTTTGTCAACAGTAAAAACTAAATGTTGATGTTTGTTAAAACAAATGAATAATTACTGAGATGGTTTTCAATTGTTGATTCACTGCTTTTAAATGTGTTTTTCATTTGTTTTTGCCTACAAAATATTTTGAGTGTAACTTCTCCAAAAATGCTCTAGATAGTTCTTCTCTGCATTAAGCTTGTTGGCCGTTGTTAAATTTGTAATTGAGATTTTTATCGTTTAAAGTCTTATAAATTCACATAATGATAATAGCGTGAAAATGCTGGTGGTTATTGCATTGACTTCGAACACAATAAATTTGCGAATTTCACGATCCTTGTTTTTTATTATTCCTTGGCTATTTTAAACCAATTTTAAAGTAGTTTAAACTTTAATTTTTATAGATTTTTCTACTTTCAATAGCCAACAAATATTGGCATATTTTTTTTCACAATATATAAACCAATATAATTTGTATGTATTGTGGTGTGAGATCACAGCATTAAACCAATTTAGTTTTTGTTTTTATAGAAAAGAAGGGGTATTCAAGTTGGTATAATATAAACACATAACATTCTTATAAAATAATGTGCTGTTTTATCCGTCAATATTATATGATAGTAAATTATTATTTACTGTCCCTGTTGATGTTTTTCAAGGAATATTGAAATATTGGTGAAACAAAATAAATATTTTTTAAACAGGACCTCGAGCTTGAATTTTTGTTTATAATTTATATAAATAAAACGTGGAAAAACAACTACATTTATTTAGATGAAAAAATTTAACCAAAAAATTTTTAGTAAAGAAAAATTTCACTTCCTTCAATTTCCTGTTCTTTTCCATTTCATTCCTCTATCTATTCTAGCGTTTGTCTTTTTTTTTTCAATTTTAAAGCAATAACTTTGTTAACATGAATACCCTTACTACTTATCCCTGTATGTTTAGTTATTCGCTTGACTCCACACTTTACCATAGTGTTATGCATAGTCCATATAATTTGCATGTCAAATTGTTTTCAAAAATAATAAAATTCAATATTTATTGTTATACACTCATTTCGCTTAGTTTAGCTGAAGATTGGTTAGGATAATATTCAGCAAAGTGTTTTTTTTCTCTCTTTTTTGCCCATAAAAACTACATGAATAATAATAATATTTTCATTACATTTTGATGGAATATAACGGTCACTTAAATTGATTTTGATCATAAAATATTTTAAAGATTTAATTAATTGGAAGTAAAATATACCTGCAGCCAAAAACACGGAAAGTTGGATTTTTTGACACATTTGTAAATTTTGATAAATGGAATCTGAACATATTTTTAAATGCAATTAATTTTTTTTTGTCGTCGCTAAATCATTTAAATCTCAACAACCAATGTTTCTTTCCTTAACTTTTAGTCTTAAAAAAAAAAAACTAAAAAAAAACTTCAAGATCTCAAAAGTTTACCGATTTTTTCAAAATAGAAACTTCTTTCTACTTTTTTTACAAAAACTACTTTTTATATTTTCCGGGCTCAAACGAAATCTTTTGTGTTTTCTTATGATACCTATTTTGTCCACTAGTAGGCTCAGACCTGTTTATCTGTAAAATTAAAGGCAGCAAAAACTGATAAAAATCCTATTTTTGGAAATTTAGAGGAAGAAATTGGGAATCGGGGGATTTATTTCAACAAATCATAATTTTTTGTAAGAACAGTTAAAATAAAAAAATTTGTTTAGTAATGAAAATTTATTTTCTTTCAACACGCCTACACAACGGACCCTTCGGAACTGTCACAACGGACCTCATAGCCTGTGTGTGCTTTATATCAGCAGCCACTTACTTAAAAATATACATGACCTTTCCTTAACATACAAAAAATGACATAAAAATGAGAAAAAATTTACCGGATTTTTTATAAATTGACTTTTTTAAAAATGGAAAAATTCAGAAAGAGTTCTGAAAAATTTTCAAAATCAAAATTTTTAATCGATAGCCCATACAAATATAGAAGAATGTAAATTTTTGAGATTATGGTGCATTATATTTTCATTTGATAAATATTTAATCCAGACAACTCGACACAAATTTTATCACTCTTTCAATATTTAGCCACGCCTTCGAAGACCATGTTTTAAAAAATTGAAAAAGCAAAAACGAAATTTTCTTAGTTCCATATAGGGCTATCAATGCAACCTATTCTGAAATTAATGGGACATAAGTTTTTTTCGCTGGACAGTTTGTGTGGAATGCCTCATTTGTATTCCATTTTGTGAAAGTAAGTTCAGTTCAAAATTATCTAAATTGTAATAAAATTATTTACAAACTTAGGAATTAATATTTTTTTCTTAATTTTCCATTTTATGTTTTTATACCCTCCAACCACAGTATGGGGGTATACTCACTTTGTCATTCCGTGTGTAACATATCGAAATATCGGTCGGGGACCCCACAAAGTATATATAATATTGATCCATGATAGAATCTAAGACATTCTAGCGATGTCCGTCCGTCCGTCCGTCCGTCTGTAGAAATAACGATGCAGTCCAAACGAAAAGAGCTAGACCCCTGAAATTGGGCAAGAATATCTCTTATGTAACTGGTAAGGTTAAGTTCGAAGATGGGCCAAATCGGACCAGGGGGAAAAAATTTCCCCCTTGAAGAACTAAAACTACCCCTGAAAAACACGATATTTTTACGAGTTTTTTTTAATTTTTGCTCAACAATTGTAATATTTGTATGCCATATTATGTTCATAGATCGCGGTTGGACCAAGGGGGTTAGGAAATTCGTTTTTTTCAGGACGCCCCCCCTTTAGGGGCGTGGTTATAGAAATTAATTAAAAATAACCATAAAAATTTATTATTTAAGCGTAAATATCATAAACAAATAATTTGTAAACATATAAGGCGGGGGAACAGGTGTCCCCAACCAACTCCTACGACCCCTCCCCCCCCCCCCCCCCACACAAAAAAAAAAGACGCCCCCGCGATTTTTTTTTAATTTTAAACGTGTTGGAGGGTATAAAAGATTCGCCACAGCCGAATTTAACACTCTTACTTGTTTTTTTTTTAATTTCACTGCAGAAAATTAAATATTTTTTTTTTTTTAATTTTTTTGATTCTCCTGTAAAATTTTAAAACTAAACTTATTTTCTCTCTAAGCCAACAATCCTTACAAGGATAATGTAGTTAATAAAGTCTTAAAAAATATAAAACAAAATTAAACCACTGTTAAAGAACCTCTACCCAAAATCCAGAACAACAAACTTCAGTTTAAAAGATAAAAATAATCATTATCACTGTATTGTTGTCTAAAGCTTGTCATTATTGCTCTCAGTATTTTAAACCTAAAGAAGTGTTGTCAAAATTTACTAAAAGATGTCTTTTAACACAATAAAATTACTTGGAAAAATTTTCATGTTTCTTCATTCTTACACAACACCAACTATGTCTGGGTTGGTGGTTATAAAATTACAAAATTTATGTAATGATAAGTTCAGTAGATAAAAAAGAGATTTCAAAAGCCATTTAAATAAGTTATTAATGTAAACGAGTGCGAACCATAATTTTGGTCGAGTGTAATGTAAGTAAATTCAGAATTTTGTATTGCATTGTTCAAAGTTTTTGTAGGGTTTCAAAGTAATTTGTCCAACATTTACTTAAATTTCGTGATGTTGGATTCTTTATAGAAAACGGATTCGTTGTAATTTTTAGCTAATCGAATATTTTATGAAATTTTCAAATTTTAACACATTAGGTGTGACAATCGAAAAGCCCTGTCGATAGAAGTGTGTCAAGTTCTGAAAGTTGCACACATCTCCGCTAAGCGGAAAATAATGTGCCGTTAAAATTATCGAATGTTTAACATCGTATTAATAAATCTTAGCTAACTATTGTATAATGCATTTTAGAGAGGGTTAACAACTACAAAAATATTTTTTTTTTTTTGATTTTTGAAAAGAAATATTTATTACACTGTACAACAATTTTAAAATTTTTCCTTTACGTGGTTTTGATTCTGGTAGAAAAGACTTAAACAAAAGTACCTTTGCATGTGTCGGCGTTTTAGAAGATCACATCTGAATTTTATTTTAACGGGAGTTAAAGTTTCCCCTCTTTGGCCGGTTCTTAGAGCATATTGCTGTATGAAACCATAGTTTCTTTGCGTTTGAGTTGTAGAATATTTTCATCAGTTCTGTAGAAAAAATTGGGGCAAATATTTTATTGGACTTTATTAACCTTTTAACTCAGTAATTTTTGTATCAATTATAAAAAAATTATAAAAAAACCCAAAAGGGGAATGGTTTTACTTCCCCGCCCCATAAATAAAATTACGATGTTATCTTACAAAACGCCGACACACGAGTACTTTTTTGGTCTCCTCTACCAAAAAAATCGTCAGAATCCCGTTAATTTCTTTTCGTGTTTCACTGTGTTATTCTCGCACTAAATGCGTAAGAGGGTTAACAACTAAATATCTACACAAAAGAAAAAAAGATTTTAGATTAATCTCTATTGTTGCCTTTTCCCTTCAAATTTGTTAATCAAAAAATTTTGTTCATACAAAAGATTATTCTAGGAGTTTTGTTTCATCATCAACATCACACGTTCTTTTACAATTCACAGCATCCCATTTTTATGTGTTCCATATATTTACACTTCACACTTTATTGTGAATTTAGCAAATATGAATTTCCTGTTAATATGACGAGAACAAAAAAAAAAAAAAAAACAAATAAGAAATATAAATTCGGCCTTGCCGAATGTATTGATACCCTCCACAATGCAAAAATGGTTATTTCAAAAAACTTTATTTAAAAAGAAATTACTTTGGAGGAAAAAAATAATTTAAAAATTTCCGCGAAAAAAAATTTAGTGAAAACAAAAACCCGCGATTTTTGTCTTTATTTGTAAAAAAAAATATGTTCGTACCATCTTTAATACCATTTCGTGTTTAATTCTGTTCACATATGTCAACCAGCAGCCGAATTAAAGCATTTCAAGGCGTCCTTATATTTTCGTTCATAACTTTTGAACCACTAAACCGATATTGCTCAAATGTAACATCAAACTTTTTGGGGCACCAACAATTAAATATGTTAAGTTTTATATCCGTGTAATATTTTGATCACCGAAATTTACTGTTTTGCTTATAACTTTTGAACCACTTGACCGATATTTCTGAAATGCAATACGAACCTGACCAGGATCTCTGCGTAATCTTTCAAAAGTTAGCGTGGCGGACAGACGGACGCACTGTGGGCCAGGATTTCCATTTTTTGGCCAATAAGGTCTGTAAGGCAACACACAGAGAAAAATAAATTTCCAACTGAATCTTTCAGTTGTATAAACTCAAACTTCGGTTGCTGCTACTAAATTTCGATGTGCCAGACAAATTTTTTAGTTGTTTCAATTAAAAGACAGTTGTATTAACAAAATTTAGTTTTAACTATCGATATTTAGTTGTTACAACCTTAATACAAATGCATCAACCGAATTTTTGTTAGAGCAACTGAATTTCAGTTGGAAATTAGCAAATTTGTTTTCTGTGTGCACATATTTAAAAATATTTTTTCGGAATGTCGACACCTTGAATTTTGTCCACCTTTAATATCTTTTTATTATAGCTTTAAGTTTTTTTTTTGCATGAGGTTAAATTCAATGTTTGAGATTTTTTTATATTTTTTATTTATGAAACAAATAATTTTTTTTTGTACTTGGACACAATATTTTTTCAAATTTTCGCTGAAGTTCTCCTAAAGACATACCTGTTTGTTCAACACATGATATAAACTGCCAAAAGGTAAGCTATAAGCATATTTTTTTTTAAATAAGTTATGGAAATTCATACTTTTGTTGAAATCCGCCTTTTTTCAACACCAAAGTCCAAGAAAGTCCAAACGATATTGACAAACCTCGAACTACGATCTGTCTCTGACAATGAATTCTATTCACATTTTTGCGACCCTGTGCGACCGTTCATAAACTTTTGATCTAGAGGCAATAAACCAAATTATGACGTTTAGAAATGCCCTAAAATGGAACTTCAACATTTTTCGATATTTTTGTTTCTATTGATTTCTAATAAAAAATGCCTCACTTTGACAACATTGGCGTGATAACTGCTGATGGGCACGTGAGAGAATTTTGACTCACGCTCACAAAAAAAAAACATTATTTACTCAACCGTTTTTTTTCTCACACTTACTCACTATTTACGTGAGTAAACAAAACACCACTCACGTGTGACTCACGCTCTCTCGTAACTAACGCCAAACATTTAAAACACAAAAAAAAATTGTAATAACTGAATCAATACAATTAAATAGTTTTGACTCACGCAAAAAAATTGCACTCACTACGAATCATTCACGCAAAAAATTGTCTCACTTACTTATCACTCACGAACAAAAAATTTTAATCACGCTCACTTTCGATCAAGAGTAATTCACGTGACCAGCGTTCATCTCTAGTGCTAAACATTAAAGCTGGTAACGCATTTAAGCGGGCATATTTTGGCAATAGCATTTTTAATATTTTTTACGAAATTGTAAGCTTGTAGCATTATTTGTACATTTAGGATGGCAAATGCTTATTGAAAATAAAAAAGTTCTCACTTAAATGAGCCACTGAATATATGAACTTTTTGACGCATTTAAAAGAGAAATATTTTATTAAAATCTTCTGATAAAAACAAAAAGAGGGATTTATAAAAACTTAGATATTTAAACATTGTACATTTTTTTAAAAAGCTATATCCTAAATTTTGGATCCGCCATTTTGATTTCAAAAAATCTGAGTTCGTATTCGTGTTGTGCAATCATTTCCTAGTGATATTTTGAAACATTAATCAATAATTTAAATATCTTGTACGCCATGTTAGACCCGCTATTTTATTATTTTATTTGACGCCATATTGGATCCGCCATTTTGAATTTAAAAAATCAGAGCTCATATTCGTAATTACTGACCCTAAATACATCAAAAATTACTAATTTAAGTACAATTAGCTAAGAATTACAAAAGCATATTCGCCATATTGGATCCGCCATTTTGAATTTCAAATCTTTAATTCCAAAATCAGTTCTAACATCCGAAAAACCATTAAAATCGAAGTTTTTGGCCAAAAGAGACAACATATAAAAAATTTTAAATTTAAATTTGTCGCCATATTGGATCCGCCATTTTCAATTTTAAAAGTCTGAGCTCATATTCGTATTAACGACCCCAAATACATCGATAATGATTATATTAAGCACAATAAACAAAGAATTAAAAAATCATGTCCGCCATTTTGGATCCGCCATTTTGAAGTTTGAAATTTTTTTTCCAGAATCGTGATCAGCGATCCTTTAACACCCATATGCAATACATTTTTGACATATAGGTTAAGCGGTCTATTTATGGCCAAAATTCAGGTATGCTGGCCCACAGTGGGGCGGTTGGAATAACGGACATCGCCAGATCGACTTAAAATCGATCGAGGATCATGAATATGCGTAAGGGTGGTCCAAATGACGTTTTTATTAAAATCTTGAGCTCCACAAAGCTACCCCGTATTCTTGGTGTCTAATAACTCACTGTGCAAAGTTTCAGGCGAATTCGTTAAGGTTTAGAAGTCGCTCACTTTGACGACTTTCATTATTGCATTTGTGTGGAGTTTTCACACAAAAAAAAAAATAGTTTAACTTTAAAGTGGCATCCTCCCTTCACCATATGGTTAATATTAAAAAAATTTTGAAATCTGAACCCAAATTTAATGCAGATTACGAATCTGTGCTAAAATATAAAAAACAAGTAAGAAAATTATAGTCGGTCAAGACCGACCATAAAATACCCTACACCAGAGTTTCCCGGAAAATGGGTCCCAAGTTCAAACATGGACTGATTAGATCTATATTTTGTCAAATCTTTAATAAGTGTAAAAAGCACTCACTAATCAAATGTGAGTGGAATAGGCTTCTTTTTGTTGACAATAAATCACTTCAACTGAATATCGGGCGAAATTTCCACATGGGACCTAAGTCCAAAAATTGTCCGATGATAATCAGATTTGATAAGGTTATTAAAGTACGCGTTTAACATACACAAACAGAATTTTAATTTAATATTTTCTATTTTCATGAAATTTGAGAGATTTATGTGAAAATCGGGAAGGTGGTTTGTATGGGGGCTACAATAAGAACTGGTTCGATTTCTTTAAAATTTGGAATGGTGATTTGTGTTGATAAAACATGATTACCTGCCAAATTTCGAATAGATACCTGTTAAAATGCGTCTATTAGAGTCATTTGAGGCAAAACTAAAGAGGACCTTTGTATGGGGGCTAGGTCTAAATATGGACCGATTTTTTCCAATTTCAATAGGCTTCGTCCTTGGGCCAAAAGAGGCTTAAGTTTCAAATTTCAAGTCAATTGATTAAGAATTGCGACCTGTATCGTGTTTACACCGTTTACATGGACAGACGGACGGACGGACGGACAGACGGACGGACGGACGGACATCACTAAATCGACTCAAAAAGTGATTCTAAGCCGATCGGTATACTTAAAAGTGGGTCTAGGACCAATATTTCGGGTAGTTACAAACATCAGCACAAACTCATTATACCCTGTACCACAGTGTGGTGTAGGGTATAAATATTGAGTACTGTTGCAGTTATTCTCGATTTTGAAAAACTTGAAAAAATCCATGATTTAAATGATCTGTTATAAATTATGTTAAAATTATTCAATTGAAAAATACAAGTTATTGGATGTTTTTAATCAACTGACCAAGAGCTTTAATTGTGCAAAGGAAATTAATTTAATTGCAAAGGATAATTGATATCCTCGCAAATGATCGCAAAATTGTAGTTATTTTAGGCTTTCGCTAATAGTAAGTTAAATAAATTATATTTATTAAAACAGACTGTACTGAATATATAATTATATTCTGTAAAGCCACATTAATGCAAAAAAAATTATATATGCACAGTGGGAAATTTTGATAATTTCTCTTATCAAAGTTTTATTTAAAAAAATGAAAAAATATGTGTCAAAATAAAAATATTTAAAATGTCGTTACTATTGCTGTGTTCTTTAATAAGTGGATTTATTTTCTTATTAATAGTATTTTGTTAAAAAAAAAAAATATATTTTAACATACCAAAACAAATTTGGATTTTTTTTCTTCTACGCTAAATAAGCAATAATAAAAATTTTTGGAAAATTTAAAAAGATATAAATAAATCAAAATTAGTCCAAAATGGACTTAGAAAATCCATAAATTTAGTTAAATTAATTTTGATTTATTTATATCTTTTTTCATTTTTCAAAATTTCTTATTACATTTTCAGATTATAATTGCTAATTTATCGTAAATTACGGAAAAAATTCCAAATTTGTTTTGGCATGTTAAAATATTTATTTTAAACTAAATAAGTTTAATCCAAAAATAAATCCACAGCATATGTCTTGGTCTTTTTCAATTTTGTATTTTATTTCATAATATGTGCCAAAAAATATTATTTTTTCAAATATCGCGAAAACCCTGATACTGAATTGAATTTGGATTTAATAATCGTAATCTACTCGAATTACACTACTCAACACTGGTCTTACACAGACATTTTGAAAACATTTTCTAAAGAACACGAATCTGTCATCAGAAAATTTGTATGTTATCCCTGATCGCACCAAGCCCGTTTTTTTTTAGTTTGGGAGTTCGAATAAAAAAAAAATGAATAATGTTAAACATAGACTTTTCCAATATTTAAAAATTTGTCGGTTTTAAAAATTGAAAATTCCTATATCTCGAGAAGGCGACTTAATACGATTTTTTTGATGTCAGATTCGTGTTTAGGAGGCAAAAATACTTTAGGAAATGTGTTTTAATTTTTTTTTAATGTTATAAAAAATCATAAAAATTGGAACCAATAAATGTATGTATGAAGAAAAATATGAAAATTTGGTTCAAAATTTTGATTTCTTGTACAAATATTTCTGGATATACTCAAATGATTTTCGATTTGAACCCCAGGTTCTCTTTATTAGAGTGTCTACCTTACATATCTTTTTTGAACAAAAAGTTTCTTGCAAAATTCGGATACTTATAAGGACATAACCAAAAAAAACATTTTTAACTTCGTTTTAATGTCCTGATGGTATCCTTGATCGTATCTAGTACGAATTTCTTGCAAAAAATAGGTAGTTTTGTTGGGAATTCGAATAAAAAAAAAACATGAAGAATTTTAACATATCGAGGGTCTATATTCAAAACCCTCTATCTTAAAAAACACAACTTTTCAGGAGAGCCAAAAAACTGTTTATTTCGCGTATTGTTAGATGTATTAAAATTCGATATTCTACAATATTTTTATAAATCAACTACTGAATCTCACATATAATTCGTTTTTAAAATTTTGCACTATTGCGGATATTATGAAAGATAGAGGGTTTTGTTTCTCAAAAATATTAAGTACATGAATGAAAATGATCAGATAGAGGGTTTTGCATATTAATAAAAACGAATTATTATGATTTCATTTACGACATCGGTAAATTTTTAACGTGATTTATTAATGATAACGGCTTATAAAGAGTTCCGAATCGCGGTTTTGGTCCACAGGTGCCGATTTTTGAAAAAAAATATATTTTTTGTACCGAATTCATCTTAAAAGATGACAAACTGATGAGCATGTTATGTAAAAAATAGTACAAAATTAAAAACGCGATTTTGGTCCACAGATTCTGATCAGCATCGCAATTTTTAAGATTAAAATTTTTGTTTCATAATGTACACAAGACATCCAAATTTTGAGTCTTATCTTTCAAAAAAGTCAAACAAGAATTTTGAGAAAAATATTAGCATCAGTGGACCAAAATCGTGATTCTGGAATTTTGTTGACAAATTCATGTTCAGCATGCAAAAATTAGTATGAAAACATGTAATGCATGATGAAATTATTCAAAAAAAAATATTTATAAATTAGTTATTTGAAAAGATAGAGGGTTTTGCATTCAGAAAAATTAATTGTGTAAGAGATAGAGAAAACCAAAAATGCAAATAAAATAGAAAAAAAAAATATTTTTGTTCTGAATTTTTAACCATAGATGAGGGCCGTTTTACTGAATATTTTGCCATCAAAAAGTAATTTTCGTGAAAATGGAAGATAGAGGGTTTTTAATATAGGCCCTCGATATGCTTTTCCAATATTAAAAAAAAATTCTGTTTTGAGGGCTTGGTCCACAAAAAATTAAAATGCCTATATCTCGAGAAGGCAATTTGATACAACTTTTCTGATGACAGATTCGTTTTTAGGAGGGCAAAATACTTTAGAAAATGTTTTCAAAATGTCTGTGCAAAAACCGCGTTGAATCTTCTTTATTTGCATATCCAATTCTGGATTTAAGCGATTACATACATTTCATTGTTTTCTATGATAGATATCTTATAAATTTAAGTTTAGTATTAAATATAATTTAAAACAGGTTATTGAATGTTATTTATAATATTAATAAATTCGTCCCGACATCATGCTGTACTGATCAATTCTTGCATAGTTCACAACCCTGTCCAATTACGAATATTTCTAAGCCAGGACAATTGTTTTCGGCCAATACCACGTCTTCCTTCTATCTTTCCTTGCATAATTAGTGTTAGTAGTTCGTATTTTGGTCCTCTTATAATATGAGCAAGATATGCTGTTTTACGGCGCTTTATGGTTTTTAGCAATTCTCTTTCTTTATTTAATGTTGCAAGGACATGGGTGTTTGTAACTCGGTCAGTCCATTTGATGTTCAACATGCGCCGGTAGCACCACATTTCGAACGCTTCTAGTGAGTTCATACTTGTGACCTTGAGAGTCCATGTTTCCACGCCATACATAAGAACTGACCACACATAACACTTAACAAATCTTTTTCTAAGTTCAATGTTGACGTCGCGGCAACTTAGCAATCTTCGGAACCGACAGAAAGCGCTTCTGGCCATTTCAATGCGGAATTTTATTTCTTTTTCGCAATCCCAGCTGTGATTAAAATTGTAAACTCGATCTATTTGTTCAAGGCCAATGGATATCGTAGAATTTATGTATGAACTAGTCGAATAGCCTGTCCCTGCCAGGCGGAACACCAAATCACTTTTCTCAATAGTTCTAATTTTTTACCAAATTTTATAAAAAATTATGGTTGTGCTTCAAAAATTTAATATTGCTAGATTGAGTTACATCAATATATTTCCAAAACTGGAAAAAAATTTAATGAGTGTAAAAGGTTGTACACTCAAAAAATAATGATAGTAACATCAAATGAAAATGTCAGTTAAAATAACTACTTTGTAAGTTGTTTTGGGGTGAACTACTTTTTCAACTTACAATGTTAGTTATTTTAACTGACAAAAAACAACTGACTTATGCAGTAAAAATTACACATTTGTAGTCAAAACAAATAATATGTAGTTAAAATAAAATAAACAATATATATATTTTTTTTTCTAAAAATTTTTCAGAAAAAAAATAGAAGACCAAATTTTTTCCAAGTTTTTTTTTTTTAAAAAAAGTTGTCAAAAATAAAAAAACAAATTTTTTTTTTGGAAAAAACTGAAAATTTTTTAGAGATAAAAAAATAAAATTAACTACTTTAAATAACTGTTACTACATTACAGTACTTTTTTGTTAGTTATTCAAAACAACGACTTAAAATAACTAATTTTTCATACAAAAATAACTGACTTTGTAGTTGAGAACAACTAACTACTGTAAAATATACAAACAACTAACATGTAGTAACTTACATAATATTCTGAGTGTATTGATTAAATTTTAGAACAAAATTTAGCACGCCCATTTCGTCTCTCTGTCCATAAACCGGATATCAAAAATCCATCGTTTGGATCTGTCCCATGGTCACTCCTATATACATGGCAATTGTTATCTTTCTTAGTCATGAAGGCTTTTTAAATTAGCTAAAATGTTAAAAAACACAATTTTTCCACTTAAATTTTTCCTTATAATTCTCCGTACACAGTTTAAATATTAAATCTGACTTCATAAGGATACAGTCGATTGTCAATACTTTATTGGATATCCAGGTCAGTGTTAATCTTTGCCATAGTCCGTACCATATGCATCCCAATATTCATCTTTCAAGAACATAAGGTGTCTTCAAAATTAGGTAAAATGTAAAATCATAATTTTTCCACGCCCATTTCTTCTCTTTATTCTCCGTCCATATTCCAAAATTTTTAAATCTGACTACTCTAGGATAAGCTCCATCGTTAGTAAAATACTCGTATCCACGCCCCTTTTCCCTCTCAATTCTCCGTCCACAGTCCAAAAATTTTAACTCTGACTACTTTAGAATATGCTCCAGTGTCAGGACAATATGCTTGTCAATTTTTGGCTGCTTTAAAGTTAGTTAAATAAAACACAATATTGGTTTGCCCCTTTTTCCTCTCAACTCTCCGTCTACATTCCAAAAATGTTAAATCGGACTACTTTAGAATATGCTTAATAGTTAGGACTACATGTTAGGGATTTTCAGCTTCCTAATTCATTGGGGCGGAGCTTAAAAATACTCTAAAATGTTAAAAAAAAAAATAATTTTGCCAAGTTCCCTTTTTCTCGAATTCGCCGCCCACAGGCAAAAAATCCGGCTTCGTATTTTAAGCTTTTAAGTCCATCAATGAGATTCAAAGGTGCTGGATACACAAAAAATAAGAGAAAAACAAAAAAAAAATTATATATACAGAAAATAGATATAAATAAATTTACCACGCCCTTTGCCTTTCTTATTCTCCACCCATACACTGGATGATCTTCTCCATGAAACCTTCTAAATACATGCCAATTTTTATCTTCCTAAGTCATTTGGGGTCTTCAAATTAGTTAAAATATTAAAAAACCCAATTTTTCCACGCTCTTTTATCTTTTAATTCTCCGTCCACAGTCGAGAAATTTTAAATACGATTACTTTAGGATATACTACATCGTTAGGACTATACGCTATGCATTTTCCGCTTCCTTTGGGGGCTTCAAAAGAAGTTAAAATATTAAAAATCATAATTTTGTCACTCCCCATTTTCCTTTCAATTCATCGACCACAGTCCAAAAATTTAAAATTCGACTACCTCAGAATATGCTTCATCGATAGGACTATATGCTAGGAAACTTTCAGCTTCCTAAGTTATTAGAGGACTTTAAAATAAGAAAAAATGTCAATTTTCATCTTCATATGTCATTGGGGGTCTCCAAATTAGTTAAAATATTAAAAAACACAATTTTGCCACACCCCATTTTTCTCTTAATTCTCCTACCACAGTCTAAAAAATTTAAATCCTATTACTTCAGGACATGCTTCATTGTTAGAATTAAATGCAATGCAGTTTTCCGCTTCCTAAGTCATTTGGGGGCTTCAAAAGAAGTAAAAATGTTTAAAAAATCCCAATTTTGCCACTACACTTTTCCCCTCAATTCTCCGCCCACATTACGAAAATTTTAAATCCGACTACTTGGGGATATGCGCCATCGTTAGGACTATATTCTAGGAAATTTTCAGCTTCCTAAGTCATTTGGGGGCTTTAAATTAAGCAAAAATATCAAAAAAATTTATTTTGCCACGCCCACTTTTCCGCTTATTTCTCCGCCCACAGGCAAAAAATCGAAAATCCGGCTACGTTAGGATCTGCCGCAGGTGTTTTACTATATGTATGCCAATTTTCAGCTTTGTACCTCATCAGTGGGCTTCAAAAAGCTCTGGATAGACAAAAAAAGAGGAACACACAAATAGGGAAATTATATATATGGGCAAGGCCACCGTCAGTAACGTGACGCTCGTTTACATATTTTGGTCAATATCTTCATAAAATACAATTATTTCTCCCAACTTGAGAGCGGCATATGAAAGTTCTCGTCATAACTGTTGTTTCGTACGCAGACAATTTTGCTGTATCTCGTTTTGTTCTGAAGTTATGACCATTTTAAGTCGTCAGTAACGTGACGTGATTTTTCCAAAATCCGGTCACGTTACTGACGACTTAAAATGGTCATAACTTCACAACAAAACGAGATACAGCAAAATTGTCTGCGTACGAAACAACAGTTATGACGAGAACTTTCATATGCCGCTCTCAAGTTGGGAGAAATAATTGTATTTTATGAAGATATTGACCAAAATATGTAAACGAGCGTCACGTTACTGACGGTGGCCTTGCCCATATAGATTTATATTGTCGCGGCTTACAATCATATATTTGGTTTTTGCGATGTTAATATCTAAACCGAATTCATTACTGTATTGACACACTAGATTTTAAAGGTCCTGTAGATCCGATAGACTGTCTGCAAGTAGGGTTGTGTCATCGGCATATCTAATATTATATATATATATTGTCCATTGACTTTAATACTTACCCATTTCTACCGAGTCAAGAGCTTCATTGAATATTTTCTCTGAATATATATTAAATAAAAGCGGGGATACTATACACCCCTGTCTAACGCCTCTATTGATTGAAATATTATCCGTTGTAATGTCTCCTACTCGTACCTCTGCCTTTTGATTCCAATAAAGATTCTGAATACATTGTATTATTTTAGGATCTATACTCAACGATTTTAAAATATTAATTAGCTTATTATGCTGAACTCTATCAAAGGCTTTTTCATAGTCTATAAAGCACATAAATACGTCTTTTTTTACATCTTTGCAGTTTTGCACTAGGACTTGGACACTAAAAAGAGCTTCCCGTGTGCCCAAAGCCTGCTTGAATCCAAACTGTGTTCGGCCCATAGCATTTTCGCATTGGTTGTAAATTCTTTAGTGAATTACTTTTAAAAATATCTTTAATGTGTGACTCATTAGGCTAATAAGTCTAAAATCTTTGCACTTTATTGCATTATTTTTCTTAGGAAGTGCTATAAAGGTTGATGTTAGCCAACTTTCCGGGTATTCGCCAGTGTTATAGATATGATTGAATACTTTTATTAAAACTTCAATACCATTTTCATCAATAAGCTTTATAATTTCTGCTGGCAATTCATCACAACCCAGTGCTTTGTTATTTTTGGCATAACGTATTGCATGCATAATTTCAGATTTTGTAATTTGATTGTTAACTTCTTCGGAGGACACATCAATATTTTCTGGAAGAGTAGATCTGTCGTTATCAAGAAATAGCTCTGTGATGTACTGTTCCCAAATTTTCTTCTTGTCATTTAAGTCTGTTACAATTTGATTGTCTTGGTTTAGTAAAATATTTGAAACTACTTTTTTCTTGTTGTTGCAAAGTTCTTTAACTTTTTTGTGTAGATTTAGATCAACATGAACATCCTGTAGTTGTTCTATTTCTTCACATTGATTTCGTATCCAGTTGCATTTGGCGTTACGTATTTCTCTACGTATTATTTTATTAATGCGATTGTATTCAGGTATTGTTTACATTTTTAAATTTACGTCTTTCATCCATTAAATCAAGGATCTCTTCGGTTATCCATGCCTCTCTCGCACGGTTTCTTGTAAAGCCAAGATCTTGAGTAGCTAATTCATTAAGAACACTATTTGCGTTATTCCAAAGGCTGATTGGATGATCATTTATGTTCAATAAGTTATTAATCTCGTGATTAATCTTAATGGCTAAGTTATTTTTAGTATTTATATTTTTAAGCTTTTCGAGGTTGATAAGCTTAGGCTTTGGTGTTCGTTTAGCCATTAATAATTCAAGTTTTATATTAGCCACTAATAAAGTGTGGTCGGTTGGAATGTCAGCTCCTGGGTATGTCAGCGCGTTTTTAACTGACGAGCAAAATCTTTTATTAATTAATATAAAATAAATTTGATTTCGTACGATGCGATGGTCAGAATCTTGTGGAGATTTCCAAGTGTATAGACGTCTAGGTGGCAAACAAAAATACGTGTTTGTTATTCTAAAATGCTCTTCTTGGCAGAACTGAATTAATCTGCTCCCTCGATCGTTTCTATCTCCTAAACCGAATTTACCAGTGACGTCAGCAGTAGCTATATTGCCAACTTTGGCATTAAAGTCACCCATGACGATGTTTATATCATGTCTTTTTGTTATTTTTAGTAATTCGTTAATCTCTGAATAAAAAAGTTCTATATCGTTGTTAGAACTATCTGATGTTGGGGCGTACACTTGTACAATATTTACATTTACCGGTTTTGCATGTAGTTTCAGTAGCATTACTCTGTCAGAGAGAGGAACAAAATCTAATACACTGTTATATATGCTTTTAGAAACAATTACTCCCACACCACGTCTGTGTTCTTTGGTGTCATTTCCAGAGTAATGTAATATAGCGCCATAAAACTGTTTTCTTCCTGAGTTTGGCAGCCATGTTTCGCTTACTCCAAGTATATCTATGTTTAGCCTAAGCATCTCCTTTACTGTATTTTCAAATTTACCATCTTCGTACAAACTTCTAACATTCCATGTTGCGATTTTCAGAGTATTTTTAGTTTTACCTCCGGGGACTCTTAGCACCCTCATATTGCCGGAGACTGAGGGCCATTGGTTTGGTTGTCCTATCATGTATGTAATTTACTTGGGAATTTTAAACTCCTGTGGTTTCCCGTTGCCTTCCAGAGTTAGCGGGATTGGTTATTTGATGGCGCCAATTGTTCGCGATGTCAATTAGAGCCTCAATGGCACTCAGAATTTAGTAAAAACACAGTGCCACCTGTGCCTCTCTGAGACCCTCTTCTCTAATCCGCTGACTGTCCGCGACTGCTAAAGCAGCTACACCGCATATCTGCCGCGCGTATCATTATCCGCAACCTATGACGCGTCCGGTAGCATTCAGCTTTGCTTCCCACAAGCGGATAATAAATCATACAATATCAAAACCAATAAATTATGATTTATTATCCGCCATCGGGCGGATAATAAATCATAATAAAACAATGTGCATCGTAGCGTATGATTGTTATTTATAAATAACAATTATACAAAAATAAGTATACGCCTCTTAAAAAAATTTTTAGTATTTATAATTATGTATATTAAAACGATTTTTGAGTCTGGTTAGAAAAACTAATTGTTCAATTGTTTTTACAAAAAAAACACCAAAAACTTTTTTTCTCTACAAAAACTTTGTTTTTGTTTTTGTGATTTTTGATTTTAAGGTTAATAAGCGTCAGCTTTAACTTTTTTTCCGGAATGCTTAGGGCTACAATGCCTTTCTTAAAATTGTTTGGTGACTACGTCCTCCAAAAGTAACGGTGAAAAAAATTAAAGCTTTTTCTTATACCTTTTTACCAACTTTTACCGGGGGGTGAAATAAAGCCATAGGCAATAAGGCCATATGGCCTTATTTCTCATTTCAATGGGAAATAAGGCCATATGGCTTTATTACCAACACGATTGAGCAATAAAGTCATATTGATTTTGCAACCAAAGTGGAAATAACGCCATATCAGTTGAAAATGTGGAAATATATTTCCCCGTAAATCCTGCTACCCAAAAAAAAATTTATTTAGCGAAGCCGCTAAATTAATTTATGGAATTTGTAATCCCTAAGCCCGGCCGAAGGCCGGCTACGCAGAATTTTTTATTTTTTTTGACTATCTTTAAATTAAAAACCACATATACCAGGAACCTCGGAACTTAGGCACCAATTTTTTATTGGCAGGGTTTTTAATTTAAAGATTGTTTAACAAAAAAAGTTTTTCTGTGTAGCCGGCCTTCGGCCGGGCTTAGGGATTACAAAATCCATGCATTAAACCCACCCTCTCCGCAAAGTAAAGTTTTCTCGGGTAGCAGGCCTTTGCGATATCAAATTTTTTATGCCTCAAAAAGGCCTGATAACCAAAATAGCTTTGGTTTGCAGAGAGGGTGGGTTTAATGCATGGAGTATGCAATCCCTAAGCCCGGCCGAAGGCCGGCTACGCATAAAACCTTTATTACAAAAAACCAAATCATATAACTCGTAATTTCGACATTTCGTCGAAAAAAAATATTTTGGATTTTTTGACAATTTGGTTTTGGGAGAAATAACATTTTTGGATCTATCATTTTGGGCTATATGTCGCAGCTTGGGCGATATGACACTTACGGTTTTGGGCGATAAGACCTTGGGCGCTATGTCTGTACGCCATTTCAAACTGCATAAATTAATTTTGCGGCTTCGCTAAATATTTTTTTTTTTTGGGTAGCAGGATTTACGTGGAAATATATTTCCACACTTTCCGCAAAATAATGATAAACATTTTAAAAAAATATTCAAATGAGTAACAAAGCCATATATGGCTTTATTTCCAACAGTGGTTGGTAATAACGCCATATGGCCTTATTTCTCAACTCTTTGGGAAATAGGGCCATATGGCCTTATTGCCTATGGCTTTATTTCACCCCCCCCCACTTTTACCTCATGACCTGCCTCTGGCATCCATTTTTTTATGTTTGATAGAATGTCTACAAAAGGGAAATTTTTCCTCCAGGCCCAATTTTAGCCGTTTACAAAATAAACAAACGCAGGACTCTAACACATATTCCTAACAAGGGTAAGCCCTTTTTTTGCTTAGACTCTATGGTGCTTTCAACTGACAGACGGACGGACAAACAGATATAAAAAAGTTTAAGCCGCAAAAACAAAGTCTTAGCGGCGTTACAGCATTTTTCTTAATTTTTTCTGAGATAATTTTTGCTGATGTTACATAGTGTTATTTAAATTTTTCCTGATTTTTTAAAACCTTTTGGTTGGTTTCGCTTAATTTTGTTATTATTTTCAGCATTTTTAGACTTTTTCTGATTTTTCAGAAATTTTAAAACTTCCTTACCCATTTAAACAGACATTCATCAATAAATCGAATAAAAATCGATAGAGATAATTATGCAAATGTTATGATGTCATAGATCGATAAGTCAATGTGTTGCAAACATAACGACAATTGTATACCCTCTACCACCATTTGTAGGGTATAACAAACAGAAATACGAATGTGTGAAAATAAAGCTTATTTTGCGAGATTCTTTCACTTTTTTTTTGTTGTGAATTTTAATAATACAAAGTGTTTTTTGTTAAAAACGAAACAAGTGATTATTTACATACTTGTTGTATGAAATGTTTCATCAAATAATAAAAAAAAATCATGTTTTTTCACACTCCAAAAAAGTCGTATCCATTAATGCTTAATGCCATTGATGTGCTAAAATCATCATGTTAATCAAAATTGTAGATGTTGAGAAGATTTAAAAAAAAAATGTTCTAAATCTAAATCTGTGCATTACTTACACTTAGTTTATCGCATCCTCGGCAAGAAAGGTTTTTAGTGGAGTGAACAAACTATGGCCCTTTTACTTTTTTAGATTTTTGGAAAAAATATAGCATGCCAACTATGACTTCATTTAAATCATTTATCCTTCAAGTGTGGGCACACCAGTAAAAACCAAAAATATGAGTCAGTGGTTACTACATTCAAAATAATTCTACACTCAAAAAAATACGTTAGTAGATTTACTAATTTTTTTTTGCTAACGCTAGTTAGCTAAATTTTAGCAAATTTTTAGTTGAGATTAGCATGTTAGCAAAAAATTCTTGTAAACTTCATTTAGCACATTAGCAATTTAAAACAAACTTTGAACTAATTTCTTTTGCTAAATTTGAAATTGAGTTGACAACATTTTTACAAGATTTTTTGCTAATATTAGCTAAATAAATGGTAAATTTTTTTTTATTTTCAGAAAACTTAAAATGGCGCTATCTCGGAAACTAAGCCAGATAGAGCAAAATGGAGGCCATTTTTGGTTCTCGGGCTCTCCATAGTATCGTCGGTCCTCTTCACATGTGTGGACCCTAATGGGCCCTAAATTTGGATCCAAAAAAGTTAGCATTCCCGAAAATTTTAAAATGCTCATATCTCGGTAAATATTGCCGACACAACAAAAAGTCAAAAAGCATTTTTGTAGCTCTCAACACGTAGAACAAGACCGCAAAATAGTCAATGGCTCTCCGAGTAATATTTTTGAAGTTATCGAGTTTTTTATTTCTCAAGACCCCAGTGGTCCCCTATAATCACGTATCTCAAAAACTAAGCAAGGTAGAGCGAAACGGACGCAAATTTTGGATCAAAAACTATGACGATTTTTAAGGAACCCAACTGTGTTGAGAGCTACAAAAATTCTTTTGGACTTTTTGTTGTGTCGGCAATATTTACCGAGATATGAGCATTTTTATATTTTCGGGAATGCTAACTTTTTTGGATCCAAAGTTAGGTCCCATTAGTGTCCACACATGTGAAGAGGACCCGCGAAAGTATGGAAATTCTAAGAACCAAAAATGCCCTCCATTTTGCTCTATCTGGCTTAGTTTCCGAGATAGCGCCATTTTAAGTTTTCTGAAAATAAAAAAAAAATACCATTTATTTTTGCTAATGTTAGCAAAAAATCTTGTAAAAATGTTGTCAACTCAATTTCAAATTTAGCAAAAGAAATTAGTTCAAAGTTTGTTTAAAATTGCTAATGTGCTAAATGAAGTTTACAAGAATTTTTTTGCTAACATGCTAATCTCAACTAAAAATTTGCTAAAAGTTAGCTAACCAGCATTAGCAAAAAAAAAATAGTAAATCTACTAACGTATTTTTTTGAGTGTAGGTCTAGGCCCATCGGGGTCTGGACCTATCGGGTCCGAACCCAATGGGGTTCTCAGATGTGTATGAACTAAGTTAAAAAAAAAAAAAAAATTTTGTTAACTAATTGTTGGCAAAACATTTTTGCTAACTTTAGCAAAAAAATTGTGGGTTCAAAATCAGCAAATTTTCTTGTAGGTTTACAAGCTTTTTTGCTAACATTACAGTTTTTTTTTTGAGTGTACAGCAAAAGGTTTAGTAACTGATATTGTACCAAAATCTACTAATATTAAGTTACTAATTTTAGTATCTTCAAAGTACTAAAATTAGTCATTTTTACTGGTTTTCTTTACTCACGCTCTCTTGCTACTCACGTCAGTAAAACTAAAATAAGTCATGCTCACACGTGACTCACGTGATTCATAATAACGCTCACCCCAATTCGCGCAATATTCACTTACAAATACACAATTTTAAGGAAATTTAAAAAAATGTTTTTCATATATTAGTAGACCGTTAATTTGAATTTTAACTGATTGCAAAACAAAAAATAAAACTAAAACCTATAAATAAAACTGAAAACAATATTAAAAAAATTATGTTGAATCACGCAAGAAAAATGGCTCTCACGCAAAAATTGGGCTCGCTTTCTAATCACCCACACATAAAAGTTTTGGAATCAAACTCACTCAAGAATGATTTTCATAATTAACTAGACTTTCGCTCGAGCATGAGTCACGCGTGATTCACTTGAACCACGCAATTCACGTGAACAGCATCCACCTCTACTAAACACTGCTAATGTAAAAATTTGTTGATGGATTATGTAATGCATTATCATGTAATGCATTATCATATAATGCATAGCCAAAAAAAAATGAAAAATGTGCATTAATTTTTGCCTACCGCTTACCATTGGCATTCACTTTATGTATTTTTCATGAATTATGTGAAGGTCATGCATTACTTTGAGTGTACCCTATACTGGATTAATGATTTTTGTTTGGGATAAGACTTAAAGTAGTGCATGAAGTTTATAAAATGCGTGAAAAATACAAAAAAGTTATGCCTATTGTAAGCGATAGGGAATCTGATTTTTTTGCTATGTAATACATGGTAATGCATTACATAGCCGTGACCATTTTAAAAGTTTTTCCGGGATAATCGCTTTGGGTGCGTGCATCGACGTTTCATGGGCTCCAGGTATCGAAATCCCAGGAGGCCGAAGTTTTTGCGGCAACTAGCACTTTCTCTGTCTAAGGCGTATATGATGAAACGGACTAGATTACCTCAATAAGAGTTCTCAGGAGAGTTATTGACTGAAATGCAATCATGCATACTTCCAGTAGCCTCATCAAATAATAAAACTTGTTATTTAGGTGCTCAAAAGAGTAGAATTTGTAGTTGCTGCGAGTCTAAGTCTGACATAAAATGCTTTATTTGCAGAAAATTTATTTGCAAAACTAACCGAAAAACATTGTGCTCACCATGCAATGACGAAGAAAACCAAGGAAAATATACTATGGACCAATTGGTCCCTTAACCTAAGATACGTATTTTTTATTTTTCTCAGTCCTGGCTTAAGTCAGAACCTAGATTTTTTGTAAATAACATTGTTTTATAAAAAGGCCCCATGAGCAATAAAACTAAGCCAGTATATATCACCGTTCAAAAGTTACAAAGGAAACAATCAAAAAAATTGGACCAAATGGGCTTAACCTAACAGCAGGGTTAAACATTTTAGTATTGGTTACCAATTTCTGCAATAGGTCCTTTTGGACTAAAATTTAGTTAAATTTTTAGTATTGGATACCCACGTTTTTTTTTTGAGTAGGATGTAGAATGTTCAATTAATCGGGATTTTTTGTTGTTCGATTAAACGATTAATCGACATTTATCATTTTTGACGTATTCGATTAAACGAATAAAATTTTAAAATTGATCGATTAATCGGATTTTTTTTCGACAATTTTAGAAAAAATGGTTCTTGAGCAAATAAACAATATTAGTTACAATTATTTTAACATATTATTACAAAAAAAAAAAACAAACGTTAAAAAAACAAAATGTATTTAAATTTTCTGAAATTTTGTTTGAGAAAATTAAAAAAAAAAAAAATTTTGAGAAAAATTGAAAGATGTATGAAATTCAAAAATTATTTTTGTTACCAAATTTATATGGATTACCGATATCACAAAAATGTTATATTTAATATGTGACTAAACTCGGGGAAATTTTAAGAAAAAATGTTTTTTTATAAGGGTTCTAAAAAAATGTGGAAGAAAAATTTAATTTCTAAAAATTATAGACATTTTTGGTATTCTCATACCGATTTAAAACACTCCATTTAGTGTTATCATCAGTAGGATTCTAAATGTCGGTTTGTCCTGTTAATTGAAATTGTTTTTTATATATGTGAATATTTATAGTTTCTACAGAATAAATTTTAACAGTTTCCAACACAACAATTCTATTTCTAGTAATCTCAACCTAACTTCATGCTTTCTTTTAACTTTTTTTGGCTCTTACACTATTTTGCAAGGGTTACCATCATGATCTGGAATTCCAGACACAAACGATGGAATTTATTGTTATTTTTTGTTTGTAAGTACAGACATGATATAGGTTGTTGGTTTTGTCGAGTAGATCACAAAAATGCCTATTAAACTTGCCAGACACCCTCAAATTTTTGAGTTATTGTCAAAAAAAAGTTTTTTGGGACTTTGCTCATTAAACCTTGATTAATTCAAAAAATTTTCCAGCGATTTTTAAAGAAAATTTAATTCTGAATACGATGAGCATTATCCTGAAAAAATCAGATAAGAATTGACAGAGTTGTGATAATTTTTCTAAAAAAGAAAATTAAGATTTTGCAGGAAATCGCCGTTCAGATAACCCAGGCAAAAAAAATAAATTTATCATAAGAGGTCATGTACAATACTTTTAAAGGTTTTTTGCGCGCTGAATCCGAATCTGGCCTTAAAATTGCTCTATCGCATCAGGTTTTTGAGATATTCAATATAAATTGATTTATCAAAAACTTAATAAGATAGCGCAATTTCAAGGTCAAATTCGAATTCAGGGGGACAAAAACTTTTAAAATAATGATAAGCGACCTCTCAGTATGTTCGTTTATTTTTTTATGTTTTTTTGCGGGTTGTCTGAACGGCAATTTCATGCAAATTCTTAATTTTCATTTTTAGAAAAATTATCACAACTCTGACAATTGTTATTCGATTTTTTCGCATTCAAAATTATTTTTATACCCTCCACTTACAAGGGAAGTATCTCAACCCTTATGAACCGATTTGCCTGAAACTTAAAACATATATTAAAGAGACGATTTTAAGGTTGGGGTGTCTCGGCATATCGGCCATATCGGTGTTTAAAAATTTCTTTGTCCCCTTATGAAACCATGTGGACCTTCGGGAAAATTTTGATAACTTCCGAAATAACAGGAATATCATCTAGGGCAAAAATACGGGTCGACTTAAATTTAATAAAGATTATTTCTTATCCATATGGTTATCGTAGGTCTATGTCTTCACATAAGTATCCCCCAAAATTTACACATTTTCCTGAAAAAAATATTTAAAGAAGCCGAATTTTTACAAGGCTATGTCACCATTGGATAGGCATTAAAAAAAACTTTCTTCTCATATGAAAACATCATATAGTTTCTTAAAAAGAAATGGCTGAAAAATCCAAAAAACGATTTTTTAGCCATTTTTTGACCCATGTTTTGAACCCCTAAATCCCCGATATGGCTGATAAGCCGAGACACCCCAACCTTAGAATTGTCTCTGTGATATATATTTTAAGTTTTAGGCAAATCGGTTCATAATGGTTGAGATACTTCCCTTGTTAGTGATAGAGGGTATATATAAGTTTGTCATTCCGTTTGTAACTCATCGAAATATCGATCTGGGACCCCATAAAGTATATATGGGGCATTCCATGTGAAATCGGACACTTTGAAAAACTTTTTTTTTAGATTTTCCCAATTTGTTTACAGTTTTGAGTACCCTTCGAAAACTCCTTCGTGGTAAATTTTCAGATTTTTTTGATGACCCGTTCAAAAGATATCGAATTTTTAAAAATTGGTAGTTTGTTTCTTTACTCAAACTTCTTTTAATCATAACTTCTTCAATAATGGTCCAAATTTCAATTTTTTTTTTCAAAATTTTTGTTTTTTTAAGTACTTTTTAAAAAAAAATCCCAAAAAATTCTTTAAAGCGCTCTAGTATGTGATTTTTAAGTTTTAAAATTTAAATCTCATTTTTGAAAATGTTTGTACTCTTTGATTTTTTTGAAATTTTTTCGTGTAAAACTTCTATCAGTTCTACAAATTTTTTACCCAGGAAGATCGTGGGATAACGATTATTACTATTTTTTTTAAATTTTTTGAAAAAATTTTATTGTAATTTTCCAATCTTAAAATCATTTCTACTGCTCCAATGGTGCGTCATAGAGGGGTCCTTGATAGGACCTACCCCCATTAATTTTTACGTCTTAACATTTCTTTGGAACAAACTAATACCCTATCTCCAATTTCTAAGGGGGCTCCCACACAAAACAACATTTTTTAAAATTTGTTCCAACCGCTCTAACTGCCCTAATAGTGCCGTTAGAGCAACAAAATGCATTACCGATCCACAATATTTTTTTAGTCCAAACATATTCTCTGAACACACCTACCCTCTATCCTTAACTGTTAAGGCGGTCCCCATACAATTTTTTTTATTTTTTGTAAATTTGTTTTATTTAATCAGCTTCTACCGGTCCAATGGTGCGTCCGAGATGGGTCATTACTGAGACCGACCCCCATTTATTTTACCCTACAACATTTTTTCAGAACATACCTACGCCCTATCTCCACTCCCTAAGTAGGCTCCCATACAAAATTACATTTTTATAAAATTTGCTCCAACTGTTATTTGTATTGGAGCCTACTTAGGGAGTGGAGATAGGGCGTAGGTATGTTTTGAAAAAATGTTGTAGAGTAAAAATAAATGGCGGTTGGTCTCACTAATGACCCCTCTCGGACGCTCCATTGGACCGGTAGAAGCTGATTAAATAAAACAAATTTCCAAAAAATAAAAAAAAAATTGTATGGGGACCGCCTTAACAGTTAAAGATTGAGGGTAGGTGTGTGCAAAGAAAATGTTTGGACTAAAAAAATATTGTGGATCGGTCATACATTTTGTTGCTCTAAGGGCACTATTAGGGCAGTTAGAGCGGTTTGAACAAATTTTAAAAAATGTCGTTTTGTGTGGGAGCCCCCTTAGAAATTGGAGATAAGGTATAAGTTTGTTCTAAAGAAATGTTAAGACGTAAAAATTAATGGGGGTCGGTCTTATAAAGGACCCCTCTATGACGCACCATTGGAGCAGTAGAAATGATTTTAAGATTGGAAAATTACAATAAAATGTTTTCAAAAAATTTTAAAAAATAGTAATAATCGTTATCCCACGATCCTCCAGGGCAAAAAATTTGTAGAATTGATAGAAGTTTTACACAAAAAAATTTCAAAAAAATTTAAGAGTACAAACATTTTCAAAAATGAGATTTAAATTTTAAAACTTAAAAATCGCATACTAGAGCGCTTTAAAGAATTTTTTGGGATTTTTTTTTAGAAAGTACTTAAAAAAACAAAAATTTTGAAAAAAAAAATTTGAAATTTGGACCATTATTGAAAAAGTTATGATTAAAAGAATTTTGAGTAATGGAACAAACTACCAATTTTTAAAAAATCGATATCATTTGAACGGTTCATCAAAAAAATCGGAAAATTTACCATGAAGGAGTTTTCGAAGGGTACTAAGAACTCTAAACAAATTGGGAAAATCTAAAAAAAAAGTTTTTCAAAGTGTCCGATTTCACATGGAATGTCCCATATATTCATAATGCCCGATAAATTTTAAGAAATTCTAGCGATGTCCGTCTGTCTGTCTGTGGAAAATGCTGTCGCGGACAAAATATTGCACAAAATGACTGAAACTTAACATATTTATTGGAAGTTCTCCAGAGAAGTTTGGTATTGCATTTGAGCGATATCACTTCAGTGGTTCAAAAGTTATGAACGAAAATGTAAGCAAACCTCAAAAATTTCAGTGCATTCAACATGACCTAAAAATACAAAATGCTTTAATTCGGCTTCTGGTTGACATATGTAAACATAATTGAACACCAAATGGTATCTAAACAAGTACGAACATATTTTTTGACAAAAAAAGAAAAAAATCGCAGATTTTTTTTACCAAAATTTTTTTTTGCGAAAATTTTTTTTTAAAGAATTTTTTTTTTTTTTTTCAAAAGTAATTTCCTTTTAAATAAAGTTTTTTGCAATAATCACTTTGTGGAGGGGATCACTACATTCGGCAAGGCCGAATTTAACTTTTTTACTTGTTTTTTTTTTAAGAATACGTTTTTAAATGTAAATATTGTTAAACGAACTATATCAAAAAAAATCGATAAACTAAAAAAAATCTCCAAAAAATAACAAAAAAATTAGATATTGTTGAAAAAATCAATACATATCTTTCTTATATGCATGAACTAATTCACACACATAAAAAGCCCTACCCTTCTTCTATCCAAAATAGTTAAAAAATTTAAAATCGGTTGAAAACTTTTTAAGTTACACTTGGTTTAGTGAGAAAATTCCCAAAACAACGTTGTTTGACGATAACTTTAAAAGTTTAGGGTATCTGGCAAGTCTGATGGGCATTTTTGTGATCTTTTCGACGCGACCTACAATCTTAACTACCTCATTTCAAACGTATATTAGATTTTGTGTTTTTTGTAGCACAGTGTAATTTTATGGCGTTTAACAAATCCAAGCTTCAGAAGCAGCAAAAAAAATCCGAAAAAATTCAAATAAGGACCACTCTAGTAAACATGACTGTTTTTTTGTTAATTCCACACATCTCGTTTGTGTGTTTTACTTTTAACTTTAAAAAAATAAGCATATTTCTCGAAAAACGATATATTATTATTATACGATTAATGCACAGAAAAGAATAAAAATGAATGTCAATTACGAAATTCGTTGATTCAATTAAAAAAATAATTGAAGTCGGACGTATCACGAAAATGCGCATATTAATTAAAATATTTTTTTTTTAAATAATTGAAATTATTTTCAATTAAACTTTTAATAACTTTTCTAAAAAAGGTTAATTGAAAATAATTTAAAAATTCAATTAAAATTTTAATTGAATGAATTAAAGATTTTATTGAATATAAAGCTAAAAATCAATTAAAATTGTAATTGAATATATTACACTGATAATTGAAAACGGAAATAAAAATCAATTAAAATTTTAATTCATTTAATTAATTTTTTTAATTGAAATAAAACCAAAAATCAATTAAACTTTTAATTAAATAAATTAAAATATTTATTTAAAATAAAAATGTTTTTTGTTATATTTTTTAACATTTTTTTATTACATCAAAACTAAAATGACATCAAACCTGATAACTGTACAATTTTTCACACACTTGTATGTAGCCGAGAAGGGATTAGTTTGCCAACGCCACAAATTTCACCAGATTGCACAAAAAAAAAAAATTGATGTCAGTAAATATATTTTCTAGAAAGTAAAAAAAAAAATAAATTTTTATTAGTTAAAAAAAAAATACAAATTTAATTGCTTTACTTACTTTTTTATAGTCTTGGAACTCCCAAAAATATTAGCCTTTGACCCTTTTAGGTACTGTTTGATGTTTTCTTGAAATTTCCGTCTTTCTGCTAAAATAAAGAAAAAAAATACTCATATATACAAATTTTAAATAAATTTTTTTTTTCTATACTTACTTTAATTATTTCACAAACTAAACAAACGCCTTCACAACACAACTTCTTTAAGCAAACTGTTCTAAAGAACGACGAGACAACGCAGTTGCTTTAGTAACGAGTGTTATTGCAATTTTTTATTTTCTTTAAAACACCAGTGATTTTATAACGGGAATAAGAAGCACATATACAAAACAACAACAACAACATTTCTTTGGCAAATATTTTAATGTGTAGAGAAAAAACACAAAAAGAGCGTACAATATGTTTGGTACAGAAAACTGACATTCAAAGAAATAAGAGGGTTGTTTTTTTTTGCATTGTTTAAAAAAAAGCAAAAGAATCAATTAAAAAAATAATTGAATCAATTAAAATATTTAATTGAATATCAATTTAAAGTGAATTAAAAACAAGTAAGAAAATTATAGTCGGTCAAGACCGACCATATAATACCCTACACCAAGGTTTCCCGGAAAATGGGTCCCATGGATCGATTAGATCTATATGTTGTAAAACCTTTAATAAGTGAAGAAAACACTCACAAATCAAATTTGAGTGAAATATGCTCCTATTTGTTGACAATAAACCGCTTTAACTGAATATCGGGCGAAGTTTTCACAAGGGGCATGAGTCCATAACTGGTCCGATGATTATCAGGTTTGATAAGGTTATTTAAGTACGCGTTTAACATACACAAACAAAATTTTAATTAAATATTTTCTATTTTCATGAAATTTGAGACATTTATGTGAAAATCGGGAAGGTGGTTTGTATGGGGGCTACAAGAAGAACTGGTCCGATTTCTTTGAAATTCGGAATGATGATATGTGAAGACAAAACATGTTTACCATCCAAATTTCAAAGCGATACCTTCTATAATACGGTTATTAGAGTCATTTGAGCCAAAACTAAAGAGGACCTTTGTATGGGGGCTAGGTCTAAATATGGACCGATTTTTTCCAATTTCAATAGGCTTCGTCCTTGGGCCAAGAGAGACTTAAGTTTCAAATTTCAAGTCAATTGATTAAAAATTGCGACCTGTATCGTGTTTACACCGTTTACATGGACAGACAGACAGACGGACGGACGGACGGACAGACGGACGGACGGACGGACATCGCTAAATCGACTCAAAAAGTGATTCTGAGTCGATCGGTATACTTAAAGTTGGGTCAAGGACCAATATTTCGGGTAGTTACAAACATCAGCACAAACTCATTATACCCTGTACCACAGTGTGGTGTAGGGTATAATTAAAATTGCATATTTTTTCTGTATATAAACGTAAATAACTTTATCCGCAACGACCACTCGCTTCAAAGAAAATAATAAAACTGAAAGTTGTTGTGTAGAATTTCGTATGTATTCATTTGCACCACCAAAGTACAATACAATAACACTAAAGTTTTTTTTTGTTGGTTTTTGCATTTTTTTATGCGTTGACTACTAATACCAATGCATACAAAACCTGTTTTGTTTGTTTTATTTGTTTTGTTTTCAGTAAAGTTATGAATTCAATTAAAACATTAATTGAATCAATTAAAATGTTTAATTAAAGTTAAATTTAAAATCAAAACCATTTTTAATTGAAAAAATAAGTAAGATATTATTTTCTGTGTGGCCATAAAATCTTTGATTAATCCTTTAATCGAAATTAGCAATTTTAAATTAATCGAACAATTACACCGCTCAACAAATCGAAGGTTTTTGACTCCGGTTTGAAGTTTGATACTAAATTTTTAAAGATTTTGACTCGCTGATTCCAAATCTGTGCTCCAAAATTTTTCCATCACGTCTAGAATTTTAATTATTCGCGGCTGAAAATGCGAAAAAAACGCGATTTTTCCCATTTTTGAAAGCCTGCACAGCAGCCACTGGGTGGAATAAAAATTTGGTATGAAGCGTTAGAGTTGAATTGAACTATGATCTCAAATATATGATCAAAAAAATTTGAAGTTGTTGGACTTTTATTGGCCAAACACGTATTTTAAAAAAACACTGTGAAAAAAATTAGAAAAAGCACCATATTTAAAAGGCTCAAAAACAAAAACCAGATGATCAATCTTTAGTGTGATGAGCTCAAAATTTAGACAAAATCTCATTTTTTCTTATAGACTTTTAAACCCATTAAAGATATCTTCCGGTTTGTATGAAAAATAACACAGAAAACTTAAATTTGTAAAATATTTATTTTTTTTAGTTTTTCTTTGAAAAATATCAAAAAAAAAACTAAGGTACCTACCCTATCTTTTTTACAAAAATGATAATTTTAACAGAGTCATTTTAAAACGCTTGTAACCCAACCAAACGCAACAATTACAAAAAAATAGTTTTCTATGTTGGAGACCATAGACAAATTATACTTTTGCGCTTTATACTAGATTTGTATTTCACTCAATGGCTGCTGTGCAGGCTTTCAAATAATGCAAAAATCGTCATTTTTCTCATTTTTAACCGTGAATAACTAAAAATCTGGACGTGATGGAAAAATTTGGAGTACAGATTTGGAATCAGGAGATCAAAGTCTACTAAAATTGATCACCAGAATTCAAACCGGAAAATGACTGTTGAGCGATGTTATTCGTCTAAAATTTTTCGATTAATCCAACAAAAATTAATCGACTGAACACACTAGTGGTTACCTCAAAATTTTTGGACAAGCAAAACATTATAAAAGTTTCATATTTTTGTTTTTTGCTTGTAACATACCTTAAGTACCGAATCCCAAATCATCATAACACTTTGTTAAAGGAATTTTTCTTGTTTGTTTTTTAAACACATCATTTAAAGCATGCATTCTCTTTAATATGAAATTGTGAAATGTTATTAAACTTTCGGTTATTGCATGACATCTTAATAAATGTGTAAAATGAATATTTTGCATAATTAATTTGCATAACGTGATTGATTTAATATCATGTTTTTAAGCAGAAAAAAACGAAAATTGCTTTTAATACTAAATGTAAAAAATATGTTCATGCAATTGTAATCCACATATTTTTATAGTCACTACAAAGTCGTGGAATGTATTTATAAATTTGTCGTTCCATTTGCAAGATCCCGAAATAAGGGATTAAAATATCCGTCCATCGCTAGATCGAACTAAAATCGATCGAGGATCATGAATATATATGAGCAATTGTCATTAACTTTTAATATTTAAGAAAAAAAAAATTGCGATTTTTTTTTCGTGGCACATTGATAAGACTTTGTAGGTAAATAACATTATAAATAAGTAATTCAAATCCGTCCGCGTGCATTAATTTGAGCGATCGCATCCAAAACTATGGCGGTTTAAAGTTAAAATTTTTAAAAAAATTGTCAAAATTACATTTTTTATCCGAAGTTAACCAAACGTACCATTTTGTATTACACTCAGAAAATTATTGCAGTTACTACATGACGGTCGTTTGTGTAGTAAGTAGTAGCTGTTGTTTTTAACTACAATTTCGGTCGTTTTTGTATGAAAAAATCTCAAACAACTTTTTTTGTAGTAGTTTCAAAAAATAACTACAAAAAATATACTACACTGTAGCAATAGTTGATTTATGTAGTTGTTTTTAGTTTTTTTTCTAAAACTCGTTTTTTTCTAGAAATTTTTATTGCAAACGAATGTGTCGAGCGAGTTGGTCGTGCGGGATGCGGAAGGAATTATTTTTATACCAAATAAATAATATCTAAATAAATTAAATTACAATTTATTGAATTTAATTATAACAAAAAATATGTTTTTGGAAAAATATTATTGAGCGAAAGAAAATAAGTGGATAAATGAGATAACAAGTGTGTATAATATAGCGCTCACATAAGCGTGCGTAAAAACCAATCGGAAAAAAACAAAATAAAATGTGTGCAGTGTTTTGTTTTCTTATGAGCGCGCCATCTTTCTTTTCTTTGTATACACAACAGAGCAGGTACATACTTTTTTGAAACATTTCAAATTAATTCTTTTTTTTTATAAATCAATTTTGCCAAAGCATTTCGTTTTTTTTTATTCCAGACAAATTTTGATCAGTAGCGGTGAAAATTTGAAATGAACTATTAAAAAAACAAAGGTAAATACAATCAATTTATTTTGTTTAACATTTTATTAATATAATTTTTTTCTTCTATAATTCCAGATAAATACATCAAAAAATTGTCATCATGTCGAAATTCTATACAACCAACTGAAATGTATTGCTTTTTAAATAAATAAATATCAATCATTTAAACGTTTAAGAAATTTTCTAAATAAAATTTCAGGCAATTGTAGAAAAAACAACTGCATTAAACAGTTTTGTAGTAGTTTTTACTACATTTTGTAGTTGAAAATCAATAGTTAAAAACAACAACATGTTCAGTTGTTTTTACCGTTTATGTAGTGGACGCCTTTTCAACGACAAAATGTAGTCAAAACAACTGTCTTTTGTAGTAGATTTTACCGACATACTTTTTTGAGTGTATGCTTACCCAGAGCTAAAATACATATTCAAACATGCATAAAATCTTTGCTAAATATCGAGATATTTGCATTTAACCAATTTTTTTTCGGCACATTTTCCAATATTTTGGAAATAAAAATGTTTCCAGCGGTTTTATTTTTTTTTAGAAAAATATTACCAAATGCATTAACAAAATCTCAACAAATTCTTAGTTAACACCATTATTCTATCTCTAATAGGTAAGAAACAGCAGTGGTTTAAAGGGAACATTTTTGAAAAAAAAAATTTATAATTTTGAATTTATTTTTTTTTTTTAATATTAAATGTCTGATTTTACAGTGTTGTCCTTCACTGAATATTAAAATTATTCAAAGTATGATTAATAATGCTAATATTAAGGTTATTACGAAATATTTTAACGTTATTACTAACTTTATCAAGGTTATAAAAAATTTTAGCGATTTTCGCGACTGCAAACATCAATGGACTAATTTTGAAATATTATTTGAATAAGACATGTCAAAATCTAACAAAATACATTTCTTTTCTATTTTATTTAAGTAATGTAAGATTTTATATAACCATTAAATTTAAAGGTATCAAAAATTTAAAACCACCGAAAAACCGCTTAAACGTTAAAATTTTTCGGGTGCGAATTAATTGAAGATAGAGAATTAAAAAGACTACCAAACGCGCATTTCACCGACCAATTTCTATAAGCGGCCTGGATGTGCCTTACATAAAAGTGAAAACTGAAAAACACCGCGGAATTCGCCAATATTAACTTTTGATCAATGTTGCTTTCCATGATTTATTATATTTGCACATACCATTGTTTCTACATGTTCAACTTTCAGCCATGCACATTTGGCTGTCAAATAATGCAAAACTAAAATATCGAAATTTTGCCAAAAATTTAAAAAGTTCATAAAATTTTTGCAATTGAATATTTTTTGGGTGCGTTTGTAAATCAACACTCAAAAAAAAAGTGAACTAAAATCTGGGAAAATTAACTCAATTTTGAGAAAAAGAGGGAATGATTTGGCTCCAAAGATTTTTTTTCTTGTTTTTAGTTCATAATTTTCCCAAAAATAAGGAAAACAAAGTTATTTAATTTTAAGCCAATTTTAACTAGAAAATGGGAAAAATTATACTTCACATTTTAGAAATAGATTTGGTCTAGACCCTGGACCCATGGGTTCGGACCCCATTTAACTCGAGACCCCGTTGGGTCCTTTAAGGGTCCCCATTGATTTTGAACCAAAATTTGTGTCCGTTTCGCTCTAACTTGCTTAGTTTTTGAGATACGGTAAAAAGGGGCCTGATAGGGTCTTGAGAATCTTAAAAACCGGATTACTCAAAAACTATTAATCTGAGGGGTTTCGGGTATTTTGCGGAAGTGTTCTACGAGTCAAGAGCTACAAAAATGCCGTTGGACGTTTTTTCGTGTTGGCAGTATTTACCGAGATATCTGTATGTATAAAATCTCGGGAATTTCAAATTTTAGATCTAAAATTAGGGTCTTGAGACCCCGACAGATATGCAGAGCTAGGCTATTCCATATTTTTCTTTGTAGTCTTTCTTTTGAAAATTTCATCCGTTTCGCTCTATCTCGCTTAGTTTTCGAGATATCGCCATTTTGAATTTTTAACTAAATTCTAAGAAGTTATTTACTAAATTCTCAGAAGTCACTAACTTAATTCTAAGAAGTACACTTCCTCAATTCAAAGAAGAGAAATACGATCATGTTTTTTTTAGTAAATTTTAACTAAACTTGAACTAAATTGTTTTTTAAGAAATATGTCTTAAAAATAAAGATACGATTCTTAGATTTGTGGAAATTTTCTTTGACAGTAAGAATTTTTTTCCTAATATTTAAAAAATCCATTTAAAGAAAACTTTGAACTAATTATAAGTAAATGAACTAAAATTTTTTCCTCATAGTTAAGAAAATTTCTCATTTTTAAGTTAAATTTAACTAAATTTTAGGAAAATTCATGATAAATTTTCAAAGACATTTTTTCCTTAAATTTAGTAATGACTTTTTTTTCAGTGAAGTGGGAAATGGTAAATTATAAAGTTCACAAAGCATTCGGAACCATTCGGAATAAAACTGGGAGTGTGCCTCGCAAAAAACAGACTTTTTAAAAAATTCACGTTTTTTCTTCCCATCTTTGGAGAGCTGCAGCTTCGTAACCATTGCGAGCACATCACTCGAATCAGTCTCTAATTGTGCATATTTACAAGGGCTTTTACAATGTGTATTTGAATTTTAAAATTACAGTTTGCACCAAAAGCTACAATCAAAAAACCTCGAAAAATTTAAAATTGAAAAAATTGGTATCAAAGATTTAGGTCCATGTAACTTTTTTCTTATTGATGGCACATCCACTGAACCTACACGAAATAATTGTCCAAGTCTACTGATTAAACGGTATTAAATTTGGAGCAATAGCTTTAACGCACCCAACAATATGGAACTTTGAACGAAAAATTTCATGAGAGTATCAAGCGATTTTTTTACATTTTTCAACTTTGCACGTTCCTTAACATGAGATAATGATACTATTTGCGCTGTGCCTTTGCAGAATTACTCACTATGGTTCCCTTAACATATCTGCATTCACAGGTACCACCTAGTTTAAAAATAAAAATGTTATTGCGAAATAAGTAAAATATCACAAACGTTAAAAGTTAATGACAAAAGTCCATATACTTTATGGCATCCAAGACCAATATTTCGATGTGTTACAAACAGAATGACAAACTTATATATACCCTCTATACCCCTCTATACTCTAACTAGGGTGGATGGTATAAAAAGGCCCACATAATTTCTTTTTCTTTTTTCTTTTTCTTTTTTCTTTTTCCTGTTTCCTTTTTCGATTTTCATCTTCTTTTCTGTAGAAAATTTCCTGCAGAAAAATTTTGAAATTTTTCGTCTAGAAAAATTTTTATTACTTTTTCTAATAAAATATTTTATTATTCCGAGACTTTTTTGATGTGGAAAAATTCCAAAATATCTGACATTTTTCCTTTACAAAAATTGTAAATGTTCTAGAGATTTTTCATACAAGAATTTCTATAAAAAAAATTCTCCGATAGAAAAACTCTCAGACTTCTTACTTATAGAAAAATTACTTATAGAAAAATTCTATAAATTTTCCTTAAGATAAATTCTTTTCCTTTGGCAAAAAATTTGAAATTTTTTCACATAAAAAATCCTTGAAATTTTTTCACGGAACTTTTACGATAAATTTTAAATTTAAAACCATTCAAGTCTGCTAAACTAGCATAACAAACCATAATACCGTTAATTTTTTTGGCCGAAAAACATTTTTTGTGCGAGAAAAATCTTTATTTTCGTAAAAAATTGGTTCAATTTATTTATAAGTAAAAAAAAGCAATATTTTTATATTATTTAGACCAGAGCTTCTCAATAACTTTTGCTTTGCGACCCCTTTTCAATATTTAAAATTTTTCGCACCCCCCCCAATATAAAACAAGTAAAAAAGTTAAATTCGGTCTTGCCGAATGTAGTGATACCCTCCACAATTTCAAAAAGATTATTGCAAAAAACTTTATTCAAAAGGAAATCACTTTTGAAAAAAAATGTTTTGAAAAAAAAAAAAAAAAATTTCCGCGAAAAAAATCCGCCATTTATTTTTTTTCTGTCAAAAAATATGTTCGTTCTTGTTTAAATACCATTTGGTGTTCAATTATGTTCACATATGCCAACCAGAAGCCGAATTAAAGCATTTTGTATTTTTAGGTTATGTTGAATGTATTGAAATGTTTGAGGTGTGCTTACATTTTCGTTCATAACTTTTGAACCGCTAAACCGATATCGCTCAAATGCAATACCAAACTTCTCGGGAGAACTTCCAATAAATATGTTAAGTTTCAGTCATCTCTGTGCAATATTTTGTCCGCGACAGCATTTGCCACAGACAGACAAACAGACGGACAGACGGACATCGCTAGAATGTCTTAAAATCGATCGGGTATCATGAATATATATGGGGTCCCAGATCGATATTTCGATGAGTTACAAACAGAAAGACAAACTTATATATACCCTCTATCACTAAGTGTAGGGTATAAAAAATAAAATTATTAACGTGAACTTTGACCTAAGTTTTTTCAAAAACCTGAAGTAATGGAAAAATTTGGAAACCAAATTCAGAAGCAGCATTGAAAGATTAATCGAAACCGTATGGTCAGATCCCAGACGCATATCAAATATTTCAAGTAAAAAACTTCTAAGAAAATTAAAAAAAAACACAATTTTTGTGAACTTACACCTCAATTTTCTCAAAAGTTTTAACACCAGGTCCCGAACTACGGCATTTTATATCGGAACTTACTATCTTCATAGATTTTTATTTCCGAAAATAAAAGAAAAAAAAACACCAGTTTAACCTGATCAGAAATTAAGAGTTGTTTACAAGACGGCATTTAAAGTCCAATTTTGAGTACTTAATTATATTTATTTTTTAAAATTATGTACCAATGTTTGGTATTGATCGAAATTCGGAATCAGCATTTAAAAGTTAATAGAAAACGAACTGTCAAATCCCAGACTGAGCCAAAACACTTCACAAATAAGTTTTGGGCATCCCGAGAAATAAACAACTGCACAGTGATTACGGCGGGACCTTAAGTGATGGAAACATTTTTTTTTTCTTTAATCAAAGTATAGGGTGTTTTTTTACTGTTACCGAAAATTAAAATAAAGTGAGGAAAAATATTTTTAATATCAATGAAACTAACTTTATTGGATAGAATATTTTATGACATTAATGTTTAAAAATGATTTGGGAATATATCGCCACCTCGAATGGCTCGTACGTGGAGTAATCTGAACCTCCATTTTTAAACAATTTTCACATAATTTGCAGCCGAATTTTGAATTTCACCAATAACTCGTTGAATGTTGATTTCCAGGTGTTCAATTGTCACTAATTTATCGGAATAGACGAGTTACTTTACATATCCCCAAAGAAAATAGTCCAATGGGCTTAAATCAAATGATCTTTGTAGCTAATTAACAGGATATTTAAATAAAATTGAAGTTTGATAAACAGAATCATCTTTTTGATAGTAAATTTCGACTATGTACGAGCGTTGCTCTTATGTAAGTTTTTGCATGATAAAATGTCAAACCATACTTAACAAAAACCAACCATCAGCTGTTAAGTCGGTTGTAAAATAAAGCAGTATTACCAACTCAAAGTTGTGAACCTCTAAAAAAAACACCCTATATTTGTATATTTCTATAACAAAACAATTAAAACAATGTGTTTTAAATTTACCAAAATTTAAGGTTTTAACAAATTTGTTCGCGACCCCCCCTGGAACTCTTCCACGACCCCTTAGGAAGTCGCGACCCACCGTTTGAGAACCATTGATTTAAACAATTGCTGAATTTTTATCATCTAAACTCTATTGAATATACAATAAAAAATTATTGGCGGAAATTTTTTTCGCGACATTTGTTTTCGCGAAATTTTTTAAAATTTTTTATTTTTTTTATTTTGCTATCAATTTATAAAAATGTATAGAATACGATACATTTCAGACACGAAATTTTTAGATTTTTTTTTTTGAGGAAAATTTTATTTCGCGAAAAAAATAAAACATTTTCTGAATTTATATTTAAAAACAAAAAAACTTAAGCGTACAAGCATAGAAATTTAATTTTTGAAGTTCATACTTAAGCTTTACAATTTTAAATCGCGAATATCGCGATTGCGAGCGCTAAATTCGAAAAACGGCTAGCACCACTGAATGCAGCGTACCCGAATTAGCTTTAGCAGCAGGGTGCCCAGCTTGTTAATTTTTAGCTTTAGCAGCAGGGAGCCCAGCTTGTTAATTTTTGCGACTAGCACAATGTGATTAGCCCTCTTACAGACTATACTTGTTTAAAAAAAAAAATGTTGGGTAATTTGGCGACGTAAAGGCAATTTCTGAGAATTCAGTATTCAAGATTTTCCGTTTGGCATCCCTAGCCCAAACATGACATTAGGTTTATTCTAATTAAAGATTTTACCAAAAAAAGACTTAATTGGTCCCTGTTTTAATTAAGGAAACATTTTTCGCGAAAACACTAATGTAGCGTATTATAAGGTCTGTGTTGAGCTTTGAGACATATCATATTTTTTATATAATAATTTAAGCTATGAAATTTCCAAAAAAAAAATATATATATATTTTTAATAATCACAAAAATATCTCATATTACATTTTTATTACTAAATACACGAATTTACAGAAAAACTTTTATTAAATCCATTGTAATATAGTTTTTTATTTTAATTATGAGAATCCTTCAAAATATTTTCACTGACTAATTTATGAAAGCCCTGAACTTATGAATAGATACATACAAACTACAATACAAGTATTAAAAAATGGAAAAAAATTTAAATGCAGTACGAAAAATATACAAAAATGTACAGTAGGGTGAAGCAAATTTTGATTTTTTTACAACAAGTAAAAAAAGTTAAATTCAGCCTTGCCGAATGTATCGATACGCTCCACAGTTTTAAAAAGATTATTACAAAAAAACTTTATTTAAAAAAAAAATATTTTTGAACAAAAAAATAAAAATAAAAAAAATTTCTGCGAAAAAAAAAATTTTGATCAAAAAAAAAAATAAAAAAAAAATTGTTTGTGAACAAAATAGCGATTTTTTTCTTTTTTGTCAAAAAATGTCGTACATGTTTAAATACCATTCGGTTTTCAATTATGTTCACATATGTCAACCAGCAGACGAATTAAAACATGTTGTATTTTTAGGTTCAGTTGAATGTACCAACATTTTTGAGGTGTCCTTACATTTTGGTTTATAACTTTTAAACCGCTGCACATTGGGTTCAAATGGTACCAAATTGGCGATTAATTGAAATTTATAAATGAAGTTTTTGTTATAAGTTTTGGTATGGGGTAAAAGTAGATAAAATTCTGCAACGCTAGTTATCAAAATCAATAAACTAGGTTGTTTACTTTTTTTTCGGTGAGCTGTCAAAGTTAGCAAATTATTGCAGTCTTTGAAAAAAGTAAAAAAAAATAATTTTGTTTTACAATTCAAGCGATTATTAGTAGTATTAAATCTTTTTAAAGAAAATCTTGTCTAATGGAACCTTAAACAACAGGTATTAAACTAAATTGCAAATTTTTTTTTGTTTATAAAAATTGGGTCTTAACATTTTTAATAATTTTTTTAAAAAGGACCTGAAATTGGGATATTTTCCCCATTTAATGGGCCACACATATTAAGTTAGTAATAGTTGGATTTAGTTTTGTGGATTTTAAAAAAGTATAGGATATCAGCTTTTATTTAAAATAAAAAAAAGTACAGACAATGCCCGGCCCTTTTTTTTTATTCCCGTTTTTGTGTAAAAAGTCTGGATATCGTTTATTAAACAATACCATTATATGTGTGTTTATACCCTTCAACTACGGTATGGGCTTACACTCTCTTTGTCATTCCATATGTAACGCATCGAAATATGGGTTTAGGACCCTATAAAGTGTATATTATTGATCACTGATCGATTCTAAGACATTCTGTGACTAACAGTGTGTCCGTCCGTCCGTCTGTTGTTGAGCACACCATAAAGTACATAAAACAAGAGCTAGAATCCTAAAGTTTGTCACAAATATGTATAATGGTCATAGACTGGTTAAGTTCTTGAACGAGCAAAATCGGACCAGGGGGGAAAAAGTTCCCCCTTGAAGAACTAAAACTACCCCAGAAAAATATTTTTTTTACAACTTTTATTTGTATAATTTTTAAATAAATGAAACATTTTAATGCCATATGAAGTTCATCGACCTGAATTTGAACCAAGGGGGATCAGGAAAGCGAATTTTTTCGGTCCGCCCCTTTTTGGGGGCGTGTATTGAAGAAATAATTTAAATAATGATAAATTTTTATTAATTAGGTGCAAAAAATGACATCTATTTTTTTGGCAACGTTTGTCGCGAGAGGAAGGTGTCTTCCATAGTCTCCCGGTAAACCCCCCCCCATCCCCCTACGCCAAAAAAACGTCCCCTCCATTTGGTTTTTGTAGCTTTATTACATGTTCAAGGGTTTCGTGTTTTTTTCCAAAAACAAAAAGCTTAAAAAAAAAACATTTTCTTAATTTTTTTTTCTCAAATGCTGTGTTTTTATGTATTTTCGATAATTCGTTAATAAAAAACTACAATATTCCCATAAATCACTTTTTTCAGATAAATTTTTACATTTATGAGATTTTGTGAAAAACAAAAATTGGATTTTAAATAAAATTTAAAATAATATAAATACATATTGTGCGCTCTTTCTTTGATTACTTTGATAGCACATTATGTACACTTTAATTACCATTTTTTCTTATTAATTTATCGCTTTTCATTCCAAAGTTACAGCAAAAATTGTGAACTATAACCCTTTTTTCCGAAAAGCAAAAAAACGCCTAACAGGTTAAAAAAATTTTTTTTACAATTTTTTTTTTTCAAAATGTGTATTTTTACGTGTTTATATTAGTTCATTAATAAAAAATATAATATTCTAAAACTACTGCTTATCTGAATTAATCGCCATTTTGGGTACCATCGAACCCACTAGGCGCTGAACCGATATCGCTCAAATGCGACACCAAACTGCTTGGGAGAAGTTCCAACAAATATCCCAGCAAAAAATAATCGAGATTTTGGAAGCAGTGCATACAAGAATGCACTTGTGTAAGCGAATGAATTTTGATGTTGTTGTTTTTTTATGACATTCGCTTACACAGCTGCATACCGTATGCAGCAATGACTTAAAAAAATACTAAAAATATTTAGGAAAAGGCATGATTTCAATTCATATTCATTGCGCCGATATAAGCGCTCGAAAGAAATGCTCTAAAGTGGGACATTGCGAACAAATATCATGCCATACGTAAGCAGGTTTGTAAGCAGACAACAAAAATCACTCCCTTACAAACCTGCTTATAGGCAAGCAGTATTTTTTGGTGGGATGTTAAATTTCAGTCGTCTCAGTGAAATATTTTGGCCGTAATCACCATTTCAACAGACAGACGGACATCGATAGAATGTCTTGAAATCTATCACTCATCAATAATATATATACTTTATAGGGTCCCAGACCAATATTTCGATGAGTTGCAAACGGAATGACAAACTTATACATTCCTTCTATCACCAAGTGGAGGGTATAAAAATATTGGACCTGTAGAATTTAAAAAAAATCGGAAAGTTCCGAACACAACGAAAAAAAAAATTTTAACTGTTTTCTTTTCTTGAAATATAATTTTATATTCGGACATTACTGGAAAACATATCGGCAAAAAAATTATTTGATTTGTAAATTTATTTTTAACTTATTAAAGAAAATATTTTGCACCACCCATGCCTTATTTATTGGTGGCACCAAATTTCCGCATAAGGATATACATAAGTACACCTGGCAATCCCCGGATGGTGTCACACGTAACCAGATCGATCACATATTAATCAGTAGAAGATTTCACAATACACTGTTAGATGTTCGTAACCGGCGAGGTGCTGATATATATAGTGATCACAATTTAGTAGTTGCGCAGCTTCGATTACGCCCGGCAGCCTTGAATGATCGTGTTTTTCGAAACCAACGTTTTGATGTGGACAGGCTACACCTTCCAGAAGTTAAGAACAGCTACCGCACAACACTTGCTGCTAAATTGGAATGTGTAAACGAGCCTCATACGTGGGACAACATCGCCACGGCATGTAGGGAAACAGCGGAATCCACGATAGGTTTCTTACAGCAGTATAGAAAACCGTGGATAAGCAACGCAACGTGGCAATGTATAGAAAAGAGACGGGAACTTAAGGCGAAACTTCTGAACACCAAGAATATTAACGATAAAATCTTTATTACGAATGCGTACAACAGTGTGGAGAAGGAAGTTAAGAAAATGGCGAAAAAAGACAAACAGTATTACTATAACAATATCGCGACATCTGCAGAAAAAGCATCACGTCGGAATGATCAACGCGGCATATATAAAGCAATTAATAACCTGGCAAATGTCAAACCTCACATTCCCCCCTTAAAGGACTACGAAGGCAATATTCTTGCAACGGATGAAGAACAACTTAACCAATGGAAAACGTTTTTTTTGAAGATTCTGCTGAAACAGCAGACATAAGCTTGAACAATGAAAGGCGACGAAATCCATGCAGAATAGAGCACCCATATATGCATAATTGTTTTTTTTATCGCTCCCCGCTCATTTTCGGTTGAGTTGGGAGTAAAAAATAATATCTATCCAGAAATTGGACTTCTAGGTTGCAAACAGACCAAGCAGTTTGAACTTTTGACCTCAAAAATGGCTAAAAAACCTTTATAGATTAATTTGGCTGTAACTCTTAAAATAAAAGTTTTTCGCAAATTACTTTCATAACAATTTTTTTGTAGATTCAAAATGCAAAGATTTTTCTCTCATACAGCTTTGATCTAAATATGTCCGATAGCGGTGTTTTTAGCGATTAAAGTCGAAATTTGGGTGAGAACTTTTTTTTAAAAAATTGTCATAAATTTTTAAATTGGGGAAAATTTTAGCTCTTTGCATAATTTAATAGAGTATTGAATGTAGTTTTCCAAAAAAAATTTTTTGCAAAAATATATCGACCCTTCCATGAAAAATTGCCAAAATCCTACTCTGAACCACAATTTTTTTGACCTCCAACCACGTTATGGGGGTATATTCACTTTGTAAGTGCGTGTTTTACGCAACGAAAGATAAGTCTAGGATTCCACATAGTATATATGGGGTATTCCATGCCAAATCGGACACTTGGAAAATTTTTAATTTTATATTTTTTCAATTTTGTAGTACCCTTCAAAAACCCATTCCAAGTAAATTTTGATATCTTTTTTGATAATCCGTTCAAAAAATATGGAATTATAAAACAAAACACGATTTTTTCTGTTTTTTACTTATCACTTCTTTAAAAATGGTCCAAATTCGAAATAATTTGTTAAAATTTTATCTTTTTTTCGTCAAAGTGTTTTAATAAAGATTGGAAGACAACAAAAAAAAACTCAAAAACCGCTGAATATATTAATTACCATTTTATTTTTAATTCTTTTTTATATATTACCATAATCCCACGATCTACCTAAGCTTATAACTTTAAGAAAATGTTAAGTTTGCCACAAAAAATTAAAAAAAATCAAATAAAAAATTTTAAGAAAAGATTGAAAAAAAAAACAGAGAATGCAATCATTTAAAAATCGCATATTAGAACACTAACAAATTTTTAATAAAAAAACAAAAATTAAAAAAAAAATGTTGACCATTTTTGAATTTGTTTTGATAGAAATACGGAAAACGATAGTTGTTTTTTTTTGAAAATTCGATATCTTTGGAACGGGTAATTTAAAAATTTTGAAAACTAACTTGGATGGGGGTTTTAATGGGTTTTAAAAAAAATTTAAAAATAATTAAAAAATCTAAAATAAAAATTTTCAAAGTGTCCAATTTGGCACTGAATACCCCATATATATTTAGGGAAATCCTAGACAGATGTTTCGGTGCGAAACTCACGGAATTACAAAGTGAGTATTCGCCTATATTGAGGTTGAATGGTAAAAAAAGAGATTCAGAGAAGAACTTTGGGATTTTTTCATGGAAGGGTCGATATATTTTTGCAAAAAAAATTTTTTTGGAAAAGTACATTCAATACCCTAGTGAATTGTGCAAAGAGCTCAAATTTTCCCCAATTTAAAAATTTACGAGAATTTTTAAAAAAAAAGTTCTGACCCAAATTTTGACTTTAACCGCTTAAAACACCGCGATCGGACATATTTAGGTCTAAACAGTATGAAAGAAAAATCTTTGCATTTTAATTCTACATAAAAATTGTTATGAAAGTTAATTGCGAAAAACTTTTATTTTAAGAGTTACAGCCAAATTAATCTATAAAGGTTTTTTAGCCCATTTTTGAGGTCAAAAGTTCAAACTGCTTGGTCTGTTTGCAACCTAGAAGTCCAATTTCTGGATAGATATTATTTTTTACTCCCAACTCAACCGAAAATGAGCGGGGAGCGATAAAAAATACACTTTTGCACATCCCATACATTTTGTGGGTGCTCTAATGCAGAACCATTTCAACTCAACCACCATCTATTGAAGAAATCCAGACTGCAATACATAAGTTGAAAAATCACAAAAGTGCCGGTTCGGACAACATAGCAGCGGAGCTGATTAAATATGGATCTGACATTATTGCATCAGTACTGCAACCAATCTTTCAGCAGATCTGGATAAATAACACCATTCCGGATCACTGGAAAGTAGGTGTAATTATAACGATTCCGAAAAAGGGGGACTTAAGCAGTTGTAGAAATTGGAGTGGAATCACGCTGCACAATACAGTTATAAAAATTCTAGCGTTTATAATACTAGATCGTGTATCATCTACCCTGGATGCAAGCTTACGACAAGAACAAAATGGCTTCAGACCACAAAGATCCTGTGTCGATCATATAAACACCCTACGTATAATTATAGAGCAGTCCGTAGAGTGGCGTTCTACTCTGTATATACTGTTTGTAGACTTTGAACGTGCCTTTGATACCATCAATAGAAACGCCATCTGGCATTCCCTGCGATAAAAAGGTGTCCCTGAGAAAATAATCGCTTTAATTCGAGAACTATATGCTAATGCAGAATGCACTGTCCGATTCAAAGGAAAAAACAGTGAAAAATTCTCCATACAGAGAGGTGTACGACAGGGATGCGTTCTATCACCACTTCTATTTACTGTCGTGCTTGATAGCATCCTGACTAAAACAAATGCCGAAGTCCCTGATGGCATACAATGGCGTCCACACCAAAGACTCAGCGATCTGGACTATGGTGACGACATATGCTTTCTATCACACTCACTAACTGGAACGAGAACTAAATTTGAAAAATTAATTGAAAATGCCGACAGGGTTGGTTTACGTGTAAACGTTAAAAAAACAAAGCTTATGCGAATTGAGACCCAAAATCAAACAGCTCTTAGCGTAGAAATAAATGGCGTTCAAACCATTATAGAAGACGTAGACAAATTCTGTTATCTTGGCAGCACAGTTTCCAAAGATGGTGGAGCGGATGAGGACGTAATAGCTCGAATAAGCAAAGCCCGTCACGCTTACTATAAATTGAGGAAAGTTTGGTCAACCAGCAACATATCCCAGCGAACAAAATTAAGGATTTTCAACACCAGTGTTAAATCAGTTCTCTTACGGCTGTGAAACCTGGAAAGTGACGGACGTTATATGCAGAAAACTTCAGGTATTCGTCAATAAATGTTTGCGACGCATATGTCGAATATTTTGGCCCTTAACTATCTCCAATGAGGACCTTCTAAGAATTACAAACAACGAACCAATAACCACGGAAATAAAACGCCGGAAGTGGCGCTGGATAGGTCATACGTTACGTAAGACTGACAACGACATTGCTAAAATGGCCTTTGAATGGAACCCTCAAGGTTCAAGGCGCCCAGGAAGACCCAACAGCACTTGGAAGAGATCTACACATAATGAACATAGATCCAGAGGAACGTGGCAGGAGATTAAACAAATTGCAAAGACAGACAAAGATGGACTGTTTTTGTTTCCGCCCTATGCTCCGACTAGGAGCTTAAAATATTTTTCATGAGTATTGTGGTAGTATTTAAGCTGTTTCATATAATGTTCATGTTAAATAATTATTTAAGGAATAAAAAAAAAAAAAAAAAAAAAATATTTTTAAGGAAAATATTTTTTAGGAAAATATAACGAAATATTAGCAGGGTATTAATAAATGTATACTTTTTATTATTGTATTTTTTTTGCCTTCAATAAAATTTACAATTTCTTATAAATACAAAATTATTTTTTTTTTAATTTTTTGAAAAATTTAAAAAAAAAAAAAATTGTTAGTACAAAAAAAAAATTCGATATGAAAATACTTTTTTTGTATTGTCCAAATAAAAACTAATATTTTAAATATTTTTTGGTGATAATATCAAACCTAAAAGGCAACTTTTCCGAACCCGACGTTTTTGAAATTTGAAAAAAATCCAAATTTGCTCTACCCTAATGTACAGTAGGCTGTTCCTGGGAAATGTAAAATAATATTAAGTAAAATTTCTCAAATCTCAAAAACTAAGCTCAAATTCTGTTAAGCATGATGATTACTCTGAAAATACATGTATTAGAATTTATTATTTCCGTCCCTAAAAAAAATACCTTAAATTTCCCCTTTTTAAGGTCCACTCTTTTTGTCATATAAAATAGAACAAAAACCAACCCAGGATAGTTGGAAAAACTGCAACATCATTCATTGTAATTATTATAAAACATTGCATTATAATTCATTTTTTCATTGACTTATGGCTTGTAAATATAATAATAATAAAAAAAGAAGAAATTATAATAATAAAATTAAAATAAAAACAAATACTGACATCAGTCCCTGAAATGAGACACAGGGACGCGAAAAATAAGCGCACATAAAACGATACAAATTGCTATGAACAAAAAAAATTAAATAAAAAATGTAAAGGATAAAAATCAGAATCATTATAAATAACTTAAGTTTAAAATTAATGAAAAATAATAGGGAAAGTAACGAATAGTCAGACTATAAATTGCGCTACGCTTTGTATATTTAGATATTTTTTTTTTTTAATAAAACCAAAAAATCTGTGAAAAATTTTAGATTTTGACACATATTTGGGATGAAGAACTAAAATTTTTTAAAATTTTTTGAGTTTCTTACAATTAGACATTTTTTAACAGAAAAGTTTAAAAATTAAAATACAATTTTCTTACAGAAATATTTTCAAATTTCTGTCACATTTTGAGACACTTTTGATAAAGAAAAACTCTAACATTGAGACATTTTTCATAAAGAAAAATTCTCGGATTCTGAAACGTTTATTAAAGCCAATTACAAAATTAAGTATACGCCTCTATTACAGTTTTCAAATTATTATTATTATAAAAATAGTTCTCCAACTTCAAAAGAGTGTAAACAAAATCTCTTACTAAACTAAAAACTTCGGGGTTTCTTATCTCCACTTTCAATTGCTTTTGGTTTCATCCCGATTTTTGTTGTTTCGATGTGTTATTGAACATTGAAAAAATACGCCAAAATTTTGGTGATACACTGAAAGAATTATTGTTCATTATATCTATGAACAAATTTCATAAAACCAAATTCATAGATTCTATGAAATAATTCATTGGCTGAATGAATATTCATTAGTATTTTGAAATATTTCATAGAATTTTATTCTTAGATTTTATTAAATTCATAGAAAAAATTCATAGAATTTATGAATGTCATTCATAGAAGAAAATGCCATCAATATGCCTTTTAATTCTTTTAATAATTAAAATAATGTTACAATAATTAAAATAGTTGAATAAATTTATTAAAAAAAATAAAAAAAAAAAGAAAAAAAACTTTAAAAAAAATATCATTGCTGCCCTGACCGGGGTTCGAACCCAAGATCTACCGGTTGAAGTGGTAATTGTCGACGCCTTAGCTATCAGCGCCACCAAAGAAGAAAAATCTCGCCAACTAACGCATGGTTTTATAACGCTTCATTTTTGTAAATACACAAAATATTTGTTTTCTACAAACACACACACAGCTTTTGGCAGAGCATTGTGACAGAGCATAGACACAAACTCGATATATTAATCAAAATTCATTTTAAGTGTTGTTACTTGTTTATATAATTTAGCTCAGTGGCTAGAGACTAAGCTTTACGAACAACAGGTTCTCTGTTCGAATCTCGGTGGGGATAAGTTAAAATAAAAAAACATATAAATTTTTAAAAATAGAAAATTGTAAATAAATAAAATATAAAAAAACAAAAATAAAATAATAAAATTAAAATAAAAAAATATATAAAAATAGAATTGAATAATAATTTTTTTTCCATAGCCTATGAACTTTTTCATAGGTTTCTGGTTTCTATGAATTTGATTCATAGATTCTATGAAGGGCATCATTGGCTCACTTCTAATGATTTTTTTCATAGAATCAATGTACGTTTTCATAGCCGTAATGAACAAAATTCTTTCAGTGTATCTCGAAAAAAATGTTTCCTTTAAAGTCTTATGAATCTGTTTACATGTAGCAAACACCAGGGAATATTCACAATACCCTACTGGTATAAATATTAAATTTCAAAATTGAGCAATTTGCAATTGTGGGTGTTTAAATAGCTGGCATGAGCTATAAGTAGAAGGATTTATGTATTGAAGAACAAAAGAGAACTGTAAATATATTTACATTTTTATGTACTACATAAATATTTTTTAATAAAATATAATTTCCACTTTACAATTGTAATTCAAGAATAATAAATATTTTCTCATATAAAATATGAGAGTAATATCATTCATTTCAATATTTAAACAGGCAAAAGAAGATGAATATGAGATACAGACCCAGACATTGAAATGTCACAGTATTTTTTTTTTAATAATAATACTATGAATTTCTGTGAAATATATTCAAGTAATGTTAAAGACAAAAGAGGAATTTAAAAAAATAAATGTGTAAGTGGGTAAATTTTTTTATAATGATTTAAGAAAAGTATAACATTATAAATATGCAAATTTTTTGGCGGGGGATTGGAAACAACAAAACTCTCAAAGGGAACTAGTTTTGAATATTAATGAATTTGAACAAACAACCTAATTCTATAGATCGCTCCTTCGAAAACAAAAATCGAACTCGACAACGAAAAATTTTAAAATTACTCAGAGAAAAAAGGTTATGATATCATAATTTTAAGTCAGTCAATTACTTAGTTCACTTACACACACAAAAAATTATTGGCTAAAAATTTTCAATCAAATGTATTGATCAACAATATTAAAATGAGTCAATCAATGTTTTGATTAAAATTTTTTCTATTTTTTGTAACAAATTTTCAACATACCAGATTTTTTTTTTTTGCTTTAATTTATTTGAATAGATTAATTCAAAAATATACAAAATAATCGGGCTTTACTTTTTTTATTGTTGGCAACATATTGGAAAGCAAAAAAGTTGAATTTTTTGATAATTTTGTCATAAGCTTACAATTCATTTGTTAAATCAATCATTATTTTGATTGACTTTAAACACAAAATTGATCAAATTTTTGATCAAAGTCCAAAAAATGTTTGATTGAAAAAAATTTCAATCAATCACCTACAATTTGATGATTGGTATAACAATTTTTTTAATTGGAGGAGTTTCAATCAAAAAATTGATTGAATCCGCGTTTTTGTTGATTGAAATTCGTTTCAAATTTTTTCTGTGCACAAACCGAAATTTTCTGTTGTGGTTTCAGAAATTTGTTCGAGGGCACAGATAGTATGTTATCGCATCTAAATTATTATTAAAACAAAAAACGTCTGTCCATGCAAAGACATCAAGCGATTAACGATAAACTCGTTTGTCTTAACAAATCATTTCTCTCTGTCTTCTATAAAGTTTAAACTATGAACTAGTACATAAACACCCTATCAACTTTCACCAGCATCCCGATTCATAAATGTTAACTCCGCTACTGTTACAACTATTTAAATAAATGCATAAAAGATAAAACAACGATGAGATAAACATTGTCTTCAAAGATTACGGAAGCAAAGGAAATGAAAATACGCTGCAGACAGTTTTTTGTGTTAAAACAATATTTGCTGGAAAAATTATAGTTGAAAAATGCAATAAAAATCATTTATCATATTCAGCATTACAATTGTAATAATATTTGCATAAATAATATATTATAAGTGTATATGGTAGAGTTTAAGGAAACCAAAAAATAAGTAAAGGAATGCATGAAATTAAAATAGATTTGAAACGACAAACTGATACCCTACAATGCGCTGCACAGTGGTTTATTATCGATTTTTTTTTTGTTATAGCTAAAGTAATTTTGAGCTTAAGTTTGAATCCAAGTGCCCCTAAATTAGGACACCTTTTGCATACAAAAGCTTTAAGTGCTTGCCAATTTGTTGTTTTTTATCCGGTTCTTATAAAAAAAACCATGCTCGGCGTAGTCGTTATCTCTTTTACTTTCCGATTTATGGCCATTTTAGTATGGAAAATTAAATTTTTTTCCGATCCTGGTCCAGTTTTTCGGGCATAGGTTGTGTGTGTCAAAATTTCTTATTTTGAGCTCCCCAGCCTAATCGAAATTTGACCCATTTTTAACACAAATTTCAACTTAACCCCTTGGAAAAAAGTGCACGCCTTCTTTGGGGCTACCAAAGCAAACATTTATTCTTTAATACGTAAGTAACTTATAACATGATTAGTTAATAATCCTCGCCTTTAATTATAGGCGTGGCAGCAAAAACTGCGAAAATTTGTTTTTTTGGAAATTGGGACAAACAAATTGGGAATTGGGGGATTCCTTTCATCAAATCTTTATATTTTGTTTCGTGTATACATTTGCTATAGTAAGACCTATAAAAATTTAAATTTTTTTTAAATAAGCTCAAAAACAAAAAATTTTATTGAATTTTGCATATTTGCTTGTTAAAATTTCGCCCAATATTTTGAAAAAAAAAATAATTTTGTATAGGAGCCCCCTTAGCAAGTGGAGTAAGGGAGTAGGTATTTTCTGAAAAAATGTTGGGGAGTAAAAATTGATGGAGATCATCCCTACATTTACCCCTCTAGGGTAAACCATGTGAGCGCTATGCGCTGATGTCCTAAACAAATTAAATACAAAATATGTGTGGGGACCACCTTAAGGGCAGAAGATTGAGAGTAGGTATGTTCAGAGAAAATGTTGTTATTGAAAAAATAGTGGAGGTAGGTCGAACACTTTACTCGTCTAGGGGCAACACTGGGGCAGTTAGAGCGCTGGGAGCAAATTTCATAAAATGTCATTTTGTATGGGAGCCTACATAAGGAGGGGAGATAGATAGATACAAAATTTTGGACAAAAAAAATAATGGGAGTCGGTCATACATTTTACACCTCTTGGGGGAACAATGTGAGCACTATGAGCTTATGTCCTAAAAAAAACAAAATTTTAAATGAAAACAAGAAGAAAAGTTAAATTCGACTTGGCCGAATCTATGAATTCCACAATGCCCTTTTTAAGTGACAGTAAATTTTCTAACGTGAAAAAAATAAAATTTTTGATTAGAAATATTTTATTTTGTGTCAAAAAACTTTTTTTTGTGATTTTTGAAAAAAAAAAATAATAATAAACTAAATTTTTGTTTGATTGTAAAATTTTTTTTGAGTGTATTTTTTTGGTTTTAGTGTACAAATATTATTGATTGACAAAAATAGGCTGTAAAAAATTTGTGTGACTTACCAATGTTTTTAAAACATCCCTGCAAAAAAAGTCATTACCACTTCCTAGTGGAGTGCTTTAAAACTATAACAAATGTAATGAAATACAACAAAAATAACAAAAAACACAAGAAAAAAACACACAAACATTCTTTTCTACTCCAGAATTCATATTTATTTAGTTCTTACTCATTACCTTCCGCGACACTCCCATATAGTGTTTATAAAAAACCGACATTTTGGAAAACCGGTTTCACGGTTAACCGAAAATCATCTTTTTTGGTTAACCGGTTTTCTCTGTTAAACCGGAATAAAAAACCGGTTAACCGGGTTTTTTCTTTAACTGACAAAATCAAAAAATGCTTTAAAATTGCTAATTTTTATTAAATAAAAAAGAGAATATAACTTATGATAACATATTTGTTCTTTCAGCAAAGTTGGCAACTGCACAGTGGACGGTTTGTATGGAAAACGCGCGCATCGAAGTTTTTTGACTATATCTTCTAAACGGTTCGGAGTTGTAAAACAAAATAAGGCATTCTAAAAACTAGGGACCTTAAGCAATTAAAGCTGCGATCAAAGTTTGTTGTCCTCCTTGCACCCTACATATAAATTGAATGCAAAGTTGGTTAATTTGTTTATATGAACAAATGCTAAAAAAATGTTAAGATCATTGACATTTTTGATATATTATTACTGAATGTCGTTCGAAAAGAGTAAATATATATCATTAAACATTATTAGTTAGAATACATATAAAAAATTGAGTTAAATAATGACCAAATGTATCGACTTTTTTAGTTAACAAATCTGACAATATAAATATATAAGTGGAATTGCTTGTATCAAACCTATTTAAAATTGCACAAAAAAGATATTTAATATTTGCAAACATTACCTTTCACCCTACACTAAAATATCCGGCGCGTATGACTTTTTTTATCAATTTTATTTTGTTGATTTATAATAAATAAATAGTAGTAATAAACCAAAAATGAATAATAACAGGATTAAAACATTAAAAAACAAATTAACATAGACACGATAATGCAATATCGTAAAAAATCAAATAAAAAAACTAGTTCTTTTGTATTAGTTGCAATAGTTCCTTTGGATAAGGAAATTTTTTTTACGAAGTTCGATGTTTCTTAACGTAAAATGGAAATTTTTGGATCTGATTCTACCATAAATTTTTGAAAAATATCTTTTTTATTGTTTATTCTTGAAGTTTTTCTGCTAAAATTGCATTTGTAAATCTTAAAATATTTATGCGACCTTTCTAACGATTCTTCTGATAACTGACCTAATATTTAAATTGTATAAGTTAGTTAATGAATTGCTTATATAGTTCAAAATATTTTTATTACCAACTGGTAACACCGAATTTCGAATAATCTCACTTTCGTGTATCAGGACCTTATGTACAGTAGGGCTCATTGTCTACAATCCATACATTTAGATTATAAGTTTTGCTGTGTCGAATTACTTAACTCAATGGAAATTTGACAATTCTTAACTTTTTTTATTTTTAACACTTAAATGTGTTTATTACTCCCATTTGGTAAATAGCAATTTTACTTTTTATTGGAAATGGTTTTTAACTCCTTTTCAGTAAAACGAGAGTAACCCAGCAAAACTTAGATTACCAAATAAGGTATAAAATAAGGTATTGGATCTCCTATTTTATACATTGCAGCATTGATGATTTTAACAGGCGATGAGACTCAAAGTAATGCATCCACATTATCACAAAGAATACCAGTAAGGTATAAAATAAGTCATACATTTATAACGAAGAATACGAGTAAGGTGTAAAATATATGATATTTTATAGGTTACCAGAAATGAAATAATATAGCATACCAGAAGATAATATATAAGGTGTTACGAGTAGTGAAAATGTAATTTTGTATTAAATTTACTCACGTGATTGTAAGTGAGTGTAAGTAGATAAAATATGCTCGTGATTGTAAGTGAGTGTAAGTAGATAAAATATGCTCGTGAGTGTGTAGTTAGAAATTTCCTATCGTGAGCCCATCTCTAGTTTAAACTTATGCATTTTTTATAAAATAATTATTTTTTATGTTATTGTAATGTATTATGCATCCAATTATAAATAATGCATTATTTCAAACTTTCAAATAATACATAATGTAACCAAATATAAGTCATCCATGATTTAATGTTTAGAAATAATAATGATATTAATACATTTTTTCCAATAATCATGCATTACGTAGCAAATTATTAGTAATGCATTATTTTTCACTTTAAAACAATACGTTGTGGAACAAATGTTTGGTAAGACATCCTAAAATAATCCTACAAATAAGGTATATACATTACCTGGTAATGTGTTATATAATCACTACCCATTACCAAAGTTTTGCTGGGAACTAACTACTTATTTATCTTAATTCTCATCACTATTTATTTTTGTCTCACGCCCTTGTTAAAATAATTAGTGTTTCAACAAGTATCTCCTTATTAACATTTCTTCAGGATTGCAAATCCCATTACTAGTAATGCCAAATTTTGCTGGGTATTTAGTTAGTTTCTCAAGCCTATGCAGCATCACCAATTTTTTTTTTTGTAAATATCTAAATAGGTTGAAGCTGATATTTAATAATTTCGAAAAATAAAAATTTAAAAAAATAAATATATATAAGTTTTTTTTTTCTTTTTATGGACCCTGCTTTGGAGCCTTATCCTGAATTTAATTGCAAGTTACTGCAGACGAAATAAAGTTCCTCGTTTTGATAAATACCTCTTGTTTTACCCCATATTGAATTTGTCTGTATCCACAAGGTTCCACAAAAGATGCAGTCTATAATTAAGAGACTTTTTTACACATTTCTTAAAAAATGACAACATTTGGCAGTCAATTAGCGAATAACGCGATTTAAAATTTTAGCTTATAAGGGCAGTTTTAATTAGTTACACATATTGTCAAAGATGTGTTAAAATTTCAGGATGTTAGCTTACTTAGAAATAGTTTTACTCAATCATTTAAAAAAGGTTTCCAAAAAATTTTCATTTTTTAAAAAAACCTGAAAATGTTTGGACTTTGAAGAGACGCCCTGGTCAAAGTAAATGACATATAAATGTTTTATGAATGGTTTTCTATCCCCTAGGATGTCTTTTATCAAACCCATGTTCAACCGATCAAATCGCTGACAATTTTGATTTTGTTACGATGCGCGTCCATCTTCCACTGTGTAACTGTTACCCTTTAAAAATAGCGGTATTTAAATACTGTGATTTATTTTCCCATATTCACCGAAGCTTTTATTTAATTTTAATTGTGTTTATTTAAAAAAAATACATGAATTCGTTGTAAATTGCAGTACCGGTTTTTTGGTGTTCTTTTATAAAATACTAGCTGACCAGTCCGCGTTGCTGGCCCAAAAAAACAAAACATCGATTCTGTTTTCTATTGTATCTCTTAATATACAGTGTTGAACAAAACTAAAGCACGGGACTGGGTCCAGAAGCAGGTTTTAGTTCCACCTTCGGTTAGCACTATCTATAGAGAACAGACAGACGTAATGTTGATTATAGTAGAAAGGGCGTGTCATTTTACGCATTCTTATCGAATCGTGGCTTTTAATATAGCTAAAGTTCCAAGTTGCGTCCTCGGTAAGTACTATCTATGCTGCAAATTTCCATTAAATCGGTTTAGCCGTTTTTGTGTGATTGCGGAAGAAATAACTATTATTAAATACAAAAAAGGGAGTGACATTTTTTACCCCTTTGCCGAATCGCGCTCTAACATGAACTATAAGCAGTTCTCGGTTAGTACTATCAGTAGTAAAAGATAAAATAACTTTGAGTATAGCATAAAGAGGCTAGGAAACTTACGCCACGTTGTCGAATCGTGTTCTTATATGTCCTGTAGTTCCACCCTCTTTTAGCCCTTTCTGAGCAGGGAATTTCATTAGGATCGTCTTTGTCGTTTTTGCTTGATTGCGGAAGTGGCAGGAATATATTTTTATTTGTTTGTTTGACAAACGCTCAGGGGATTCCCCCTATAAATTAAATTCATTGTGTTTTCGCGTCTTTTTACAATTATAATCTTATATGGCCAACATATGCAATTGATTAGCACTACCTTGATTAAAAACGCCAAGAGAATCGGTTCAACTGTTTTTGCGTAATTGCGATCGTAGTGTAACATGACCTATAGTTCCGCACTATCCGTTGGTACTATCAGTGCTAAAAATTTAATTAAAATCGTATCAGCCACTTTTGCAGAAATATTTTCAATTCAGTTGTTTTCGCGTCCATCAGGAACATACATACAGCCGTTTTTGCATTATTGCAAATCATGCATAAATATTTTCAGTTCAATACAAAGGGGCGTGGCATTTAACACCCCTTTATCCAATAACCTTCTCATTTGGCACATATGTAGTACTCGGTTAGTACTGTCTTTGGTACACATTTCATCAAAATAGGTCCATCCGTTTTGTTTATATATAGATGTCATTAGTGGTGGAATGTAAAAATTTGATTTTGCCACGCCCCTCCGCCCACCGACAGAATATCAAAGATCTGACCGCACAGTGTTACTCCCCAGGCTATTCTGAATATTCCCTGAAAATTCCATCAAGATCGGTCCAGCCGTTTTCGAGTCCATACGGAACATACATACACACATACATACATACACACATCCGTTTTTATATATATAGAAATATAAATATATATTAAAGTTAATTTCGAAAATTTTATCTGCGGATATCATCATTTTTTTTGAAATACAGATGCTTTAAACCACCCCAAGAAGTGAAAATTTTTCCAAAAAAATACCGGCATCCTTTTTAGCTCCCCTAAATCTTTTAGATATCCGATAAACAACTGAAGTGACATACTCACCAAACGAACTCTAATATATATATATGTCAATAATTATTGACATTTTATCCATTAACAGGAATTTTAGTATCTGGTTAACACTCACTTATTAAAATTTCAATGAAGTGTCAAAAAAACGCTTACAACAGTGAGTAATTTAAATATGTACCAGATTCTGAATAAATTTCCTACTTGGAAAATTGTGTATTGAAGACAAAAAATATTTTAGACTTTCTCTCTCACGGATTTTCAAGGTGTTTTTAACAAAAATTTTGAAAATATCATAAAAAAATAAATGAAAATCCTTAATATTTGCAAACATATTCCGATTTGAATGTATTTAAAAAACCGGTTAACCGACAGAAAAAAACCGGTTTTCGGTGCACCGGAAATTTTCAACTCCGGTTAACCGGTGAAAAAAAAAAAAAAAAAAATTATGAATAAACCGGTTTTTCGGTTGACCGGTTTATAAACACTACTCCCATACAAATGTAAGTAGATATTCAGTACGTAAGAAGTACTCCGGGAAGTAGTAGGAAGTTGTTTGAAAGCTCGAAGTACTTCTTATCTACTGAATATCTCCTTACTTTTGTATGGGAGTGTCGCGGAAGGTAATGAGTTAAGTGCTGAATAACAACTTTTTATGGAGTAGAAAAGAATGCCTTTGCATTTTTCTTGTGTTTTTTGTTATTTTTGTTGTATTTCATTACATTTGCTGTAGTTTTGAAGCACTCCAAATAGAAGTACTGCGCCCTTTTTTGCTGGGTATTTCAAAATTTTCTAAATGCATTTCAGAAAATTTTATTTGTTTTTCAAAAATTTCCATATTCATATCCAATTGTGAGTCATTCCACACCAACTGTTCCACTTCAGAAAAACCATGGTGGTTTCAATAGGATATCATTTGCAAAGTATTCGCCCTTAGGGCACTATTAAATAACAAAAATAAAATTTAAGATTTTTCAAAAAGTGGGCCTTGGAGGCATGGTCAAAAATTGAAAATTTCATCATTTTTTGCCTAAGTATCTTTATTTGAATATTTATGCCAATGAAATGAAACACTGTGATGTCTTTAAAATAAAAGTTTTTTATAGATTTTTGTATGGGCTATCGATTAAAAAAATAAAAATTGGAAAATTTTCAGAAGAAGTTCTGAATATTTTAAATTTAAATTTAAACTATATTTATTTTATTTCTTTTTTAAATGTTCAAAAATTAGTTAAGGTGTTTATCTATCTGTTCTGAAATTGTCAGAGATGCATTTTTCCTTGTTTTTGAGAAAAAAAATGTTGAACATTGCACTATGCTAATAATTTACAATAATGGGGTATATTACGTATGCGAATGAGTAATATTAACTCTTAAAAAACATTTTATATAGAGATGTGATCGTGGGTAAGTTTTTTTTTTTACCATCACGCACTCTCACCAAGGAAATTATTTTAATCACGCATGATCATTTATTTTGCTCACGCTTAGTCAAGCTCACGTGAGTATCGTGCCCGTGACAAAATTTTTTTACTCACGCGAGCGTACGTGAACGTGAGGAAAATTAAAAATCGTGCGTGATTAAAACTTATCCTTCGTGAGCGTGCGTGATCGTCAAAAAAAACTCACCCACGAAAACATCTCTATTTTAAATGTTTTTTAAGAGTTAATATTACTCATTCGCATACGTAATATACCCCATTATTACAAATTATAAGAATAATGCAATGTTCAACATTTTTTTTTCTCGAAAACAAGGAAAAAAGCATCCTTGAAAATTTCAGAACAGATAGATATACACCTTAACTAATTTTTAAACATTTAAAAAAGAAATAAAATTGTGGCATGTTTTTTGATAAATAAAGTTTAAGTTTAAATTTAAAAAATTCAGAAATTCGATAGCCCATACAAAAATCTATAAAAAACTTTTATTTTAAAGACATCACTGTGTTTCATTTTATTGGCATAAATATTCAAATAAAGATACTTAGGCAAAAAATGCTGAAATTTTCAATTTTTGACCATGCCTCCAAGGCCCACTTTTTGAAAAATCTTAAATTTTATTTGTGTTATTTAATAGTGAACTAAGGGCGAATACTCTGCAATTGAATTCATATTGACACGACATCACTTTTTTTTTGCTGAACATTTGGTGTGGAATGCCTCATGTTTTAAATAATTTTAAGAAAATTACTTTTCAATTTAAATAAATTCAGATATTTTAAAAACTTCCATTTTGATTTAGAAATTATGTAAATGCTTTTCAAAAAATTTCATTTGTGTATCAAAATCTTCTGAAAAGCATTTGAAAAATTTTGAAATACATATGGAAATTTTTGATATATACTTAACTGGAATTTTTTGAAAAGCATTTAGAATATTTTGAAATATAAATGGAAATTTTTGAAATACAATTGGAAATTTATAAAATGGAATTTTTAAAAAGCATTTAGAAAATTTTAAAATACAAATGGTAACTTTTGAATTACAATTGCGAATTTCTGATATACATTTTCTGGAAATTCAAAAGGAATTTCCTTGAAATCATTTAGAAAATTTTTAAATGGAAATTTTTGATAGAAAAATCTTTTTTCGGAGAGCAAACTTTAAGACACACAACAGCTGATAACACCACCCGACAGCCAATATTAAACATGAACTGGATGACATACGTTTGAAAGTAGAGATAAAATGGAGTAAAACTGCATTTACAGTTTTTCATTTCGTGATCCTGTTTCCTTTTAAAAGAACTTGAAAGTTTTAAAGGATACATTTTGTAAAATATTTTTGAAATATTTGTACTTGTCGTAGGTTGACACTGGTGACGGAAAATGAAAGAGGAAGATCTCCCCTAATTTATCAATTTTTCTATTTTTCTATTTTGCCATATCAGGATAAAAGGATGTGAATAAAGTCATTTGAAAACTTTATCAAAATATTTTGTTAAAATGTTGAATGATATTAAAGGATACATTTTTGAAAGGACGTAACTTAACTCCTTTTTCCTAATATGTAAAAATAATAAAATTGGCAAATTAAGGGAGATCCTCCTCTTTCATTTGCTGTTAATAGTGGCATCCTAGGACAAGTAAAAATATTAAAAAATATTTTATAAAATTTAATCCTCTAAAACTTTGCAGTCCTTTTAAAAGAAAACAGTATCACGAATTTAAAAACTGTAAATGCTGTCTTACTACATTTAGTCTGTAGTTTCAAACGTATATTATCCAGTTCGCGTTCAACGACTTTTTTCATTTTTGTCGCACGGTGTAATAAGTGATGTCAACGTAGTTATTTTCGCACTACATAAAGTGCTTTTTACTCGAGTTTTTAAGTGTTTTTTTTTATTATAGTGCAAAAAGTAGGACAAGCCCGCACACTTTCTAAAAAAGAAGTAGGACTGTCCCGGACGCCCTAAAAAAGAGGACGGTGTCCGGGGAAAAGAGGACGGATGGCAACCCTAAGCTAATGGCATGAAAATGGCAAAAAATGTAAAAAATCAGGTTTATTGGAAATTGCAACAAACAAATTGGGAAATTGGGAGATTCCTTGTAAAATTACAAGAAAAGTTTGTAACTTTTTTTTTCTACCTTCTATTTGACAAGAATTCCTTCTTATTTTACAAGGTTTTTACCAATAATTTTGTAATTTTACAAGCTTTTTACCAATAAATTTGTAAATTTACAATTTTTTTAACGCGATAAAACTTACAAGGAGGTTTCGTAACTTTAATAGATTTTTTGATACCTACTATTTTACGAGAATTCCTCGAAAAATTACGAACTTTTTTGTAATTCTACAAGATTTTTACCAATAAAATTGTAAATTTACTACTTTTTTGACGAAATAAAACTTATAGGGCATTCTCGTAAATTTACTTACTAAAATTTGAAACGAATTTCAATCAACAAAAACGTGGAATCAATCAATTTTTTTATTGAAATTCCTTCAATTAAAACAAAATGTTATAGCACTCATCAAATTGTAGGTGATTGATTAATTTTTTTTTTTTTAAATCAAACATTTTTTTGATTTTGTTCAAAAATTTTATCTATTTTTAATTTATAGTCAAACAAAATAATGATTGATTAAACAAATAAATTGTAAGCTTATGACAAAATTATAAAAAAAATCGTCTTTTTTGCTTTCTAATTTTTTGCCAACAATAAAAAAAGTAAAAAAAGATTATTTTGTATATTTTTGAAATAATCTATTCAAATAAATTAAAGGGAAAAGAAATCTGGCATGTTGAAAATTTGTTATTCTATAGTTAAAAAAATAACAAAAATTTTAATCAACACATTGATTGACTCATTTAAGTTTTGTTGTTCAATAGATTTAATTGAAAATTTTTAGCCAATAATTTTTTGTATGCAGAGTCTGAGACTTTTTCTTTATGAAAAATGTCTCAGAGTCTGAGTCATTTCCTATATGAAAAATGCCTCAGAGTCTGAGAGTTTTTCTATGTGATACAATATTCCAATCTATGACTTTTTATGAAGAAAAATGACTTCATGTAGAAAAAAGTGTCTGATTCTGAAGCATTTTTCATATGAAAAAGTCTTAGATTTCGAGACATATTTTTTACGTATTTTTTATGTATTTTTGCAAAAAATCGAAAATATAATGAACACTCTGGTTTGAACAACCTGTGCATTTGCCGGTTGCATTTGCCGGTAGTGGCAATCGCATAGCCCGGTTACCACAACCTCAACTTAACGTTAGAACCTTAGCCGGTTGTTATATTTTTATGTGGTTTTAACTTCTGAATTATATAAAAATAGATAGCATATCAGGTCATGGAATGAATGAATTGTAATAACCAACTCTTTACTTTTTTATGCTTTTGTGCGTCCTTATAGACCCCTTGAAAGTCGTTAATCAATGTTCAGTCGTTATTTCCTCTTGAAATTTTAAATTATTATTTTTACTTTCTCGTACTTAATTATCATTCATATTTTTTTCTTATGATAATGATGATATTTTATCAATGAGTTTCATTAAAAATTAATAAATGAAGTAAATATGCAATTTATTTTTATTGAAAATATATGATGCATTACTTGCATGCATGAGACTTAAATACGGTATAAAAACTCATATATTAAAATCAGGTCAATTATTCAAGATGTGTACGTACTTGTGTCTTAAACAGGGTGGCGCGAAAGGAATGTCATAATGTGAATGGCCTACCATATTGTTAGAAATAAAAAAGGCATGTTCTGTAATCACGAAAAGTTTTTATTAGGATGTGAAATTTATTACGGTACCCGGCTAAAAATAATATATACAAGCTCATGTACGATCATATATGATAATTTATGTTAAGGGTGGGCCAATATATGATCGCATATTATCATATGTTTTACCATATATGGTCATATATTGAATAAGCGCCAATTTCAATATATGTTCATATCTGATCATATATGTTTTCGAAATAATGATGTATGGTCAGATGTGTTCATATATGCTCATATAAAATTCATTTTTAGCCGGGTACGCAAAAAAAAAATTATAACGGTCAAATGACCATCTTCCTAGTTGATGCAATTTTGGGCTCGTTTTGTGATTTTTTGTACTGTTTCTGGCAAAATATATGACTCCAAATTTGCGATTTCTTCTTTAATCTTAACGTGCAATGCTTGTGGTTTGTTGATGTAAACACGAGATTTCAAAAATACCCAAAGGAAAAACCCTGGCGCCGTTTAATCTTACGATATGGTGTCTCTCAGCGATATGATGCGATATGGTGACACCCTGAGAGTCCTGAGTATCATCATGTTATTGTGCATCATATCGGAAATTTTACATCTTCAAATAAACTTTTTGTTTTTATTTATTTAAAACAAAATGGTAGATAAGTTATGAATTAAAAAGAAGACAAGGAATACAACCATAAGATGCAAAAATATATATTAAATGGATGTCTGAACTAATTGAAAGTTTACTTCCTTTTACTTTACTTACAAAAAAATATTAAATTTACCTCTAATAAAATTTAAATTTAATACCAAAGCTCTCCTCATAATTTAAAACAATTAAAAAAAAAAATTAAAGCATACAATAAGGCTGTTAAGTATTTAAAAAATCATTGCATACATTTGAAGTAAAATATTTATTGCATTATGCCTGTTTTTAAAACAATTGTGTTGTTGTTATTATGCATTTATTTATTTTTTCAATTATTTTCATTTACTTATCATTAACATATAGCCACGAAAACCGTAAAGTTTAAATGTATTTAATTAATTTAATTTAACATTCAATAAAAGCCAGGTAAATATTTCAAACAAATGAATATATTAAAATGTCTATATTGTACAGATTGAATCTTATTTGTGTGTAATGTGTTTTTTTTTTTAATGTTTTTAATTTTTTTTTTTTTCAATGAAAATTAACCTCAAAAGTCCGTGTGATCGTATTTGTGTATATAAAAAATATAAACATTAAAAACCTCATTAATTGAGTACATTGAAGGAGAGAATTTTTAGTGGTTTGGTTTGTTAAAAGTGAAAATATTTTTTGTTTAATATTTAAATACGTTTGTTTGAATTTGGTATGGTGAAAAAAATATAGTTTTTGTGGAATACAAAGGATATTATTAGAGGTTTTGGCACAATGGGATAATTTGTTGCCATTAGGCAAAAGAACGTGTCCCAAAAAAAAATACGAAAGAACAAAGTTCTGACGTATTTACTCTTTCTTTGTCATCTCAAACCAGTTCTGTGATATATCTTTGCTCAATTATAACGGAATCAGCTCTATTTGATTAATTTACACTATTTCACTTATCGAATATGTTTTATCTATTATAAATTTTCTAGAGAAAATTTATGATAGATATATGATAGAATAGAAAATTTTCTATAGAAAATTTTTTATCGATTATAAATTTTCTATAGAAAATTTTTTATCGATTATAAATTTTCTATAGAAAATTTTTAATCGATAATAACTTTTTAATAGAAAATTTTCTATACAGAAAATTTATAATCGATAAAAAATTTTCTATCGAAAATTTATAATCGATAAAAAATTTTCTATTAAAATTTATAATCGATAAACATTTTCTATAGAAAATTTATAATCGATAAAAAATTTTCTATAGAAAATTTATAATCGGTAAAAAATTTTCTATTGAAAATTTATAATCGATAAAAAATATTCTATAGAAAATTTATTTTCGATAAAAAATTTTCTATAGAAAATTAATAATCGATAAAAAATTTTCTATGGAAAATTTATAATAAAGTTTATAATCTATAAAAACTTTTTATAGAAAATTTATAATCGATTAAAAAGTTTTTATAGAATATTTATAATCGATAAAAAATTTTTTATAGAAAATTTATAATCGATAAAAAATCTTCCATAGAAAATTAATAATCTATAAAAACTTTTCTATAGAAATTTATAATCTATAACAAAATTTTCTATAGAAAATTTTTAATCGATAAAAAATTTTTTATAGAAAATTTATAAACGATATAAAATGTTCTATACTAACCAATTTTCTATAGAAAATTTATAATAAAAAAAATTTTCTATAGAAAATTCATAATAGATAAAAAATGTTCCACAGAAAATTACTAATCAAAACATAAAATATTCTATAGAAAAAAAATCAATTATAAATTTTCTATAGAAAATTTTTTATCGATTATAAATTTTCTATAGAAAATTTTTTATCGATTATAAATTTTCTATAGAAAATTTTTTTATCGATTATAAATTTTCTACAGAAAATTTTTTATCGATTATAAATTTTCTCTAGAAAATTTTTTATCGATCATAAATTTTGTCTACAAAATTTTTTATCGATTATAAATTTTCTATAGAAAATTTTAAATCGATTGTAAATTTTTTATAGAAAATTTATAATCGATATAAATTTATATCGATTATAAATTTTCCATAGAAAATTTTTTATCGATTATAAATTTTTTATAAAAATTTTTTTTTCGACTATAAATTTTCTATAAACAATTTTTTATCGATTATAAATTTTCTATAAAAAAAGTTTTTTATCGTTTATAAATTTTGTATAGAAAATTTTTCATAAATTATAAATTTTCTATAGAAAGTTTTTTATCGATTATAAATTTTCTATCGAACATTTTTAATCGATTATAAATTTTCTGTAGAAAATTTTTTATCGATTATAAATTTTCTATAAAAAAAGTTTTTTATATTTTATAAATTTTGTATAAAAAATTTTTTATCCATTTTAAATTTTCTATAGAAAGTTTTTTTATCGATTATAAATTTTCCATAGAACATTTTTTATCGATTATAAATTTCCTATAGAAAATTTTTTATCAATTATAAATTTTCTATAGAAAATTTTTTCTCCATTATAAATTTTCTATAGAAACTTTATTATCGATTATAAATTTTCTATAGAACTTTTTTTATCGATTATAAATTTTCTATAAAAAATTTTTTATCGATCATAAATTTTCTATAGAAAATTTTTTATCGATAATAAATTTTCTAAAGAAAAATTTAAAAAATCGAAAATTTTTAATCGATTATAAATTTTCTATAGAAATTTTTTTATCGATAATAAATTTTCTATAGAAAATTTTTTATCGATTATAAATTTTCAATAGAATATTTTCTGTAGAAAATTTATAATTGATAAAAAATTTTCTATAAAAAATTTATAATCGATAAAAAATTTTCTATAGAAAATTTATTATCGATAAAAAACTTTCTATAAAAAATTTATAATCGATTAAAAATTTTCTATAGAAAATTTACAATCGATAAAAAATTTTCTAGAGAAAATTTAAATTCGATTAAAAATTTTCTATAGAAAATTTATAATCGACAAAAAATTTTCTATAGAAAATTTATAATCGAAAACAAATGTTCTATAGAAAATTTATAATCGATAAAAAATTTTCTATAGAAAATTTATAATCGATAAAAAAATGTCTATAAAAATTTTATAATCGAAAATTTCTATAGAAAATTTATAATCGATAAAAAACTTTCTATAGAAAATTTATAATTGATAAAAAATTTTCTATAGAAAATTTTCTATAAAAAATTTTTAATCAATAAAATATTTTCTAAAAAAATTTTTTATCGATTATTAATTTTCTAGAAAAAAAAAATTTTATCGATTAAAATTTTTTTATAAATTTTCTATTGAAAATTTTTTATCGATTATAAATTTTCTATAGAAATTTTTTATCGATTATAAATGTTCTATAGAAAATTTTTTATCGATTATAAATTTTCTATAGATTATAAATTTTCTTTAGAAAATTTTTTATCGATTATAAATTTTCTTTAGAAAATTTTTTATTGATTATAAATTTTCTATAGAAAATTTTTTATCGATTATAAATTTTCTATAGAAAATTTTTTATCGATTATAAATTTTCTCTAGAAAATTTTTTATCGATTTAAATTTCTATAGAAAATTTTTTATCGATTTAAAAAATTTTCTAGAGAAAATATTTTATCGATTATAAATGTTTTATAGAAAATCTTCTATAGACATTTTTTTACCTATTATAAATTTTCTATAGAAAATTTTTTATCGATTATAAATTTTCTATAGAAAATTTTTTATCGATTATAAATTTTCAATAGAAAATTTTTATCGATTATAAGTTTTCTATAAAATTTTTTTATCGATTATAAATTTTTAATAGAAAATTGTTGAAATCAACATATTGTTGGCCTTTGCATAATTGACAAAAGCACTATATGTTTTGTTTTAGTTTTTCCTACACACAGAAAACAGATTCAGTTGTTGCAACTGAATTGTTTGCCAACTGAATTTTTGAGGTTGCACCAACTATCACAATATTCAGTTGCCTCTACTGCCAATTCAGTTGTCTCTACCGGTAAAGATCTATCATAAGAACCGAATATTTTTATGTCAAAATTGACATTCGTTATAGTGATCGAATTTTAAAAAGCGTTATATAGTTGTACCAATCAATATTTTTTTAAACTGTTTCTTTTGAAATAAACATTTTTAATAGTTTTTTCTAGCAATTTTACAAATTTATTTGATTGTAAAAATTTTATAATTTAAAAAGTGAAATAAATACATGCAATAGAAAAAATATATTAAAACTGATAATTGTGATAGAAAATTTAACATCTAAGAAATTTTCTAAAAAAAAATTGTCTCAGAATCTCTTAAGAAAACATGCCAATGAAAAAATCAAAAAAATATCTCAGACTTCAATAATTTTTTTATGGAAACATTCTAGAATTTTTTTACAGAAAAAAAAAAGTCTCAAATTCTGAAATTTTTCCTATATAATTTTTTTTTTCAGATTTGGGGAAAAAGTCTCAGGTTCTGAAAAAGTTTTCCTACAGAAAAAGTCTCAGATTTTTAGTAATTTTTTCTATAGAAAATGTCTCCGAATCTGAGAATAGTTTTGGATGAACCTTTATTAATTATAACATTCTGGCATTTACAAACCTTATATTTGTTACCACTCTCTGGACACTTTGGGCTCTAAGGATTTCTTGGAAACTGTTCCAAAGTTTTTTATAGTTGGCTCAAAAACGATTTTATTGTCGACTTCTGGGTTAAACATCATTTTTAGCATCTGCATTAAAGTTGCGTGTGCAAATACCTAAAATAAGATTTATTTATTTAAATTGATTGCATTTCGGTAGTGGTATCAACTTACCGTCAAAATTTGTAACACTTTTTACGAAATTTTACATGAATTTGATTTAAAAATTTAAAAAACGTCTGAACACAATCACATTTTTGTTTTAAATGATTACTATTTTAATTTTTTTTTTTTACGTAAAACATTTTGTAATTGAAATGAAATCCTAACGACCAATTATTAGTTAAGAATACCAATACAAATTTATAATTTAGTCAAATTTTTCAAAAATAAAAAATTATTGAAGATTTGGTTAAGTTAACCAATATTTCCAGTTGTGGATACTATTACCTAATGTTTTTGGAATTTATTAATTTAAACAAATGATTATTGGTCGAGAGGGAAAATAAATACTAAAAGAAACGGTTGTACTTACTAATTTTTTTTTCAAAAACTTTATTAGTTTTAAGTTTGGGTATATTAACCAAATTATTAGTTGTTGATACACTCATAGAAATCCTACAGTAAAAAATACAGTAAACGTGTTATAACTTTAAATTTACTACATTTTTACTAATTTACAGTATAATTTTAGTTTTTAGTACGTTTTTTTTATAAGTGACCATTACTAAATACTGATTTTTTACCGGTTTTCTACTAATTTTTGTTATTAAAACGTGAGAAAAAAATGTATATACAATTTTGTTTAAAAATATAAGAAAAGACCATTTTGGTACAAAATTTATCAAAAAATGAAAAGATTTAAAAAAAATTGGATTAGAAAAAGCTTAGGTTGAGATCATAATTTTATTGTCTAAATCAATTTCTTTAAAATTGTATTATTTTTTTTAAATTAAAACGAGACCTTAAAATGTTTTCTTTAATATAATATTCTTATTCTACAATGTAGAATATACATCGTCTTAGAAAGACCATTTGTATAACAATAAAATATTACGATCATAAAATATCCTTGTGTTGAAAAATACATGTGTTTGAGAATTTGGATTTTCCATTTTTTAAAACCAAAAAAAAGGAGAACAAGTAGAAAAGTTAAATTCGACTAGGCCGAATCTATGAATACCCTCCACAATGCCCATTTTAAGTGATAGTAAATTTTCTAACGTGAAAAAAATAACAGTTATGATTAGAAATATTTTATTTTGTGTAAAAAAATTTTTGTTTAGTAATTTTTGAAAAAAAAAAAAATACTAATTTTTTTTTTGAGTGTAAAATTTTTTTTGAGTGTAAAATTTTTTCGAATTTTACATTAAAAAAAAAATTTACCAATTTTTTTGAGTGTAAAAATTTTTTTGAGTGTATTTATTACATTCAAAAAAAAAATTTACTAATTTTTTTTTTTTTGAGTGTAAAATTTTTTTTGAGTGTAAATTTTTTTCGAGTGTATTTTTTTTTTTGTTTTGGTAAAAAAATATTTTTGAGTGACAAAAATACGTTTTAAAATATTTTTGTGACTTACCAATGGTTTTAAAACAGGTTTAACGGGTTTTCACCATGTGAATTTAAGGTGAAGCTAATCTGATATTCACGGTTTTGCTAATAACTTTTGAACCACTGGACCGATTTGGTTGAAATTCAATACGAACTAGGCTGGAGGAACGAAAAATATATATGCCAAGCTTCAGCACCCTAGAATTGATTTTCGAAAGTTATAGGGCTTTTTATCTCATAAATTCAGGAAAAACCCTTGCCGAAATTCAGTCTTTTGCTCATAACTTTTGAACCACTGGACCGATTTCGCTGGATTGCAATACCAACCTGACCAGGTAAATGCCCAACATATATGCCAAACTTCAGGAGTCTCCGTAAAGTCTTTCAAAAGTTAGCGTGTTTTCAACAGACAGACAGACAGACAGACAGACGGACAGACGGACGGACGGACGGACGGACGGACGGACGGACGGACGGACGGACGGACATCGCTAGATCGTCTTAAAATCGATCGAGGATCATGAATATATATACTTTATGGAGTCCTAGACCAATATTTCGAGGTGTTACAAACGGAATGACAAACTTATATATACCCTCTATCACTAGAGTGGAGGGTATAAAAAGGGAGAGTAGGAGAGTATTTATATTGAGAATACATTTTTAAAGACTGTTGTCAACAAAGAGTTTTCTTGCTAAAAGTAGCGATTTTAGTTACGTATGTAGCAAGCAATAGAGCGGATTTTATCTAAGTCACACACATTTATTACCAACTTTTTATTTTAAATGCCAATTTTAATCTTCTCAAATGAAGGGCTTATTGTAAAAACTCGATAAGCAACATTTCATTTTAAGGTGGTTTTTGCCTTAAAACTTTTAAAATAATGTAGAAAATATAACTTTTGCAGAACTTTTATTCTCAATATACTTGTACGAAGGGTTAAAGAAAGACTTCTGCAAAAAATCTGTCAATGGAACATCAGCAGAAGGCGAAAAACAGGAAAAAATAAAATGTTGCTTATCAAGTTCTTGCAGTAAGCCCTTCAAATGTAAAAAATTTCAATGTAAACGGTACAGATTACAAAGTAGAATAAAATCGCATTTTACAAGATTAAAATTTCAATGTAAACGCACTATTAGTCAATTTTCAAAACGAAAAAAAAAATGTCAATCAATTTTTATGTCCGAAAATTAAAAAAAATGTATGAACATTTTTTTTTTTAAATCATTTTTAATGAATTTTTTTACTATAAAACTCAAAAAAATGTAAATGGGACTAGGAAAGTTTTTATATTTTGTAAAAGTTTGGAAATTTGGTTTTGTCCTATTGTCCCGGCTTAGGGATAGTTTTTTTTGAGACAGTTTAATTATAAGTCCAATTTTTATTTGACACGTAATAGGCATTTTAGTGATATGTGCCGTTTTCATCAGTCACGGGATAAATGATTTCGGATCGAGAAACACCCTTTTCCTGCAGGAAAAATTCAATTAATAATTCAATTAAAATTTTAAAAAAATGTGTAAACAACAAAGTAGTGTTTTTTAAGCAGTTAATAAAAAAACAATATATTTTATGTGTCTAATACTGCATACACAGAAAAAAATAAAAAAAAATTTTGAGTAAATTTTTAATACTATTGAGTAAAAAATTACTCAATTTTCCACCAGTAAACGATTTAATAGTATTGAGTAAACTTTTAATAAAAAATTATTAAATGCTTAATAAAAAAATTGGGTAAATTATTAATTCACACAATTAAATCGTTACTTAAAATTTTTTAATATTTTTAAGTAACTTTTTAAATGTGTCAAGTAAAATTTTACTCAAAATGTATCAAATTATTTTTTTAAAAAGTTTAAAAAGTTTCTAATTTTTTTTCCAAAAAAAAATTGCTTTTACAAACTTTACCAAATATACTTATGTCTTCAAGAAAAAGTAAAATTTTATAAAGATGATTTCAAACTTTCATATACATATACAAAAAACAATAAACTAAATGAGAATTCAAAACACCAAGAGAAAAAAAATAAATAAAAAAAAATATTAAATTTGTATTAAATTATTTACTCAAATTTTAATTTAAATTTTTGAGTAAATTTTTAATTGCGTCAATTAAAAAATTACTCAAATTTTTTTTAAAAAATTAAACAAGTGATTACTCAAATTTGTTTCCTCCATATTATTGTCTGTGTACAGACTAGCGTGATTTTTAAATCACCATGTGATTTTCCTTTTGATTGAATTTGAGATTTTCCTTTTGATTGAATTTTTTAGTAGATTCTGACAGATTCTGATTGAATTTTCAAATGAATTCAAGATATTTTTCTACACAAAGAGGAATTCATTAAGAAATCTCCATGAAAATATTTTTCCAGTAGTTTCATCCACTTTCTACACTACAAATGAACACCTAAAGAGGAATTCATTAAAAAATCTCCATGAAAATATTTTTCCAGTAGTTTCATCCACTTTCCCTTATCATACGTCTTCTATGGTAATCTTTGATATTGTATTTATTTCAATACAATTTATTGATCCCTATCATAAAAAATTCGATTTTTTTTTGGTAATTGCCAAAGCCTTTATTGTGATTACTCTAAAAAAATCGCTATTTTTTGCGGAATACCAACAAATTGGTAACATTGTTATTCTCAAGGCTCTCTTTATTTAGTTACAAAAAAAAATCTTCAATCATGTAAACGTGAAGCGGAATTGTTTTTTTTTCCAAATACAAAAAAAAATAGAAAAATAATCGTGAAAACTCCAATACTTTTATTATAATTAAACAAATTCGAATACAGCACAGATGTAACATCAGTTAATACACAAAGTTCTTTAAGTACTGCTATATTTATAACACAACAAATATATATTTTTTTCATTTATAACATTAGGTAAAAAATCTGGAAATATATTTTAAATTTACAACAACACATTCATAAAACCTTTTAAATGGCGTCATCATGTGTGCAATTTTTGTTTAGCAAGCGTAAGTTTTTTGCATTTTCTTACCCACGTATACACATTTTATATGTACATTTTTTATACCCTACACCACACTGTGGTACAGGGTATAATGAGTTTGTGCTGATGTTTGTAACTACCCGAAATATTGATCCTAGACCCACTTTTAAGTATACCGATCGACTTAGAATCACTTTTTGAGTCGATTTAGCGATGTCCGTCCGTCCGTCCGTCCGTCTGTCTGTCCATGTAAACGGTGTAAACACGATACAGGTCGCAATTCTCAATCAATTGACTTGAAATTTAAAACTTAAGCCTGTTTTGGCCCAAGGACGAAGCCTATTGAAATTGGAAAAAATCGGTCCATATTTAGACCTAGCCCCCATACAAAGGTCCTCTTTAGTTTTGGCTCAAATGACTCTAATAGTCGCATTTTAATAGGTATCTTTTCAAAATTTTGCAGGAATTAATGTTTTATACACACAAATCACCATTTTTAAAGAAATCGAACCAGTTCTTCTAGTAGCCCCCATACAAACCACCTTCCCGATTTTCACATAAATCTCTCAATTTTCATGAAAATAGAAAATATTTAATTAAAATTCTGTTTATGTATGCTAAACGCGTACTTTAATAACCTTATCAAATCTAATTATCATCGGACCATTTTGGACTTAGGTTCCATGTGGAAATTTCGCCCGATATTCAGTTGAAGCGATTTATTGTCAACAAAAAGAAGCCTATTCCACTCAAATTTGATTAGTGATTGCTTTTTACACTTATTAAAGATTTGACAAAATATAGATCTAATCAGTCCATGTTTGAACTTGGGACCCATGGTCCGGGAAACTCTGGTGTAGGGTATTATATGGTCGGTCTTGACCGACTATAATTTTCTTACTTGTTTCAATTTGTTTTCAGATGCAAGCGGTGTCTAAATAATTAAAGAACTCAACAATAAACAAACACACATCTCAAAATTATTATTTTTAAACTGACAAGGGAAGTATCTCAACCCTTATGAACCGATTTGCCTGAAACTTAAAATATATATAAATGAGACGATTTTAAGGTTGGGGTGTCTCGGCCCTTGTGAGTGTGTTCTTCAAGTGAATTTTGTGTTCAATTTGATATTTTTATTAATTTATTTATACAATAAAAATAAAATTTTTATTTATTTTAAATTTCATTTGGAAATTTATTTCACCACAATACTAACAATTTTACTGTAAAACTGAAAATTTTCTAATTTTTTCATGTTACTCTAACTTTACCATTTTTTTTATAACCGCGTTAGTAAAATTTGACTAACGCGTTGTAGGGCCCTTTAATACTAACGTGTCAGCATTAATAACAGACTTTTTAGTAAGGAATACTGTAGGATTTCTATGAATGTACATCCATTCGGTTACGATTGAAAATTAATTATTACTACTGTTATTTATTTGGTATGGTGATAAAAAATTTACAATAACAACTAAAAATGTATAAGATTTATCAAAATTCCGTTTTCATAATGAAATCCCAACTAAACATTTCTCTGTGTGTAACAACAACTCCCACATGTATCAATAACTACCAAATAAATCATCATTGTTTGCTTAAAATTGATTGCTAGAAACTCGTCAAGTCTATTTTTGAATACATTTACAAGTTAACATCTTTCGACTCCTTTTGACTTAGATGTACAACTGTAACTGTATACGTTTGGCATATAAAAATAACTTTAAATTTATATCAAATGGCAGGTAAATCACAGAGTAACTGATACTCCTTCGCAGTTACATAGAAAACGCCATAATGTCATGTCGTCTGAATTATGGTGGTGTTCATGTAAGACATGTAGTAGTTGCCATGTAATCATCAAAATAATCATTGCCAATATCACCATAGACTTAATACTTTCAAATGTACAAATGAGAGAGTATGCAGGAAAATAAAACATGTAGAAGAGTTCAATTCGGCCAGTAAGAAACTTGATTTGAAAAAAAAAATGTGAAAAATTCAATGGTGCTATCCGTTTCTCGAAGTAAGCGCTGGTATTCGCGATATTCGCGATTAAAAATGTTGATGCTCAAGTACAATAAAAACGATATTTTTAAATTTTTGCGATTATTTTTAGATTTAAAATCATTCAAGTCTGTTAAACTAACATAACAAATCATAATACCGTTAATTTTTTTAGCGAAAAACATTTTTTGTTCGTGAAAAATCTTTATTTTCGTAAAAAAAATTGGTTCAATACAAATATTTTTAGTTTAATTTGAATTCACGACAGCCATCTGGTAGATCTAGTTCGTGTACACTAAATCCCATTGTAATATCAGTTTTTTAAAGTTAAGGTATTTACACGGTGAGCCTCAGCGATGTTTAGGTTGAACTTTAGTGTCGACGAAAACTGTAAGCGCAGTTCCATTTCTACAAGATTAAATGTCACAAAACTGTTAACAGCGAAATCGTAGCTGCTCGCATTAGCGAGATAACGCGAAATCAGTGTTTTTATATTTTTTAAAATTTTGACATTGAAGTTTTTTAAAATTTTCAAAAACTGAGTATACACCCAGCAGAAATAAATCGAGATTTTGGCGACACAGCATCTGTTTATAGCATACCGTAGCGCATCCAAAGAGCGCTCTTAGGGATGCAGTAAAAGGAAGGGGAAAAAATTTTAATTTTTTTTTAAGATTTTTTATATAAAACTTATAATGTGTAATTATTTTTTGATAAAATTTTACACTTGCTTTCCTTTTCAATATTTTTAACACTTTTTGAATAAAAAAACATGAGTTTTAGACAAAGACACATGATTTGACTGCATCATTATTGCGCATTAATCAGCGCTGCAAAGAGCGCTTCAATCATAGCATCTTTGACCGCTGTTCCCAAAAAAAAATTTTTTTTTTTTTTCATTTTGTTTCACATAAATAAAGTTTTGTAAAGTAAAACGAATGAATTTTTTTGTTATATTTTTTTAAATTTTAGTTATTTGATTTCAACTTTGAATTTACAGCATCTTTATTCTGCTTAAATCATCTCTACAAAGATACATGAATTCACTGCATCTTTAATCTGCTTAAATCTGCGCTAAAAAGATACATGAATTTACAGCATCTTTATTCTGCTTAAATCAGCGCTCTAAAGACACGTGATTTCAGTGCATCTAAAGAGCGCTGTTTCTGTGTATCCAACTAGCGCTCTAAAGTGGGACATCGCCTTAGGGAATCATGTGAATTCAGCGCAATTGGATGCGCTCCTTTACTCAAGTTCCCCTTCCAAAAGCTGCTGAACGTTCAGCAAAATTTCTGCTGGGCAGTTTTAATTGTACTTACTTAAAGGTCACAGAACAGTAAACACTAAAATCCTATCTTCTTTAGTTCGCGAGAAATCGCGAATTTGAATTTTTGTTGTTTTTGTTTTCGTTTTTTATCTTTAGATAGGTTTCTTTAAAATTTCGTAAAAACATGGTTTGCAGTTTTACTTGTGCTTGATCAAAGATCACACAGCTGTTCACACAGAAAACAAATTTGCTAATTTCCAACTGAAATTCAGTTGTTGCAACAAAAAATCGGTGGATGCATTTGAATTAAGGTTGAAACAACTAAATATCGGTAGTTAGAACAAATTTTTGTTATTACAACTGTCTTTTAATTAAAACTACTATAAAATTCGTTAGCCACATCAAAATTTCGTAGCAGCAACCGAATTTTGAGTTAATACAACTGAAAAATTCAGTTGGAAATTTATTTTTCTCTGTGTTGATATCGAAATTGTAGGTGTTAAATTTCGCGAGATATCGCGTAATTATATATATATTTTTTTTTTTATTCTTTATTTATATTTTAAAACAGGTTCTTTAGAAATAATAAAAAAAGTGGAATGCAGTTTGATTTGAACATGTTGGTAGACATTAAAACTGCCCACAAAAAAATTATAGCTGCTCACTTTCGCGAGATATAAAGAAACAGAGCTTTTTGGGGGTATTTCTTGGTTTGATTAATAAACCAAGTTTCTTTAACATTGTTGAAAAACACGAAATGCAGTTTGATTAAAGGTGATACGGCTGTTAACATTTAAATTCTAGCTGCTCAATTCTTCAAGATATCGCTAAAAAAACTCGCTAAACTACTATTTATTCATTACTTTGTGTTATTTTTGGTCTGTAAAAACATTTACTTAAATTACCGACAAAAATTTGGTATGCAGTTTGAATTCGAGGTTATTTAGGTTGACAAAACTGCAAGCATAAAAATTATAGATGGTCAATTTCCAGAGAAATTGCAAAATTACTGTTCAAGCTTTTATATTAATTAATTTATTTTTTCTTTAGTGTCTAAAATAAAGGAAAAAAATCAAGAAATGACAAATATATTGTATGCAGTTTAAATTTTATGTGGTTAAGGGTGGCAAAACTGCTCAAATAAATATCTTGACTGCTAATTTACGCGAGAAATAAAATTTTTTCCAATTTTTATTTTTTTTTTTTTTTAATTTTGCGATTTATCGCGAAATTTAGATGATGTGATTTCGATGTTAACTGTTTTATGACCTGTAAATAAATACAGTTAGATCTGCATACTCAGTTTTTGAAGACATTTAAAAAACTTCATTGTCAAAATTTTAGAAAATACATAAACACTAATTTTGCGATATCTCGCGAAAGCGAGCAGCTACGATTTCGATGTTAACAGTTTTCTGACATTTAATCAAGTAGAAATCGAACTGCGTTTACACTTTTCGTCGACATTAAAGTCAACCTAAACATCGCTGAGGCTCACCGTGTCTAGTGATGTTGATCAATGATCGATTTTAACACATTCTAGCGATGTCCGTCTGTCTGTCTGTGGAAATGGTGATCACGGGCAAAGTATTACACGGAAATGACTGAAACGTAACATATTTATTGGAAGTTCTCCCGAGAAGTTTGGTGTTGCATTTGAGCTATATCGGTTCAGCGATTCAAAAGTTATGAACGAAAATGTAAGGACACCTCAAAAATTTTTGTGCATTCAACATAACCTAAAAATCCAAATGCTTTAATTTAGCTACGGGTTAACATATGTGAACAGAATTGAACACCGAATGGTATTTAAACAAGTAACATATTTTTGGACAAAAAGAATCGCAGATTTAAAAAAAAAAAAAAAATTCGCGGAAATTTTTTTTTTCAAATTTTTTTTTAAGTAATTTCTTTTTAAATAAAGTTTTTGAAATACTCTTTTTATACCCTCCACTAGTGATAGAGGGTATATATAAGTTTGTCATTCCGTTTGTAACACATCGAAATATTGGTCTAGGACCCCATAAAGTATATATATTCATGATCCTTGATCGATTTTAAGTCTATCTAGCGATGTCCGTCCGTCCGTCCGTCCGTCCGGCCGTCCGTCTGTCTGTCTGTCCGTTGAAAACACGCTAACTTTTGAAAGACTTTACGGAGGCTCCTGAAGTTTGACATATATGTTGATCATTTACCGGGTCAGGTTGGTATTGCAATCCAGCGAAATCGGTCAAGTGGTTCAAAAGTTATGAGCAAAAGAGTAAATTTCGGCAAGGGTATTTTACGAATTTGCGAGATTAAAACCACTCTAACTTTCGAAATACAATTCTGAGGGAGCTGAAGCTTAGCATATATATTTGTCGTTCCTCAATCCTGCTTGGTTTTGAGTTTCAGCAAAATCGGTCAAGTGGTTCAAAAGTTATAAGCAAAGCCCTAAATTTCATATTGGTTTCACCTTAAACTGTTGAAAACTCGTTAAACAAGTTTTAACAGCATGGTGAAATACCAGTTTTCTTAAAACTTGTTGTTGTTAGTTTTCTTGCCGTGGCGTGCATTTTAGGTGTTAGACAAGTAAATATTTGTTATTGTGTTGTTATTGTTTTTGTAACTGTATGTAACGGTGTATAGTAAGTATTTTTGGAAAAAAATCAAAAAAAGTGGGACTTATGTATATGATTGAATGTTATGTTGTTTTTGGTTTTTAAGGAAGAGGTTGGTAAAATAAAAACAGGGAAAATGTGAAATAGTTTTTTTTGCATTACATATATGTAGGTATAAAACAACAAAAATATTTTACAAAGTAATCTTGTTACTCAAAGAAATTGTACACTGCAAAAAATTTTTACACTCAAAAAAAATGTTACACTCAAAAAAAATGTACACATTTTTTTTTTAATGAAATGTCACACTCAAAAAATGTTGACAGTCACAAAAATTTTACACTCAAAAAAATTTGATAGATTAAAAAAAAGTTTTACTCATATTAATATTTATTTCTAATAAAAAATTTTGAATGCAATTTTTTGAAATTTTTTTTAGAAAATTACTATCAGATAACATCGTGGATAGATTCGACCAAGTCGAATTTAATTTTTTTACTTGTTTAAATTGTGGAGGGTATCAATTCATTCGGCAAAGCCGAATTTAACTTTTTTACTTATTTATTTTCATATTAATTTACGGAAATGTGTAGAATACGATACAATACCCAAATAATAAAGTTTTTATATAGTTGTATATAATTTTTAAACATCATATATGATTATATAGAATTATATAGAATTTGATGCGAAAAATGAGTCGATAAAACCATATAAAAGTTTATAAATGTTACTTGTGTTTTGATAATTTTTTTATATAATTTTATGCGAAATTTGGACCCCTATTTTTATATAACAAAAGCAAATTTATATAATCAGATATAAATATATACAACTATATCAAATTATATACAACAATATATAATTTTATAAAGTTATATAAAATTATATCAAGTTTTATATAAATCATAAAATTTTGTTTTAATTATATATAATTATATATAATTTTATGTACCTTTATATAGTTTTATACAGTTTTATACAATTTTATATATTTTTATATAATTATATATAATTATATAATTTTGCTATTTTTATATAAAAATAGGGGTCCAAATTTCGCATAAAATTATATACAAAATTTATCAAAATATATGAAACATTGATCAAATTTTATAAAGTTTTATCGACTCATTTTTCGCATCAAATTCTATATAATTCTATTTAGTCATATATGATGTTTATAAAATTATATACAACTATATAGGAACTTTTTTACTCGGGTAATGACACTAAATTTAAAAAAAAAAAAATTTCGCGAATTTTTTTTTCTGGAAAATTTGTTTTCAAATAATATTTTAAAGGTCGAATATAAAATTTATTTTGAAGGTAGAATACAATATTTTAAAGGTCGAATAAAAGAATTTTTATTTTTTAATAAAAATTAATCAGAAATTGTATTTTACATTAATTTAATTTTTTAAGAGTTATATGGGATAAAAAGTGAAGCATAATAAAAAAAAACATATTTTTTTCTGCAGCATAATTATTTTTATTTTGTCATTTCCACCCCCACTCTAATCCATATATGTCTGTACATGACTACACACTAACTACACTACAATAACTATGCTGAAAATAAATTATCAGCAACTCTTTGACATTTATTACAGATGGACAACGGAATGCCCCTGTATATGCTAGTAGTAGTAGTCCTTATTGAATCGCAAAACGGCAGCAACATTAGCAGCAGCAGCAACATATTGCTAGCTATTAATGATGCGTGGTAGTCAAACATAAGAGGACAGATTATTATGTGACTAGCACAAGACAATGGCAATGACAAGAGTAATAGTAACCCAGTAGTAATTTTTTGTTGTTGTTGTTTTGTACGAAAGCTGTTTAGAATTTCATTTACTTACGTAAGTACTCTTGATGTAAGTTATTGTTAATTAAAAGTCTAAAAATAGATCTGTGACCGGCGGCGAAAATATATTGTTGTCATATTGCTTCTTATTCGCGTTAGTCAATGTTATTGTAGTAGAAGAACAAATTTTCATTGATGTAAATGAGTTTTAGGAGGTTGTAGCAATAACTATGGCAGTGAAGAGTCGTTAGGTAAGGATGGTTTGAAGTCCTCCTGACCAGAGTTTCTCCTTTAGGCTAAAATTTAATTTAAAAACCGGGAAATTTTACGCTGCTCTCTGTATTAGCTATCTAGGTGGGTAATGGACAGTGGTCTAGGTGTTATTATAATATATAATACTAGCTGATGCGCCCGGCATTGCTCGGGATAGAATATCTAACTTCTGAATGAAGAGGTAGAAAAAAATTCCACATTGAAGAACTAAACCAACGCCTAAAAAACACAATTTCTTTTAAAGTTGTTATACACTCTACTCTAGTGATAGAGGGTATATTTGAGTTTGTCCTTGCATTTGCTACCCCTGCAAAAAAAGTCATTACCACTTCTCAGTGGAGTGCTTTAAAACTATAACAAATGTAATGAAATACAACAAAAATAACAAAAAACACAAGACAAAAACAAACACACAGTTTTTTCTACTCCAGAAAACATAGATATTCAGCACTTAACTCATTACCTATTGCGACACCCCCATACAAATGTAAAGATAAGAACTACTCCGTGGAAGTAGTTGGAAGTTGTTTGAAAGCTCGGAGTACTTCTTATCTACTGAATATCTACTTACTTTTGTATGGGAGTGTCGCGGAAGGTAATGAGTTAAGTGCTGAATAACAACTTTTTATGGAGTAGAAAAAACTGTTTGTGTGTTTTTTTGTTTGGTTTTTTGTTATTTTTGTTGTATTTCATTACATTTGTTATAGTTTTAAAGCACACCAAATAGAAGTACTTTTTTTGCTGGGACACCTCGAAATATTGGTCTAGGACCCTATATAGTATATATATTCATGATCTTCGATCGATTTTAAGACGATTTAGCGATATCCGTCCGTCCGTTTGTCTATTGAAAACACTCAAACTTTTGAAAGACTTTATTGGAGGCTCCTAAAGTTTGGCATATATGTTGGGTATGCTGGTCAGGTTGGTATTGCAATCCAGCAAAATCGGTCTAAGTAGTCGTTCAAAAGTTATGAGCAAAGACTGAATTTTGGCAAGGGTTTTTCGTGAATTTACGATATAAAAAACACGCTAACTTTCGAAAGACAATTCTGATGCTAAAGCTTGGCATATATATTGTTTGTTCCGCTGGTTCGTGTTGAATTTCAGCCAAATCGGTAAAGTTTAGCAAAACCTTGAATTTCAGATTAGATTCAACTTAAATGCACTTTGAAAACCCGTTAAACATGTTTTAAAAACATTGGTAAGTCACAAAAATATTTTACAATGTATTTTTGTCACTCAAAAATATATTTACACTAAAAAAACTACACTCGAAAAAAATTTTACGCTCAACAATAATGTTACATTCAAAAACAAATTAGTAAATTATTTTTTTTCAAAAGTTACTTAAAAAAAATATACACAAAATAAAATATTTCTAACCAAAAATATAATTTTTTGGACGTTAGAAAATTTACTATCACTTTAAAACAGTGGTCGGCATCAATTGCACATGGACACCGAACACATTCGGCTATTTACATGTATTCAACACGAATGTCAACAAAATTCACAACTAAGAGCATAAAAATACAACAACAAGCAGGTAGATTTCGCTTTGTTTGAGAAATACACCAACACATGCATGCTTATTTTCATATACCAATGCATTCATATTCTCTCTTTTTACTGACCACTGCTTTAAAAGGACATTGTAGAGGGTATTCATAGATTCGGCCAAGTCGAATTTAATTTTTCTACTTCCTTTTTTTATACTTTTCTTAAGAAGAAGTTCAAAAACCTCCGCTCGGACTCAAGGGGATAAAAGAATTATATTTTGTTAAATATGGTTTTGAATTGAGAAAAGTGTGAAAGAAAAATTTTAATTTTTCTAAAAATTTAGACATCCTGGTTTGTTTCTTACTAGTTTCATATTATCCAGTTATAATAATCTTCAGAAAAACTTTTATTGTCAAGTTTATTTAGTTAATAGTCAATAAAACTCTATATGTGAAAATTATTAACAGATCTCAGCCGACAAGGATTGAACTCATCATCATCTGTAATACTTTGCTATTAACTGCTTGTAACGTACAATCACTCTAGACCGAAAACAATGAATTATATTTTTTTTGATCCATAATCCAATTTGTAGCACACTACAATATATCTGACACAAAATGGGGTATACGCTTCTTCGTGGAGCCTGTGTCAACATCACTACCAGACTATGATTCCATCTAGGGGTGCTGGACAGAGGGCATTCCGGGTGGTAGACCATCCGTAAATTTCGGCACCGATTCGTCGCAACGTTTCGAAGCAGCCTGAATGCATAAGATTCGAAGTCTATTCAAAGATGCTTGGATTAAGCATTGGTCGAATAGAGATGCTGGAAATAATAGTGGTGACACGTGTCTAGCGCGAGTTACGTTAATTTAATTAACTTAACTTATGTTTCTGTTCCTATCTCTATTCTTAATCTTTTACATTACTTTACTTTAACTCTACTCTTTCCTTTCTTTTTCACCTAAAGCTTTCACTCTTTTTAATCAAATTTAACTTTAAGAACTCCTAATTATATTTTAGTCGTTAAGTTTTTCAGTCTTTAATAAACCGTCTTAAAATAATGAAGTTTCTGTTTTTGAATAAAATATAAAATATTAAATAAACATTTTAAATAAAATAAATAAATTGTGGTTTTAATTCCATATTTATAAGTGGCGCAGTCAAAAAACCCGAATCTACAAGAAAAAATTAAAATTTTTTTTTTAAATAAAAAAGTGTTAAAAAAAACATTACTTTTAAAAGTAATAAGTGAATTTTTTTTAATAATAATTAACAAAAAAAAAACAATTAAAAAATCATCCAATTAGTAATCTGATGTGAAATAATATAAACTGTGTTTTAAATACATAAATATAATTAACAAAACTTTTTAAAGAAAAGTGAAATCCAATTGATAAAATATTATGAACTATTGTCGTAAATAAGTTTCAATGTACAAAGAAATCATATTTAAATGATATTAAATTTTCTAAAGAAAAAGTACAGTTTAAAAAAAAAATCAAAAGTTAATTTTTAAAAAAAATGTTTCCAAACATAATAAAATCAAAATTCAAACAAAATAAAAAGCTTTACTAAGAATAACGATTTAAAGTGAAATAACCGTTAACAACATAATATTTAAATATTATTTTGTAACGTACAAAACAAAATGAAATAAAATATAATAAACACCATAACACGAAAAATACAAAACTGCAAACTATAGACAAATGTCCGTTAACAACAAGAAATTCAAATTGTATTTTGTAACGAACAAAAGAATTTAAAAAAAATATAGAGAGACAGTGAACTAACTAAATAAAAAAGAGTTATATCATCAGTAGTGAGAGTTATAAAATAAAGACAATTAAAATAAACAATAACAAACACAACTAAAGTAAGTTGGAGCATATTAACTAAAGAGCGTAAAATGTGGAGCTTTTAAATTAAAGTAAAAAAAAAAAAAAAAAAAAAAAAACAACAACAACAAAATATATATATTAAAACATCATAACAAAAACGTAAATAACTACAAAAAATTAAAAAGAGCCGCAAATTGAGTGATAATTAAAATCGAACTTTTTACTCAATACAAATTAAATAAAAAATAATCATCATGTTCGCCACATTAACTCTATCGATGAATGAGGTCTTAAAAGATGCTCAAAGAGTACATGAGTATAGAGGAGATGATTCTTATGCTCTAACATCTTTTTTACGAGAAGTAGAAACTTTATTTTCTCTTGTCGAATCACAACCAGATGCAAAACAATATATTTATAAACGTATTATATTAAATAAAATACAGGGAGAAGCTCTCCACGTTATAAGAACTTTGGGACCAAATCCAAATTGGGAGGAGACGAAAGAAGCGTTGGTGAACAATTTTGGAGTAACAGAATCATATCATCAACTATATCAAGAGGCGTTTGCAGCAACAAATAATGGTATTGCAAATTATTATAAACAATTAAGAATAATTTTATGTAAGGTAAATGAAAAATACGAATACGATGTAGAAAAACCTGTTGAATTCAGTCCTTTATATGCAGAGAAAATAATTTTAAAAACTTTTTTAAATAATATAGATGTAAATTTAGCTTCGGTAGTAATAAATAGAAATTTATCTAAATTAAGAGACGCTTACAATTTTTTGGAAAAAGAAGGTTTGATTAGAAATGAAGTTGAGAAAAAGAAAGGCAATGAAAATTTTAATGTTAATCACAATAAAAGAGATAATCGTTATGAAAATAGAAATGTAAATCCAAATAGTAATTTTAGAAATAAAAATTATAATAATAATTCTAATCAGAACAGAACTTATCAAAATTTTAATAATAACTCTTCGAACATGCCAAGTTCAAGTAGTTTCAATAACAGATATGAAAGTAGAAATCCACAAAATGACCGCAGAACGAATCAGTCAAGAAATAGTAACACAAATTTTAGACCAAATGACAATAGTATGGAAATAGATCATTTACAGGAAGCTCGGGGAAATTATAATAGTGAAGAGGAAGTAAATTTTCATACAATAGCCTCATCAAGACACTTCCAATAGTAGAACTTACTATCGGTAAGGATAAATTTAAGGCCTTAATCGATACAGGTAGTACAACTTCAATATTGGATCAGGACAAATTACCCCAATATAAAAGATTTTTACTGAAGGATAAAATCTCATTTACGTCCCTTAATGGCAGGACAACAATAGATCAGGAAATTATTACAAATTTACCAAAGGAGTTTTCTGAGAATGCAACAATGTCATGGAAATTGACCATATTCAATGGAAAAAACTTTGATGCAATTTTAGGACAAAATATTTTGAGGCCATTAGGAGCAATAATTGACATGGAAAACGAAACATTAACTATTAATGGAAACACCATAGATTTTTTGAAAGTTTTTCCCTATTATGACAACGAAATTAATCAATTAGAATCATTAAACATTAATGAAAAGGTTTTGGATAATTTGTATAATGATTTGAATAATGAGGAACAAATTGCTTTAGATAATATATTAGAATCATATAATGACTTGATTTTTACTGAAGGGCAAATTTTGGAAAATACTAATGTTATCGAACATGAGATAAGGACTATAACGGATAAACCAATTTATACCAAAATGTATCGATATCCTCGTATTCATGAGCAAGAGATATGCGATCAAATTGATGATATGCTACGGCAGGGTATTATAACCGAAAGTAATTCACCATACAATAGTCCTTTGTGGATAGTACCGAAAAAAGTTGATAGCTCTGGCGAAAAGAAATGGCGTATAGTTATAGACTATCGGAAATTAAATGACATAACAATCGATGACAAGTTCCCAATACCCAATATAGATTCGATATTAGATAAACTAGGTCGTGCCCAATATTTCTCAACTATTGATTTGGCTAAAGGTTTTCACCAAATCCTTGTTAATCAAGAGGACCGGTCAAAAACCGCCTTTTCAACTCCTTATGGGCATTATGAATATGTGCGGATGCCATTCGGTTTGAAAAACGCTCCGGCTACATTTCAGAGGCTTATTAATTGTGTCCTCCGTGAATTTATAAACAAAATATGCGTAGTTTATTTGGACGATATATTAATATTTTCGACTAGTTTTCAGGAACATATTGAAAACATAAATAAAGTCTTCCATAAATTGAGGGAAGCAAATCTGAAAATTCAGATTAATAAATGCAAATTTTTTGCAAGGGAAACCTTATATTTAGGCCATATTTTGACACCTGAAGGAGTCAAGCCAAACCCAGCTAAAATCGATACAATTTTAAAACTTAAATTACCAACAACGGTTAAGGAAATAAAGTCCTTTCTTAGTATCACAGGATATTATCGTAAGTTTATAAGGGATTATTCCAAGGTAGCATTTCCGATGATAAAATACTTAAGAAAAGATGTTAGATTAAATACCAATGATCCCAATTTTATTAATGCTTTTCAAAAATTGAAAAACATTATAACAGAGGCTCCGGTACTTAAGTATCCGGACTTTAAAAGACAATTTCAATTAGTAACTGATGCTAGCCTAAATTCACTTGGTGCAGTGCTACAACAAGATGGCCATCCCATTTGTTTTGCTAGCAGGACATTAAACGAACATGAAAAAAACTATTCGGCCACCGAAAAGGAACTTTTGGCAATTGTTTGGGCTACGAACTATTTTCGTCCTTATTTATATGGTGTAAAGTTCGAAATTCTTTCTGACCATCAACCATTAAAATGGTTATTCGTTAAGTCTCAGAGTAGAGAGTTGAATCCTAGGCTTTATAGGTGGATTATAAAGCTTAGCGATTTCAATTTAACAGTAAATTATATAAAAGGGAAGGATAATCAGGTAGCTGATTTCTTAAGTAGGATCAATTATGATTCTGGTGAAATTAATTTATTAAATTCTTCCAATGATTCACTATACAACAACAATGATACTGACCTAGCTACAATTCACTCTCAAGAGGAGGATTTACATAACCATATTGGTATTTTGGAAACTGTTGTTAACAGGTTTAAAACACAAATAATTTTAACCGATACTAAAACTAGAGAATTTGATATTAAACATGGTAACAAAAAAGTCTATATTAACTCAGATGATTTAAATAATGATTTAGAAAACATACTTAGGCGAAATATAGAAAAGGGCAAAATAGGCATTTTTACTGAGTTAGATGACCATAAGTATAATATTTTGCAGAAAAAAATTATTGAACTATTTGAGGGGGATAACAGCGTAAAATTTGTCAGATGTTCTTATCAAGCCAGGGACATGTCATCTGAAGATGAAACTTATAATCAAATTCACCACTATCATAGGAATGAAACAGGACATACTGGAATAAATGAAAATTATGAGGGTCTGAAAAAACACATTTACTTTCCAAATTTGAAGCTTTTGATTCAAAAATACATCAATAATTGTGATGTCTGCAATAGAGCTAAATTTGACCGTAACCCCATCAAGGAAAAATTTAATGTGACGGAAACTCCAACAGACATTAAGCAAATTGTTCATATGGATATATATACTAATTCTAAATCAAACTTTTTGACATTCATTGACAAATTTTCAAAATTTGCAACTGCTTATTATTTAGAAGATCGTACTAATCAAACCATTATAGAGAAACTTCGACTTTATAAGTCACAAAAAGGACATTTTGACAAGCTTATTACTGATAATGAATTTAAAAGCATTAACATTAAGGAATACTTGCGAACTGAAAACATCGAACTTCATTTGGTTAAGCCTAATAGTCATACTGGTAATGGGGATATTGAGAGGTTACATAATACTCTATGTGAAAAAATTAGAACGTTAACAATTGATCAAGGGTCCCTTAGTATTAAAGACAAAATCAGTAAATCCATTGAATTTTATAATAATAGTATTCACTCTGCTATAAAGGAAAAACCTATTAATGTCGAATTTGGATATTGCGACAAAATGCGAATACATAACATTATGGTTAACAATAAACAAAATTATATAAATAAAAGGAACGAAAATAGGGAACTTTACACTGACCAACGAAATGAAGGTTACATAAAAAATTACAAGGCTTTACGCCACAAGGAACAACCTAAATTCAGAATGAGTAAACTTCAAAATATACACAGTACCAATATAAAAAGACAAACTAAATATGATGGACTTTTAAATACAAGACAATATGATACAAATGTGAATTAGTAGTTGAAATAATTTTACATAAATAAAAAAAAAAAATAAATACATGTTCTTTTAATAAAAAAATTCTTTGTTATAAAAAATTATAAATGTTATAAATAAAAAGTTAAATAAAAATGTATAAACAAATAAGTTATTATTAATTTATATTTATCTTATAATTTAAAAATTAGTCTTAATATTATTTATCAATTATCTCGACTGAACAGTGAATTTAAAACAAAAAGTAAATAATTTGTAAAAGACAAAAATATAAAGAAAAACAACTGTTATTTGTAAATATTAATTTTGAATTTTTTGAAGGACTCGGGAGTGTCCTTAATTTAACGGAGGGGTAGTTACGTTAATTTAATTAACTTAACTTATGTTTCTGTTCCTATCTCTATTCTTAATCTTTTACATTACTTTACTTTAACTCTACTCTTTCCTTTCTTTTTCACCTAAAGCTTTCACTCTTTTTAATCAAATTTAACTTTAAGAACTCCTAATTATATTTTAGTCGTTAAGTTTTTCAGTCTTTAATAAACCGTCTTAAAATAATGAAGTTTCTGTTTTTGAATAAAATATAAAATATTAAATAAACATTTTAAATAAAATAAATAAATTGTGGTTTTAATTCCATATTTATAAGTCGCGTCCTACCTAAGGGAGCACCGAAATGCCAATAAATTCGCTTATACAAATTATTTCAGATTCTGAGATTTTAAAAGTCTAAAGCTAATAGAAGTGTGCCAAAATAATTAGTCTCACACTTTGAGACATTTTTTGTATAGAAAAAATCTCGCATTCTGAGGCAATTTTTATATAGAAAGGGTCTCAGATTCTGAGACATTTTTCGTATTTGATTCTGAGGTAGTCTCAGATATGAAACTTTTTTCATACATTTTTCATACAGAAATATTCTTAGCTTCTAAATATTTAGTAAAGAAATTGTCACTGATTCTGAGACATTTTTTGTATAGAAAAAATTTCAGATTCTGAGACATTTATCATATCGAAAAAGTTTCAGATTCTGAGACTTTTTTTGTATAGGAAAAGTCTCAGATTCTGATATAGAAAAGGTCTACAAAATATCAATGTTTTAATAAGTTATGAAAAATCACCTCGAGCTAGAATACCCTTACTCGAAATATTCTTTTTAGTTTTTTGTCTTAAAATAGCTAATAACATGAGTTTATTTTTTACCAAAAAAAAATATTTTTTGTCATGCGACTTTTTCTTTCCAGTGGGGCCCCAAATTGTTGTGAGCCAGGGGCCCGCCATACCTTATAGCGAGTAGATTGATATTCGACTCATATGGTGGTCCCATATCATTGGGAAGTTCCAGGGAAATGCACTTAAAAATTATGTTATTGACTGTTTATAGTTTATTTAAAAAGTTTAACGTTTAGTCGTTTTTAAAAGAAAAAAACCTTTGTTTGATGTTTAGTTTTTATTAATGACTACTTCTATCATTTGTTTCAAATATAACACACTAAAAAATAAAGACTTTGATTAACATTTAATTTTTAAAGTCATTTATTTTTGATCTGTAAGTAAAAACTACTGATAATTCTTTAATTTTTGAATGATGAAACTACTTGTGTAGTTTTTACCTACACAAGTAGGTTATTTTTTTGTAGAAAAAAAAAAAATCAAAAAATTTTATATAGAAATATAAAAACATGTTTGTATCGCGTGACTTTGGCACGATGGGTAGAGTGTCTGGCCAGAATGTAGTTGATTGAGGGATCGATTCCCCAAAATTTTATTAAACATTTTTAAAAAAATATTTCAATAGCAAATCATTAATTTTTAATATCTTCGTAGGTAATTTTTTTCAGTTTGTTGGTTAACTAACAGAACTATCATAAATTTTTAATGTTTTCGTCGGTTACTTTCAATGTAGGCAATCGAAACCTTTTTAATACCGTTATCCGTTTCAAAATCCTTTAAATTGAATACCGGTACCAATACCAATACCGAAACTCAGTTTTGGAATCGGATACCGGTTTCCAAAAACCTTTTCCTTCAGTATCGGTACGTACCGGTATTGAAACGGTTTTTTCTTAAAAACCATGTTTAAACTTAATGAAAGTTTGTAAATTTTTTGGTTTCTGTAAATGAAAATCGTACTCCAAATGCCACACCGAAATCTCATAAAAATCAAAAAAATCTTTTGGCACCCACATCGTTAATTAAATAAAAATTTCAAAAAAGCCGATGCGAGAGCAAAAGAAAATTTTTGATTTTCACAAAATTTTTATGGATTCATTTTGACTCGCAATAGAAACTTTTTGGACCCCTTTTGTATAGTATAGTTTTTTTTGGGAATTTTTATTTAATCCATGATGTGGGTGTCCAAGAATTTTTTTGATATTTACAGGACTTCGGGGAAAGCATTTAAAATACTAGCAGGAGGTTTTCCACCATAGTATAATTTTTTGAAGTGGCTTAACTCGTAGAAATCGTCCATAAAAGTCCCATAATTCGCGAAAAAATCGTTTGCAATATTTTTGAATGTGATCTTGTCTAGACAGGGAATACATATTTTTCCAAATAGATAACACCAACAAAAAAACTTGGTTGCTTAGAAATAAGATGAAATATGTAATTTGTTGGGGTTTTTACTTTTACCGCGATGCGGGAGGGAGTCATTTATGGAGTCATTTTGACACCCAATAGAAACTTATTTGACCCATTTCAGCACAAACAAAAAAGAAAGATAAAAATCAATACGGCCTTATATTTATGTACCAAAGACATGGGAAAATTTCCAGCAAAAGAAGTCCAGTGCTTCAAAAGTTATGAGCAAGTCTGAATTTTGGCAACGGGTTTTTGTGAATTTTCGAGATAAATACCACGCTATATTTGCCGTTCCCCTGGCCTGGTTTGTATTGAATTTCAGCCAAATCGGTCTAGTGGTTCAAAAGTTATTAAGAAAACCGTGAATTTCAGATTGGTTTCACCTAAAATTCACTTGTTGAAAAACCCGTTAACCAGCTTTAAAAAAATTGATGATTCAGGAAAATATTTTACAACGAATTCTTGTCACTCACAAACATTTTTATACTAAAACAAAAAAAAAACTTACACTCGAAAAAAAATTTACACTCAAAAAAATATGTTGTCAATTTTTTTTTTTCAAAAATGACTAAAAAATGTTTTTTACTCAAAATAAAATATTTCTAATCAAAATTGTTTATTTGTTTCACGTTAGAAAATTAACTATCACTTTAGAAGGGCATTGTGGAGGATATTGATGGATTCGTCCAAGTCGAATTTAACTTTTCTTGTTTTTACAAATTTTTTTAAAAACGTATAGTTTTTTATATTTTTAACATTTATCGATAATACCGTAACCGATTCAACTCAAATACTGTAACTGATACCGAAATAAATAAAAAAAAAACGATACCAATACCGATATCGATACCGTTATTCATTTCGATTGCCAACCTTGCTTATTTTTTTTCGAATTTGTTGAAAGCAACATAAAAAGCACAAAAATAGCCATTTAAAAAAACTGAACATTAAACAAATGATTTTTCTTTAAAAAACAACAAAACGTTAATCTTTTTAACCCATTTTGGACCAAGATTAAATTTTATTTTTCTTTTATGGGAAAAGGTATTTTTTAGGGTAATTAGCACCCGCTTTAGTATTTAAATTAGTGCCCTCCATTTCCCGGTTCTCGGTATTCCCGGGAATACCGGTATTCCCGGTTCTGGAACCGGTTTACTGGTTCTATATATGAGGAGTCGCAGAACAAAACGTACTTTTTCGCATTTTTTGACAAATTGATGTTTTGTTCTTTTTATATTATTTGGTTCGAAATTTATCAGAAAAAATGTTCATAGCGTGAATTATTTTTGTTTTTCATCAAGAAAATGGATTCCTTAAATACTTTTCATAATTTTATAATATGCCATTTTACTCTTATATTCCATATTCCATATATACATATAAATGCCCACCAAGATTTTTTTAAGCATTCTTGCAGGCCAGTGAAGGATTTCCCCCTTATTCATGTTATTGGTCCATTTACACCTCACAACCACAGTATGGGGGTACATTAACTTTGCCAATAAGTGTGTAACGTATCTAAATATGGGCCAATGAGGCTCTTTTGTAGTTTTTAATAAATAAGAACATTATTAAAACACTCGATCAAAATAGTATCGGCTAAAAAAATACGCACATCAAAACGTCGTTTTTCAATTATTTTTAAACAAAACGTACTTTTTTCATTATTTTTTAACAAAACGTACTTTTTTCAAAGTAAAAGTGGTTTTATATTAAACATCCTTAATATATAATGTGGTGACTTATGGCAGTTTGATACATCTCTTGATAAGCAAAAAACTTGTTACCATATTCAGGTTCATGCAGTTTTTCAAAGGGGCGAAATAAATAAACCTCAATTTCCCAAAAAATTTCAATATGCGAAAAAGTACGTTTTGTTCTGCGGCTCCTCATATATTCCCGGGAATACCGGTATTCCCGGTTCTGATACTGGTACCGGTTCTCAAAAAACAAAAAACACTATACCATAAAATATTTAAATTACACCATTTAATCAGAATTTCAGAAATATTTAGTTGTGTTTGTAAAATTATTTAAAAATCATGACTGTTTTTTTCTTAAATTCATAAAAAATAAATGAAATGGTGTTTTTCAAATGTTTTGTATTTTTTTATTTGTAAAAGCGAAGAAAAAATGTTAGTTGAACACAATTTTATAAAATATTCATACCGGTAGTCCCGGGAATACCGTCAGAACTGGAACCGGGAATACCGGTATTCCCGGGAATACCGGGAATAATGTAAGAACCGGGAAACCGGTACCATTTCCACACAATTTTATAAAATATTCATACCGGTAGTCCCGAGAATACCGTCAGAACTGGAACCGGGAATACCGGTATTCCCGGGAATAATGTAAGAACCGGGAAACCGGTACCATTTCCCGGGAATACCGAGAACCGGGAATACCGGTATTCCCGGTACTATGGTAATGACCGTAGGCACTAATTTAAATTATTTGCTATTTTATCAATTTATATCATTATATTCAAAATAAATAGTTTCAATGTAATTTAAATTAGTGGAATTTGATAATAAATTAAATTAAAAAAAAAAATTAAAATTAATCAAAAAAATTAAAAGCCGAAAATCAAAAGATGCTAAGATTGCATTTCTTGGATATATGTATATAAACATTCGTAACCATATTAACCGAAATTCATAAATATTTTTTTTGAAGAATGTGTTCTCTACTGATCGAAAAATCGAACAGAGAATCGAAATGGGTTAAATAAACTACAAACAGTTAATCTCATAATTTTTTAAGTGTAGTGTTTGCCAGACTGCGACATTTGGAATTGTTCCAAAATGTATATTTAACGATGGGTGGACATCACGGATCGTAAAGCCGTAGCCAAATTCGAAGACGACGAAAAGTTTTCTTGCATTTAGAAAGAGTCCACTTGTGTTGGTTCCAAATTGCTGGTCGTATGGAAATCTCCGACAGAAATCACAGTAGGAGTTGTGAAAAGTGGAAAACAAGGGTCAGTGCAACATATATTAAGTAAATAACCGGGACTGAAGGAGCATTGCCAATGGCATCTGGGGCAACGACTTTGTATTAACGAAACCTAATATAAGAAAAATCCTCTATATAACGAAATTGAATTCGATTGTATAGCACTTGCAAAATTAAAGACTATTAAATAAAAAATTTTACTACAACGCTGCCTCGTTGAACCCATTCAGAAAATTCACTGGGTTATATCACATTTAAACTTAACCTCTCTGTGTATGTGTAGTTTTATTCATCTTCTTAACATTTTCCTTAAGACTTCATTTGATTGGCAATCATGACAGTTGTTTCAATCATTGAAAAAACACTTAAGTGCTTATCGTTGTAGCAACATTATTATCAGTTGAAAACTCTGATTTAATCGTTTAAATTGATCGGCATACATTGGAACAAACACACACGTACACGGGTAAAACGTTGGCACATAGAACAAAAACACAGGCAGTTGGCTTCACATACAACACTAACGCCCAAAGACAAACGAAATGTCTTTTTTGGCATTTGGCGACAAGTTAATGAGCTTTAATTGATAGGGATTTAATAGAATACTTTCACAAACAAAAAAAATTCTAAAGACATAATACTGCACTTGGAAGTGAGAGGATTTTTTTGTTTGTTAGTTGATTAAGTCTACACCATTTGTAGACGTAATTCGAAAAATATCAATTGTTATTCGAAGATTTAATTTGAATTTAAAAGATTCCATTCGTATCGTATACAAATGATTGTGCACTCAAAATAATAACTCCATTAAATTACAGAAAAACTCTGCTAATTTTACTAAAAATACTCTGTAAAATGAGTTTAACAAAAAAAAACTGTTAATTTACAGAGTTTCTAGTAAAATATTGGTTAAATAAAGCACAATTTAACAAAGAAAACTCTGTAAATTTACATATATTTGTAAAATGCATTTGATGCTACAAAACTTTTACAGAAAAAAACACTGTAAATTTACAGAGTTTAGTTAAATTCATATTATTTTGAAAAATTTTTATAAGATTTCTGAAAGTTTTTTTTTATAAAGTTTTTTGGAACTTTAAATTCTGTTTTAATTTTTAAATTAATTAATCTTTCTCAATTTTTTGGAACTTTTAAATTTTTTTAAAAAAAAATAAAAATACAGATAACATTTTTGTGTTTGGTGACAAAAAAAAAAAAGTTTTTTAATTGCAATTTTATTGATATTTGTCCCCACCACTTTAACTGTCCCAATTGTGCTCCTAGAGATATCAAATTTACTAGCTTACCATCCCGGTACTTCGTTACCGGTTGTATTGAATACCGGATAATAGAAGGATCATTATTACTCTACCGATTTAAAAAAAATGGAGTAAAAAAATTCAAATACGAAAAATTTTAATAAAAAGTATCATTACATATTGTTCCCTGCTCTATTCCATTTCGTTCCCCGTTCTTCTCCATTTCGTTTCCAATTCATCTCCGTTCGTTCCATGTAAGATTCATTTCTCTCCGTAGAAACAAAATTTTCAAAAATAACTTTTTCCAAAGCATTTGTTCACTATACGATCCAGCATTCAAAATCTCTGTGCCTAGAATCATTACTTCATGAAATATAAAAAGTATTAAAAAAAACATTTTTTACACCTCTAAAAACGGAATTTTTTAAAAATATTTTACCAGAATGGTTTTTTCACAGAAGGACCCTACATTCCAAAATTCAAGCTTCTAAGGTCATTATTATCGGAACCAAAAAAAATGTACCAAAAGTACACCTTCTTTCCCCCGATAACGAAATTTCCAAAAATTACCTCTTCCAGAATGTTTTTTTCTTCACCGAAGGATCCTACATTCAATATTTCAATTATCTAGGATCATTGTTTTACCAAATAGTTTTACCTCCATCACTGTAAGGCAGCCTCAGTTGCACTCTTGCTGCGCCTGACGACAGGAGCAGTTGACTTGGTTTTTATCCAAGAGCCCTGGGTGCGGGGTGGCAGGGTTTGCGGATTGAAGACCCCTGGGTTTAAGTTGGTGGTTGCCAAAGGTGAGGGCTCACCAAGAGCATGCATCTTGGCAAAAAATGGCTTAAATATATTCTTTTTATCAACTTTTAGTGATATGGATGTTACAGCGGCTAGCTTAGAGCTTCATGGGAAGTCTATTTGGCTCGCCTCTGCGTATTTTCCTAATCCGGGGTCAATACCCCCGGAGAAGGTTGTCGGTCTAATTCGGGAGTCTGAATCTAGGGGACACCAGTTAGTAGTGTGTTGTGATGCTAATGCACATCATTCGATATGGGGAAGTACAGACACAAATGATAGAGGCGAATCACTTTTGGAGTTTTTGTTAAGCACTAACCTGTATATTTGTAACAAGGGTGGTGAACCAACTTTCGTTACAAGTACGCGGCAAGAGGTTCTTGACGTAACACTTGTATCAGATACATTGTCTGATAGAATTGATGACTGGAGAGTTTTGGAAGAGCATTCTTTCTCAGATCATCGCTACATTGAGTTTTTACTCAGGGAGCGTGCCCCGGTTGAGACAGTCTCTAGAAATCTGAGGAGAACAAACTGGGTGAGATATAGGGAGACTTTTTCTTTGCTTTTGGATGAAGTACCCTTATCTGAACCGCATAGTTTGGCGGAAATTGACTGTCTGGTTGACCATATAACAAATGTTTGTAATAGGTGCCTGGATGCGTCTTGCCCTTCTGCAAAGCCTAGAGGGAAAAAAAAGCCACCTTGGTGGTCAAATGAGTTGCAGATGAGCAGAGATTCCTGCAGAAAGCTCTTTAATAAGGCTAAATTTTCAAGAGCGGACGAGGACTGGTCTGCATACAGGCTGCAACTTAAGAATTATAAAAAGATGATCAGAAATGCAAAATGTGATTCTTGGAAAAACTTCTGTGGAAACATAGAAGACGTTTCTGAGGCATCCAGGCTGCGCAAGGTTCTGGCTTCTTCTCCATGCACCCTGGGATACCTGAAAGATCCTAATGGGGTGTGGTCTTCCTCCAGTGGAGAGTCGCTGGATCTCCTTTTAAACACGCATTTTCCGGGCAATTCCATGACGCCGTTTCAAGCTTTGGAACGTTCTGACGCCCAAGCATCTGAAAATGCTTCGGAAATAATAAATATGCCAACATTAATCTGGGCGATAAAAAGCTTCAGGCCCTATAAATCCCCGGGACCTGATGGTATAATCCCGGCTGAGTTGCAGCAAGTGTCGGACTATATAGCCCCGTTGCTGTATAATCTATACACAGCATGCATCAACTGGTCGTATATTCCTTTAAAATGGAGGGATACCAGAGTCGTATTTATCCCGAAGGCTGGGAAAAGTTCCCACACAGCTCCGAAGGATTTCAGACCAATTAGTCTGTCTTCTTTTTTGTTAAAGACAATGGAACGAATGATAGACTCATATTTGCGTAGAGTGATTGACCCGAGGTTGCTTTCGACAAAGCAACATGCATACAGCAAGGGACGATCAACGGAAACAGCTCTTCATGAGCTCGTTGGTACCATCGAGAGATCGCTTTCGGTAAAGGAGTACGCTATGGTGGCCTTTCTTGATATTGAGGGGGCTTTTAATAATGTCATCCCAGAATCGATAATATTGGCATTGTCTGGTCTGGGAGTAAAGCGTGAAATCGTTTTAATGGTGGAAAGCCTACTTGCCAGTAGACGTATAACGTCTGAATTGGGAGCGTCCGTCATATCTCGATTTGTCAATAGGGGCACACCACAAGGAGGTGTTCTTTCGCCGCTTCTTTGGAACCTGGCACTGAATTCAATGCTACTATCTCTAGAAGCACGTGGTTGTCATGTTGTCGCATATGCTGACGATGTCGCGATAGCGGTAAAGGGGAAGCATCTGCCAACATTGCGGGACATTCTTCAGGGTTCTCTGAAAGATCTGTCTAAATGGGCAAGAGACTGTGGTCTAGGAGTTAATCCTAGTAAAACAGAGCTTGTTTTATTTACAAGGAAAAATAAGATTCCTGCTTTTGATCCTATTTCTCTGGACGGTACAGAAATCACCTTCTCAGATGGAGCCAAGTATCTTGGAGTATTTCTAGATAGGAAGCTGAATTTCAGGCGTAATATTGAGGAACGGGTGAGAAAAGCAACGATTGCTTTGTATTCCTGTAAAAGGGCCATTGGAAAACGATGGGGTTTTAGCCCTCAAGTCGTTCATTGGATTTATACAGCAGTGGTGCGTCCAATTTTGCTGTATGGAATCATTGTCTGGTGGCCTGCTTTAGAAACAAAAGCGAACTGTGTCTTTATCACGAAGGTACAGAGAATGGCGTCAATGTGCATCACTGGTGCTCTTCGTACTACAACTACGGCTGCATTAGAAATCCTCCTTCACCTGATACCCTTGGACATATTGGGTAGGCAGTATGCAGCTGCGTCGGCAATTCGACTTAATAGCACGCTGCAATGGAGGAGCAGCGATTGTGGCCATAGCGCGATCTTGAAAAAGATAACAATACCACAAAATGTGGATTGTGCTCCCTCTTTGAGCCTCTTTGAGCGCCACTTTACCACTATGATACCATCCAGGGAGTCTTGGATGGGGGATACTCCGGGTAGTGGAGCTACCATAAATTTTTACACAGATGGATCGAGGCTGCACGAACAAGTGGGCTTTGGAGTCTATTCGGAAGAGCTTGGGTTGAGCCTGGCTCGTAGATTACCAGATCATTGCAGTGTTTACCAGGCAGAGATGCTGGCAATAAAGGAAGTGGCTGACTGGTTGAGCTGCAATGTCTTGTCTACAACCGCAGTCAACATCTATACTGACAGTCAAGCCGCGGTCAAGTCCCTGGATTCAATGTTTCTGAAAACAAGATCTGCCCTTAACTGCCGCACGTCTTTAAATGAGATGGCCAAGCAGTTTAACATACGACTCATATGGGTCCCAGGGCACAGAGACATTCCAGGGAATTGCAAAGCCGATGAGCTTGCAAGACTAGGAACTACCTTACAGGTTCCAACAGAATTGGAATGTGTTGGTATGCCTCTAGAAACTTGCAAGCAAAACCTACGGCTTTGTTCTGCGACGGAGACTAATCAAAGATGGGCAAATGGATGGACGTGTGAGACAACACGACTGATTTGGCCTTCTCTTAATCAGGGGCGCACAAGTGAGCTGATATCGCTTCCAAGAGGAGAGATTTCGACGGTGGTCTCTATAACTACCGGACACTGTCTTATAGGGAAGCACGCAGAGCGGTTAAATGTGCCGTCGAATGACTTTTGCCGAAGTTGCATGGATGAAGAGGAGTTGGAAACTATCGAACACTTTATTTGCCATTGCCCGGCACTTTCTGGTCAGCGACTTGCTTCACTGGGATCTAGGGAGCTGTACGATCTTTCTGATTTGTCGGATGTCAAAATTCAATATCTAAGGAGTTTCATAAGAAGCTCAAACTGGTTTAACGACAGGGACTAGTAGGGAAACCTATTACGATCCCGTGGTATCACAATGGACCTCAGAGTCTACGTGTGTTGACGTAAAACGTCAACCTAACCTAACCTAACCTATTCATTGGCGTAGATAGCCCTGTCTGGGGGGGCTTAGCCCCCCTCCAGAATAATTTTAGCCCCCCCCAGAATTTTAATCATTCACAATTTTTTTTAATAATTTAATGATTATTCAATGAATCTTAAGGACTCGTAATGATTATTATATAAGATCTAATAGTTTTTCCTATTGAAAAATAGTCTGAATTATTGCAAAAAGTTTTTATATGAATCTGATGTTTTTGTCAGTAATAAAAACTTTACCGAATCTTAGGATTTTAACTTCAGGAAAACATTTTAAGTTCTTTGATTTAAAAAAGTTTATAAATTCTAAGTGGTTTTTTATAGACAAAAGTTATTGGAAGAAAGAATCTGAGAATTTTGACTAATAATCATCAACTTTTGCAATCATCAGAACTTTTTCTTGAAAAAAATCATAGTAATCTAATGATTTTACTATAGGAAAAACATTAAAAATCTTTCATTTTCATAACATATCTGGGACACAGACTAATACAGACTCGACATAAGTGACAGGTGTCAAAAAAGTAGTTCTGAACCATATGGTTAATATTTTCAAATTATTCTACGAATTAGGTTAGAAAGAGAAAACTAATATAACGCGCCTTACGAAAAATAGATGCCAGATCGGTTTTTGTTGTTTCACTCACTCCTAAGTCGTAGAGAGTGTTGCCATGTTAGCGTAAAATGGACTAAAAACCGCTCTGTTTTCTCCTAAATCGCTAAAATCGCTTAGTTTTTCCCCATTTTTTCTCATAAAACTCTACTGTCGAGTCTGTTTATAGTCTGTGTCTGGGAGTTCTAAATTTCCGAAAAATCTTCAGAATCAAAATTTGTTTAAAAAAAATATGAATTTTTAACCGCTTTCGGAGGGCATTCGTTTCTAGGACACCTAGACACATGATATAGGGAACGCTTCAGAAATAGGTCTGGGGTTTTCTATTAAAAAAAAAACAAAAAATTCAAAAAAATCTGGGGGGGCTTTAGCCCCCCCCCAGAAATGTTGGCTTCCTACGCCAATGCAAATATTAAAAGTACAAACATGACTTTACTTTCCTAATCTTAAGTTTCTAGAACAATTACGTCAGAAAAAATCAAAAATACCGAAAATACACTTTTTAAGCCATTTTACCCCACTAAGAAGCGGAATTTCCAAAACGTATTTTTCCTAGAATGTTTTTTTACCGAATTCTCCTACATTACAAATTTTTAGATTCCAGGACCATTTTTTCAAGAAATATTAAAAGTTTCTATGATTATTATTTCAGGATGTAAAAAAGTACCAAAAAGTGTACTTTCGTATTTTTATAAAAGGTACTTTTAATAAAGGGTAATTTTTATGAAAGTACCTTTTATATAAATGTACTTTTTATAAAAGGTACTTTTTATAAAAGGTACTTTTTATAAAAGGTACTTTGTATAAAAGGTACTTTGTATAAAAGATACTTTGTATAAAAGGTACTTTTTATAAAAGGTACTTTGCATAGAAGGTACTTTTTATGAAAGGTACTTTTTATAAAAGGTACTTTTTATAAAAGGTACTTTTTATAAAAGGTACTTTTTATAAAAGGTACTTTTTATAAAAGGTACTTTTTATTAAAGGCACTTTTTATAAAAGGTACTTTTTATAAAAGGTAGTTTTTATAAACGTTACTTTTTATAAAGGTAGTTTTTATAAAAGTTTCTTTTTATAAAAGGTACTTTTTATAAAAGTTTCTTTTTATAAAAGGTACTTTTTATAAAAGTTTCTTTTTATAAAAGGTACTTTTTATAAATGGTACATTCCAAATATCAAGTGTCAAAGATCATTATTTTAGTATATATAAAAAGTACCAAAAGTACAATTTTACCCCTTTACCCCCCGATGAAGTACAATTTCCAAAAAAATACTTTTTGCAGAATTTTTTTTTCACCGAAGGATTCTACATTCCAAATTTCCAGTTTCTATGCCCATTATTTTAATAAATACCAAAAAGTACTAAAAATACAGTATTTACCCCTTTGACCCTCCTTTGAATCCAAATTTTCAAAATTTGTTTTTTTTTCAGCAAGGATCCGTTTCATTCATTCCAAATTTCAAGTTTGTATGACCATTATTTCAGCAAATAAAAAAAAAAAGTACCAAAAGTACAATTTTTTACCCATTTTACCCCCGTAGAATCAACATTGGCAAAAATCTAGCATTAGTAAATCTTTTTTTTCGGGAGGTGAACCTACATTGCAAATTTCAAGTTTCTAGTACCAGTATTTAAGGAAATGTAAAAGGTACCAAAAGTAAATTTTTTTACCCTATTTAGCTCCTGAGAATCATCATTGGCAAAAGTCCAGCTTTACTGGATCTATATTCCGGGAGGTTAACATACAGTCCAAATTTCAAGTCTATATGACCATTATTTAAGGAGATGTAAAAGGTACCACAAGTACAGTTTTTTACCCTTTTTACCCCCTTAGAATCAACATCGGAAAATTCCAGCCTTAATGTATCTATATTCCGGGAGCTGAACTTTCATTCCAAATTTCAAGTTTCTAGGACTATTATTTAAGGAAATAAAAAAGGTACCAAAAGTACAATTTTTTACCCTTTTTACCCCCTTATAATCAACATTGGCAAAAGTCCAGCCTTACTGGATCTATTTTTCGGAAGGTGAAACATACAGTTCAAATTTCAAGTCTTTATGACCATTATTTCAGGAGATATAGAAAGTACCAAAAGTAGAGTTTTTTTACCCTTTTTACCCCCTTAGAATCAACATTGGCAAAAATCCAGCCTTGGTAGATCTAAATTACGGGAGGTTAACTTACAGTCCAAATTTAAAGTCTCTAGCTTCAGCGGTTTAGGTTAGGCGATGATGAGTCAGTCAATCAGTCAGTCAATCAGTCAGTCAGTCAGTCAATCCGTCACGTTACTCTTTTATATATATAGACTACCGACCCCTAATAGTTTTTAAACTAGAACATTTTCTTAAAACATACCTACCCTCAATCTTCAACCCATAAGGCTGTCCCCATACAATTATTTTTATTTTTTATATATTTGTTTTATTAAACAAGCTCCTACCGCTCCAATAGTGCCTCCTAATACCAACCACCATTAATTTTAACCCCCCAATAATTTTTTCGAACATACAAAGTACCAGTTGTATACATTTTCTCCTAACGCTCTAAATATTACAAGGGAACCCTTAAGGGAGTCAAATGTGTGACCGACCCCTAATATTTTTCCAACCCTAAAATTTTCACAGAACATGCCTACCCTCTATTTTCAACCCTTAAGATGGTCGCATACAATTTTTTTTTTTAATTTATATTACATACGCCCTATCACCAATTGCGAAGGGGGTTCCCATACAAAGTGACATTTTTTTAAATTTTCTCTTACCACTAAACTGCCCTAAGACTGCCCCCAGAGGAGTCATATCTCTGAATGACCCACAATATTTTTATACCCCCACTTAGTGATAGAGGGGATATATAAGTTTGTTATTCCGTTTGTAACTCATCGAAATATCGATCTGGGACCCCATAAAGTATATATATTCATGATGCCCGATCGATTTTAAGACATTCTAGCGATGTCCGTCTGTCCGTCTGCCTGTCTGTCTGTGGAAAATGCTGTCGCGGACAAAATATTGCACAGAGATGACTGAAACTTAACATATTTATTGGAAGTTGAATTATTTTTCATCATATAGATTTTTTTAAGATTTTTTTAATTTAATTTCAATTTATTTTCAATGTATAGTTTTCAATAAAAAAAAACTCTCGAACAACACATTTTAATTTTTTTTCACTTTACCACATTTTATATTTCACATGCATACGTAAAGTACTAGTAAATTGGAAACTCCATAAAAAAAATCCCACAACATTTGTAAAATTGCTCATTTTTTGAAAGTTAGGTGCATATTAAAAAAAAAACCTTTAAGTTTTTTTTATAACCAACCATTCAATAGTTAAAGAAATGTCACGTATGAGCATCATGGTCAATAATAAAGATGCAATATAACATGTTTTTAACATGACTGGTTGGGATCGAAATGTCTGGCTAAAAATGAACTAACGAAAGAACTAACAAACAAAAAAAAAACCAAACACACATTTACAGGTTAACGTATAAATTTAAGCAGTAAATATGTATTTTGAAGGGACAAGGAATAATATTGGATTGTAAGAGATATTACAAACACACACACATGCTTTTTATAGTTTACATGAAAAAGATTAAGCTGTATTAGTTTGTAACACATGCACATACAATTTGACAAACAGAATGTAAAAGAATACATTTATTATTTTTTTTTTTTTTGAAACCTTAGAACCCAATAAATGTCAGTTTTAAAGTAACACTTTTGTCCGTCTGATGACGTGGCGATCCCTGTTACAATATTGTATAACACACTAGGACGCCCGCTGGAATTAGAGCCCTGATTTCTATAATGTCACCCTACAATAAAATTTAAATAACTTCGCTGCTACGTTATCATCTTCGTTCCGTTGAAAATTTTTTATTGACAATTTTCGAGCCCCTGTGAATTGAGTAAAAAATATTTGGAAAGAAAAAAAAAATTGAGTGCGAAAAATTTAAAAAAAGTATCATTCCTTAATGTTCCCAACTTCATTTCATTACGTTCCCCGTTCTATTCCATTTCGTTACCAGTTCTCTTGTTGTAATTTCTGCTGCAGTATTCTACATGTCAAATTTTTACATCCCGGGATTTTTAGTGCAATAGGTATAAAAAGAACCATTTTCCACTTTTCGCTTAGAATTAAATTTTCCAAAGACTGTTTTTTTGATGATACTACATTCTAAACTTCATATTTGCCAGGACCATTATTTCATTAGAAAATATAAAAGGTACCATAAGTACACTTTTTAACCTTTTAGAAATGTAGTTTTAAAAGTACTTTTTCCAGAGGATTTTTTTTTTTTACCGAGGGGTTTTACATTATAAATTTCAACTATCTAGGATAATTATTTCAGGATGTATCAAAAGTACACTCAAAAAGTTACGTCATGAACTGTTTGTAGTTTATTTAAAAAGTTTTACGTTTTGTCGTTTTTAAAAGAAAAAGCTTTTGCGTAACGTTCAGTTTTTTTAAATGACTATTTCTGTCTTTGTTTCAAAAATAACAACAAAAAAAAAATAAAGACTTTCATTAGCATTCAATTTTTAAAGTCATTTATTTTTGTTCTGTAAGTAAAAATAAGTGATTCTTCTTTAATTTTTAATGATTTGTGTACGCTATTTTTTTTTTTAAATTGTTGGAATTTTTTAAAGACAAGTTATTAGTTTTTACCTATTTGTGTGGGTTATTTTTTTGTAGACCCGGGTGAAAATGACCATGTATGTTCATATATGATGCATATATGGATGTCCATACAAGTGCATATCCGTAATTTGAGGGTACATGTACATTAATGATCATACATTGTCATACATGAATTTGTATGTAAATTTTTTTTTTTGTATTTTTTTCCATAAAACGTCTATTAATTGAAATTTTTTCAAATATAAATAATTTTTACTAATTTATGACACTGATTTTTTAATAAAAACTAACGAATATTTTAAAAATAAACTTTGGACTTTATGATACTTTAGTATAATCAAAGCTTCGAAAAATTAACCACTGTTCGAATGAATTCACAAATAAAATACATTCGATTTTTATAGTCACTGAATACAATTATCTTTACATATCAATATTTCATGGAATGCATTCGACTTTTACCATTAAAGCGAATTCTTGTTTATGAGAATTTTTAAAAGTGAATGAATTCTTTATTTAATTCATTTATTATTCATGAGACTTAAAAATCAAATTTATAAAAACTTACTCATTCAATTTCAAAGTCGAATGATTCGAATTTTAAAATCAAATGTAAATTCGTTCGATAAATTGTGATTGGGGAATGCAATCATTAAAGTTTAATTCAGAACACCAAATCTTATTAAAAGTTCTGCCGAACCCAACCTTTAAAAAAATTGTTTTTAAGACATGTATGCTATGCAGATGCATAGCATATATGAAGGAGTATGACATATACCTATCCACACATAGTTGCATACATTTACATATATGGAATATTACACTACTTGTGTATGTTCATATATGCTCCCATATATGACATACATTTTCATATATTGTTCATATACTATCATACATGGATTCATGCATGAGCATGTATGAACATGTATGAACATGCAAGGCCATTTTCACCCGGGGAAATAAAATTCAAAAAAATATTTATAGATGGGTAGAGTGTCTAGCGGGTTCGATTCCCCAAAATTTTATTAAATTTTTTTTTAAATATAATTCAATAGAAAAATTGTAAAAATAACCTACGAAATCATTAATTTTTAATGTTTTCGTAGGTATTTTTATACCCTCCACTCTGGTGATAGAGGGTATATGAGGCATTCCACACCAAATGTCAAGCTACAGAAAAACATGTGTCCCGTAAATTTCTGAATAGGTTGTTTGGATAGCCCTATATGTAGCTAAGAAAATTGCGTTTTTGGTTTTTCAAATTTTCGAAAACTGGGGTTAGGAGGCGTGGTCAAATATTGGAAAAATGGTAAAATTTGTGGCGAGTTGCCTTGATTAAATATTTATCACATTAAAACGGAATGCACCACAATCTCAAAAATTTACAGTGTTATATATTTTTGTATGGGCTATCGATTAAAATTTTTTTTTTTTGAAAATTTTCAGAACCCGTTCTGAAATTTTCCATTTTTTAAAAAAGTCAATTTATCAAAAATCCGGCCACTTTTTTTTTTCTTTTTTATTTATTTTTTTAAAAGTTTATATGTTTGTCTATCCACACAAAAAAATCAGAAACACGTTCATCTTTTTTTTCGAGAAAATCGCATTTGAACTTTAAATTTCATAACAATTTAGTAGTTTGCTTGTATTTTCTTGTGTCAACAGGGCGTATGACGAATATTTATGCAATTAATATTACTCATTCGCAACTTTAAAACAAAGAAATACAAGCAAATAACAAAATTGTTATGAAATTATATAAATAAAATTATATATAGCTTATTCAGTTCTATATAAAACTATGGCCCTTACCACAAGAAAACAAAAAGTCTATTTTAACAAAAGTTTTATTTTAAATTTCAAATTTTCAATACATTTTTTGAAAGTCTATTTTAAAAACAAAAACAATTTGTATGGAAATAAAATTAAAAGCTGATTTTAAATATATTTTATTTTTCTATGGTAAGGCTGTATATGTATATGTTTTCAATTAACCAAAATTGTTCTAAGTTTTTAAGGCAAAGTATAAGAAACATTTGAAAATGTTTCTAAACATTTTCTTATTAGGGTTATGTATATCACCTATCTGGTTCGAAGCGTACCCAAACATTTTTTTGTTTTACAAAATTATATGTTTGGTGAATGTATCTTTGACCTGTGGTGTATCTCAACCCAAACCAAAAAACACCAGGATTTTATATGTTTTTTATGCAATTAGATCTAATTAGATCCACCAATATATGGCAATATCTGGTCAAAACTCGGATGAAATCAAATGATATTTTATACAAGTTGATCTTTTTTAATGCAAAAATATCCACCATTATTCGGATCAAATTGCGTATAAATATATATTGTGTTAGATATCATTATATATTGGATCATATAAAAATTTTTATTCGGGTTTTATAAAAAAGTGCCTTTAATAAAAAACACCTTTTATAAAAAGTACCCTTAATAAAAAGAACCTTTTATAAAAAGTACCTTTCATTAAAAGTACCTTTTATAAAAAGTACCTTTTATTAAAAGTACCTTTTATTAAAAGTACCGGAAGTACACTTTTTGGTACTTTTTTATTTCCTGAGGTATAAATAAAACAAACTTTTTTGCTTTTTATCATTAATCATTAATTTTTAATGCTTTCGTAGCCCGGGTGAAAATGACCATGTATGTTCATATATGATGCATATATGGATGTCCATACAAGTGCATATCCGTAATTTGAGGGTACATGTACATTAATGATCATACATTGTCATACATGAATTAGTATGTAAATTTTTTTTTTTTATTTTTTTCCATAAAACGTCTATTAATTGAAATTTTTTCAAATATAAATAATTTGTACTAATTTATGACACTGATTTTTTAATAAAAACTAACGAATATTTTAAAAATATACTTTGGACTTTATGGTACTTTAGGATAATCAAAGCTTCGAAGAATTAACCACTTTTCGAATGAATTTACAAATAAAATACATTCGATTTTTATAGTCACTGAATACAATTATCTTTAAATATCAATATTTCTTAGAATGGATTCGATTTTTACCATTAAATCGAATTCTTGTTTATGAGAATTTTAAAAACTGAATGCATTCTTTATTTCATTTATTTATTATTCATGAGACTTTTTAAAATCGAATTTATAAAAACTTACGCATTCAATTTCAAAGTCGAATGAAAAAGAAACCGAATTCATTCTACATTTTAAAATCAAATGTAAATTCATTCAATAAATTGTAATTGGGGAATGCAATCATAAAAGTTTAATTCCTAACACCAAATCTTATTAAGGGATGAAATCATTCGCAGCTCTGACAGTAATACCGTCAGAGTGTTCGAATTTTCTTCTAAATTTGGTTGTTTACTTTAGTGCCGTTCATATTCGCCTATAGAATACAAAAATTATAATCAATCTTGATGATGTATGATCATTATTGTCCAACCTAATGACTTTTTCAGACTGAACCCATACATGACCTTCGTTCAATTTTGCAAAGTTCTGCCGAACCCAACCTTTAAAAAAATTGTTTTTAAGACATGTATGCAGATGCATAGCATATATAGTTGCATACATTTACATATATGGAATATTACATTACTTGTGTATGTTCGTATATGCTCCCATATATGACATACATTTCCATATATTGTTCATATACTATCATACATGGAATCATATATGAGCATGTATGAACATGTATGAACATACATGGACATTTTCACCCGGGAGGTTATTTTTTTTGAATTTCTTGGTAAAAAATGAAAGTGACGTTATTTTTTATGTTCAATGTTATTAATTTTAGAAAATTTTATTAACAGTAAAAAATAAATGTTGATGTTTGTTAAAACAAATGAATAATTACTCGAATGGTTTTCAAATATCTTATCAGTTGTTTGAAATATGTTTTTCATTTGTTTTTGCCTACAAAATATTTTTAGTGTAACAAAAGTACACTTTTTAACCCCGCTAAGAAACAGACTTTACAAAAAGTTATTTTTCTATAATGTTTTTTTTTTTACCGAAGCATCCTACAGTTCAAGTGTCTACGATAATTTTTTCAGAAAATATAAGAGGTACCAAAAGTACAATTTATTACCCTGCTCAAAAACCGAATTTCAAAAAAAGTATTTTTCTGAAAATGAATTCACCGAAGGATGCTTTATTTCAATTCTCAAGTTTTTAGAACCATTATGTCACGAAATATGAAAGGTACAAAAAGTATATTACCCGTTTTAAGCCCATAGAAATGAAATTTCCAAAAGTATTTTCTCCAGAACGTTTTTTTCACCGAAGGATCCTACATTCCAATTTTCAAGTTTCTGGGATCATTATTGTAGGAAATATAAAAAGTACCAAAAGTACATTTTTTACCAATTTTACACCATTAATGGCCGTAATTTTAACATATAGATAACTAGCGGTGTATTTACCTAATAGATATCTTTACCTAGCCGGTTAAACTGCTTTGCTAATTTTAACGTTTATTTTACCTACGTGTATGTACCGAAAACAAATGTTTAAAAATATGGCAACAATAGCTTTCGACGTTTTGTTTTGTGTCAAAAATATTTGTCAAATATTATTTTTATTTTCAAAAGTTAATAAATTTTTTACGATTTATTTTTATAATTAAAATTTTATATTAAAACATGTCTAAAAAGGGAATAAACAAAGCCCGAATTTAACGGAACGTGAAAAACAACATTAACAATTTGGTCTATCAATATAAAAGTGTTTTGGAAACGAACAACTAAAAATAATATGTGACCGAAATCAGTGAAGTATAACATCGTGGAAGATTTCTCCCAGATGCAGAAAACTTACGATCCAAATATGATGTATTGAAGAAGAGTCTAAAAAAAAGAATGGGAAACATTAAAAGGGTGATATGTAATACAGATGGTTGGACAACATCAAGTGTTAATTTCTCAACAGATAAGAAATTGCTGTTTACTTTAATTGAACGGTCAATCTTTGCTGCTGGTATATTTCTAGTAATTCTACTCGTTATTGTTTGGTAAATTTTTTCGGAATCGTCTATAGCCGAATCATTCCAAATTTTGAATTGATTTTTTCCCTAAAGCAATGCAGAACTCTTCTGGAATTCTATTTCAGCAAATATGTACATATAATAAATTTGTTTTTTTGTTTGTTAAATAAATTTAATATTTTTATAATCATTTCAATGTTTTTTTTTGCCTTTTTTCTGCAATAATTTGACATTATTTTTTAAAAGGAAATTTACCTAAAGAATAAACCAACCAAAATCTATCGTGTACGATACACTTTAGTTTACCTACCCGATGTGTCTTACCTATGGGTAGAAATTAAAATTTTTCTTTTACACGATAGATATCTACAAAGTGATAGATATCTATTCCTTGAAATTACGGCCATAAGAAAAGGAATTTCCAAAATGTATTTTTTCCATAATATTTTTTTTTAACGAAGGATCCTACATTCCAAACTTCAAGTAGGTAGAATAATTATTTAGGATATATAAAAAGTACCATAAAAATGGAATTTCAAAAAAGTACTTTTTCCAGAATGTTTTTGTTTCTTATTAAGTATCCTACATTTCAAATATCAATTTTCTACGACAATTATGTTAGAAATATAAAAAGTACAAAAAAAGGAACCACCTTGGATTTTCAAAAAGTACTTTTTCCAGAATGTTTTTTTCAACAAAGAATACTACATTCCAAATTTCATGTTTCTTTGACCATTATTTCAGAAAATATAAAAAAGGACCAAAAGTACAAATTTTACACATTTTAACCCCCTTTAGAATAAACATAGGCAAAAACCCAGGAATGGTGGATCCTTTTTCCGGTAGGTGAACCTACATTCCATATTTTAAGTATAAATAGCAACATTGGCAATAAAGTATCGAAGTACTATTTTCTACCTATTTTAGCCAATTAAAATCAATATTTCTAAAACCTGCATTTCAAATTTCAGGTCTCTAGCTTCAGGGGTTAGTATATCAATGAATGATGTGTGATTAGTATATCAGTCAGTCATCAGTCACATTAGTTTTTAAAATTATTAACTAGGATGCATTTGGCCCGCCTATTTTTCGTTGGCAGTGGTTTCTGTGCTTTAACTGTGCTATTTGGAATTAAGCCCCTACGTGGGAGCCATTTCTTAGAATAATGTAAGAAGTTATGTTCTGTTCTGATGGTGGAAACTGCAGTCGTCACTTGCCTGGAAATTTTCTATTTTCTAACAAATAATAAATGAATTTATTTTCTAACATATCTGATGATATCCCTTATGAACGGTTAAATAAATGTGTTGTTGCTCTTAAATTGTATCAAAATGTAGACACAATGATTGCTTCATTTTTAAGCTGAATAGCAAACTAGTGTTACCAACAAAATGTCACGTGCTGTTGAAAAACGAAACAGCTGAACAGCACACACATGAACAAAAGATGCATGAACTAAAAAAAAATTGTGTTGGCTTAAAAAAATGCAAGGCAAACACAAAAAAAAAGTGCAAGAAAAATATTACAATCTAAGAACATTTCAGCATATTATACTTCCAGATGAACAAAAATATAAAAATTGTTTGTATGTCTAGAGTTCAAGGATCAAAATTGAATCACACATATGAATACAGTTAAAATTGGAATTGAGGGGTATAGTTTGAATTTATTATTGCAATAAAAAAAGCGGACGAGTTCTCGAAACAAAGTGCTGATAGTATTTGCATTTCTGTACATATCGATCCACCAATCCAACACTTCAGATCGCTACTTAATAATAGCAGAAAGTGGAAAGAGCTAATAATAAGATTGATCAGTTGAAGATTGTGGTCATGCTACAATACTAAGAACACTAACTATGTACTCTCACTTAACAGATGGAACTGACGTACACTTTGTTTAGGTTGTGAGTGGCTGTAGACGTTTTACTGTGCTGATGTAGACTCTAAGATCCATTGTGATACCACGGGACTGCAATAGGTTTTCCTACTGGTGCCTGCCATAAACCCAATTTGAGATACTAATGAAACTCCTAAAATGTTAAATTTTGACATCTGACAAATCAGAAATATCGTGCAGCTCCCTAGATCGCAGTGAAGCAAGTCTCTGACCAGAAAGTGCAGGCAATGGCAGATGAAGTTTTCGATGGTTTCAACTCCTCTTCATTCATGCAACTCCGGCAAAAGTCATTTGACAATACGTTAAGCGGTGCTCTCCTATAAGACAGTGTCCGGTAATCAAAAATTGACTCCATGAATATGACCGTGGATTGACTGTCAAAATCAGGGTTGGCAACCGATACCCACCTGGAATAACGGTATTTGGCTATTGTACCGCAACCAATAAATATATGAACATTTTCAAAAGCGATTATGAAAGCTGATGAAATTTCTAGTATTTTAAATGTGTCACTTCGTGTTTCTACCGGTTCGTTTTAGTTATATAGGCCAATACCGTTATAATACCGTTTCAAACGGTATTATAAAGGTATTGACCTATATTTCGAAAACGAACCGGTAGAAACACAAAGTGACACATTTAAAATACTAAAAATTTCATCAGCTTTCATATCCGCTTTTGAAAATGTCCATATCTTTATTGGTTGCGTTACAATAGCCAAATACCGTTATTCCAGGTGGGTATCGGTTGCCAACCCTGGTCAAAATAGATGTTGACTGTGGTTGTAGACAAGACATTGCAACTTAACCAATCTACTGAATCTCAACTACCCGAAATGCCCCACTTTAAGACTTCCTGAATGGTAGGTTTGGTTAGGTTGTATGGCTGCTGTCGTTTAACGTCAGCACACATTTACTATGAGGTCCGTTGTGATACCACGGGACCGTAAAAAACTTCCCTACTGATACCTGCCATCAAACCAATTTGAGCTTCTTATGAAACTCGTAAGATATTGAATTTTGACATCTGACAAATCAGAAAGATCGTGCAGCATCCTTTCCCAGTGAAGCAAGTCTCTGACCAGTAAGTGCCGGGCAATGGCAAATGAAGTGTTCGATAGTTTCCAACTCCTCTTCATCGCGGCAGATTTAATCGCTCTGCGTGCTTCCCTATAAGACAGTGTCCGGTAATTACCGTCGAAATTTCTCTTCTCGTGAAGGAAGTCTCTGACCAGAAAGTGCCGGGCAATGGCCGATGAAGAGTTCGATAGTTTCCAACTCCTATTCATCCACACATCTCCGACAAAAGACATTTGACGGGACATTTCACCACTTTGCGTGCTTTACTATAAGACAGTGTCCGGTAATTACCGTCGAAATTTCTCATCTTGGAAGTGATCTCAGCTCACTTGTACGCTTCTGATTAAGAGAAGGCCAGATCTGTCGTACTGTGTCACACGTCCATCCAGTTACCCATCTCTGATTAGCCTCCGTCACGGAACAAAGCCGTAGATTTTGCTGGCAAGTTTCTAGAGGCATACCAACACATTTCAATTCTGTTGGAACCAGTATGGTAGTTCACAGTCTTGCAAGCTCATCGGCTTTGCAATTCCCTGCAATGTGTCTGTGCCCTGGGACCCAAATGTGTCGTATGTCAATCTGCTTTTCCATTTCCTTTAAAGATGTGCGGCAGTTAAGGGCAGATAGTGTTTTCAAACTCCAGGGACTTGACCACAGCATGCCTGTCAGAATAGATTTTGGCAGTGGTTGTAGCCAAGACACTGCAACTCAACCAGTCAGCCACTTCCTTTATTGTTTGCATATCTGCTTGGTAAACACTGCAATGATCTGTTAATATTCGAGCCATGCTCAATCCAAGCTCTTCCGAATAGACGCTAGCGCCCACTTGTTCGTGCAGCCTCGATACATCCGTGTAAAAATCAATGGAATCTCCACTACCCAGAATATCCCTCATCTAAGACTCCCTCGATGGTATCATAGTGCTATTGATGGTATCATAGAGGGAGAACTGTCTACATTTTGTGGTATTTTTCTCTTCTTTAAGATCGGGCTATGGCCTCAATCACCGCTCCTCCATTGAAAATTGCCGACGCAGCAGCATACTGGCTATGGTAGAACAACTGCTGTATAAATGCAATTAACGATGATTGCTCTATAAGGCAATCGTTGCTTTTATCATCCGTTCCTCAATATTACGCCGGAAATTCAACTTCCTATCTAGAACACTTGACTCCATCTGAGAAGGCGATTTCAGTGCCGGCCAGAGAAATAGGATCAAAAGCAAAAATTTTATTTTTCCTTGTTAACAAGACAAGCTGTGGTTTATTTGGATTAACTCCCAGACCACAGCCTCTTGACCATTTAGACAGATCTTTCAGAGAACTCTGAAGAATGTACCTCAATGTTGGTAGACGCTTTCCCTCTACCGCTATCGCGTCATGGTCAGCTTATGCGACAACATGAGAACCACATGCTTCTAGAGAGAGCAGTATTGAATTCAGTGCCAGGTTCCGAAGAAGTGGCCAAAAAACACCTCCCTCTATTGTGCCTCTATTGACAAATCGGGATATGACGCTGTCAATTTAGACGTTATACGTCTATTAGCAAATAGATTTTCCATAATTAAAACGATACCAAACTTCACTCCCAGACCAGACAGTGCCACACTTATCAAGTCTGAAATGAAATTATCAAGAAATGCCTCCTTCACCGAAAGTGATCTCTCGATGAAACCAACTAGCTCACGAAGAGCTGTTTCTGTTGATCTACTCTTTCTGTTTCAGGCCAGGAAGATCATGTGCAGACCATATTAACACCCTCAGAATTATTATTGAACAGTCGCAAGAATATAACAGCCATTTGTATATGCTGTTTGTTGATTTTGAACGTGCCTTTGACACTGTATACAGGCCAGCTATTTGGGCAGCGCTGAGGAGCAAAGGTGTTCCCAATAAGATAATTGAACTCATTCGCGAGCTATATAATGGTGCTGAATGTAGAGTAAGATTTGAAGGACAAGAGGGCCAATCGTTTTTATACAATGCAGGAGTAAGACAGGGTTGCGTATTGTCTCCCACATTATTCCTTATCCTCCTAGATGGAGTAATGGAACAAACAAATACCGAGGCCCCTAACGGTATACGATGGAACTTACACGAACGTTTAAACGATATCGACTATGCGGATGATATTTGTTTAATGGCTCACCGATTCGATGATATAGAACAAAAGCTCATATGCCTTGATAGGAATGCCAGAAAAGTTGGTCTCAAGATAAACGTCAATAAAACGAAACTTATACGGGTTGGTACTAACAACTCAAATCCTCTCTCAATTAATGGATCCGTAATTGAAGATGTTGACTCTTTCTGCTATTTAGGAAGCCGTATTACCAAAGACGGTGGCTCCGGTGTAGATATAGTAGACCGCATCAACAAAGCTAGAGTCGCATTCCACTCTCTGCACAAAGTCTGGCGTGCCAACAACATTTCCCAAGCCACAAAGCTTAGAATCTTTAACTGCAGCGTAAAATCTGTCCTTCTCTATGGTTGCACCACCTGGAGCACAACGCAAACCACCCAAAGGAAATTGCAAACTTTTGTTAACCGCTGCCTTAGACAAATCCTTCGGATCTTCTGGCCCTGCTGGGTAACAAATGAGCAGCTTTTATGTATTGCAAAGTGTGTACCAATCGAGATTGAGGTTAAACGTCGCAAATGGTCTTGGATAGGCCATATACTACGCAGACCAAGTAACGAAATCACACGAGCTGCACTTGACTGGAACCCTCAGGGTCATCCTCTACCAGGTCGTCCCCGAAATACCTGGGTAAGAATGGTTAAAAGATAAGTCGAAAGCTGCAACAAATCGTGGAACCAAATCAAGTCTTTAGCCGCCGATCGTATAAAATGGAGAGAATTTACAGACGCCCTATGTTCAACATGAACTTTTATATAATTTGAAGATATTTATACTGTCAATTAATTTATATAAATAGAAGGAAATATATATATACTCTTTCTGTATGCATGTTGCCTTGTCGAAAGCAACCTCGTGTCAATCACTCTACGCAAATATGAGTCTATCATTCGTTCCATTGCCTTTAACATAAAAGAAGACAGACTAATTTGTCTAAAATCCTTCGGATCTGTAAGAAAACTTTTCCCAGCCCAGAAGTACACTTACTGTATAAGGAATTATTTGTGTCTCGCTATACACTATCCGGTCAATGTGAGAAGTCTTTAACTCTGCCACCCACTAACCTAAAGTACTCATCCTCACAACTGATACAGTAATCGGTAGTACCACTAAACATCGAAGATGCGGCTGGGACGCGACCTTATCCACTTGATTACAATAGGTCTGCTGGTCAAAAATCCGGTCTCCAAACTTTTCCATCACATCAGGTTTTTGAGGAAATTCAGGTCAAAGTTCAAAAAAATCTCTTTTTTGGCATTTTTGGAAAATAATAGCAGATGAACCCGATTTGATGGCGATTTCAGAATAAGTCGAGGGTAAAGCTTAAACACTACTATTCAAGATGAAGAACTCATTTGGTCAGTCTCCTTAGCCCTTTGGGCACCAATTGTTAGTGTCCGACCGAACAGTTCGGCCAACAAACGGTATTGGCCAAAAATTAATATTTGCAAGCATTTTTAACAGCTTTTTCTGATGGCCGTTTGTTTGTTTAAGCGATAGAAGACTATTCTGACTTTCAAATTTAATGGCGAGGACGAGGTTAAGCACCAATTTAGATGTTCGGTAACCGGACGTTCGTCCAAATTGAAAAAAGTTCGGTTACCGGACTTCGAAATTGTGGCTTAACTTTGTACTCGTTCTTAAATTTTACACTCAGCCGAACTGTTCGATCGGACACTACCAATTGTCTTTCAGTGGTGTCTTATCGAAAAAAGTTTTTAGGGGCAAATTCCTTATTAAATCAATTGGTGCTTCAACGGTTAAAGCGTCTCATCAAATGAGTTGTTCACCTTAATGAGCAATGTTTGAGATTTACCCCTGACTTATTTTGAAGTCGTCAGCACATCGGGTTCATCCGCTGTAAGTTGTCAAGTATGTCCGAAAACGCGATTTTGTATGTCAACTTTCTCAGAAACCTGATGTAATAGAAAAGTTTGGAGACCGGATTTGTGACCAGGTAAATAATTGTAATCATGTGTATAAGATGGCGTTCCATTTTCATAAAGTTTTTTTATATGATTTAAAGCGGATTTTTTTTTTGGAAATAAGACAAACAATTGGTGCCCTAAGGGTTAAGGCGACTGACCAAATGAGTTTAGCATCAATAAGAGCAACGTTTAAATTTTACCCTTAACTTATTTTTGAGTCGCTATCACATCGGGCTCATCCGCTATGAGTTGTCAAAAATGCATAAAACGGCGATTTTTTTTTAACTTTGACCTCAATTCTTTCAAAAACCCAATTTGATGGAAAAGTTCGGAGACCAGATTTGTGATCACTAGAACAATTGCAATTAACTGTAAGGTGTCGCGTCCTAGTCGCATCAACTTTTTTTCAAAATGTTTAGTAGTGTAGTTATTAAGAGACCACAATTGGCGAGTGCGACTTTCATGACAGTCGTTCCTCCGACTAAATGTTAATTCAATTTTGAATGTAACTGTTTATACCAAAAATATATAGAAGCAAAAAGTAAAGAATATAAGGTGAATGTGGTCTGCTGCGACAGTTGTCGTTTTAAGTAGTCGTTTATTTGGTTTAACGTGTCCATTCATGTTTACTTTGGCTTCAAACAAGATTCTATGTATAAATACATTCACTAATACAGATATCATCCCCTGATACATACATATGTATGTGAACATATTGCTGTAGTATATGTGAATGTTGCAATTGTTGAAAGTTTATATGTATGTGTTTATTACCATTACGAACAGTTGATTGCATCCTATAATGTTGCTAGTCAGTTGATTATGTTGCATTAGGAAGCAAGAATACCGAAGGATTTTTTTTTTTTTTGGTTTAATCAGATTTTTTTTTGGTTCATCTGTATTATTTGTCTGGGAAATTTTCAGTTCATTAGAAAGGAAAATATTGGAAAATTGCACAGAGAAATTAAATTAATGAAATTGTGAAAATATTGTTAAATTTGAAGATTTTGGGGAATTGCATTGTTTTTATATTCTCTACTAATTGTTAGTGATAGAGGGTATATATGAGTTTGTCATGCCGTTTGTAGATATCAGTATAAAGATTTTTAAGACAACCTAGTGATGATCGCCTGTCTGTTGAAAACACTTAAACTTTCTTCCAATGTTATTCCGTTTTTATACCATCGACTCTAGTGATTGATGGTATATCGAGGGCCTATATTCAAAAACCTCTATCTTAAAAAACACAACTTTTCAGGAAAGCCAAAATACTGTTTATTTCGCGTATTGTAAGAGTAATTAAAATTCGATATTCTACAATATTTTTTTAAATCAACTACTGAATCTCACATATAATTAGTTTTTAAAATTTCGCACTATTGGAGATATTATAAAAGTTAGAGGGTTTTGTTTCTCAAAAATATTAAGTATATGAATGAAAATGATCAGATAGAGGGTTTTGCATTTTAATAATAATGAATTATTATGATTTCATTTACGACATCGGTAAATTTTTAACGTGATTTATTAATGATAACGGCTTATAAATAATTCCGAAGTCGCGGTTTTGGTCCACAGGTGCGGATTTTTGGGACAAAAAATATTTTTTTACCGAATTCATCTTAAAAGATGACAAACTGTTGAGTATGTTATGTAAAAAATAGTCAAAAATTAAAAACGCGATTTTGGTCCACAGATGCTGATCAGCATCTCGATTTTTAAGATTAAAATTTTTGTTTCATAATGTACACAAGACATCAAAATTTTGAGCCATATTGTTTAAAAAAGTCAAACAAGAATTTTGAGAAAAAATAAGCATCAGTGGACCAAAATCTTGATTCGGGAATTTTGTTGACAAATTCATGTTCAGCATGCAAAAATTAGTATTAAAACATGTAATGCGTAATGAAATTTAAAAAAAAATATATTTATAAATTAATTATTTGAAAAGATAGAGGGTTTTGCATTCAGAAAAATTAATTGTGTAAGAGATAGAGAAAACCAAAAATGCAAATAAAATAGCAAAAAATAATGTTTTTGTTCTGAATTTTACACCATAGATGAGGGCCGTTTTACTGAATATTTTGCCATCAAAAAGTCATTTTCGTGAAAATGGAAGATAGAGGGTTTTGAATATAGGCCCTCGATATATAAGTTTGTCGTTCCTTTTGTAACTTATCGAAATATCGGGCATTCCATGTGAAATCGGACACTTTGAAAAACTTTTTTTTTAGATTTTCACAATTTGTTTACAGTTTTTAGTTCCCTTCGAAAACTCCTTCGTAATAAATTTTCAGATTTTTTTAATGACCCGTTCAAAAGATATAGAATTTTTAAAAATTGGTAGTTTGTTCCTTTACTCAAATTTCTTTTAATCATAACTTCTTCAATAATGGTCCAAATTTCCAATTTTTTTTTTCAAATTTTTTGTTTTTTTAAGTACTTTCTAAAAAAAATCCCAAAAAATTCTTAAAAGCGCTCTAGTATGCGATTTTTAAGTTTTAAAATTTAAATCTCATTTTTGAAAATGTTTGTACTCTTCGGTTTTTTTGAAATTTTTTTGTGTAAAACTTCTATTAATTCTAAAAATTTTTTTCCCAGGAAGATCGTGGGATAACGATTATTACTATTTTTTAAAATTTTTTGAAAAAATTTTATAGTAATTTTCCAATCTTAAAATCATTTCTACTGCTCCAATGGTGCGTCATAGAGTGGTCCTTCATAAGGCCGACCCCCATTAATTTTTACGTCTTAACATTTCTTTGGAACAAACTAATACCCTATCTCCAATTTCTTAGGGGGCTCCCACACAAAACGACATTTTTAAAAATTTGTTCCAACCGCTCTTACTGCCCTAATAGTGCCCTTAGAGCAACAAAATGTATGACCGACCCACAATATTTTTTTAGTCCAAACATTTTCTCTGAACACGCCTACCCTCTATCTTTAACTGTTAAGGCGGTCCCCATACAATTTTTTTATTTTTTGTAAATTTGTTTTATTTAATAAGCTTCTACCGGTCCAAGGGTGCGTCCGAGAGGGGTCATTAGTGAGACCGACCCCCATTTATTTTTACCCTACAACATTTTTTTAAAACATACCTACGCCCTATCTCCACTTCCTAAGTAGGCTCCCATACAAAATTACATTTTTATAAAATTTTCTCCAACTGTTATTTGTATGGGAGCCTACTTAGGGAGTGGAGATAGGGCGTAGGTATGTTTTGAAAAAATGTTGTAGGGTAAAAATAAATGGGGGTCGGTCTCACTAATGACCCCTCTCGGACGCACCATTGGACCGGTAGAAGCTGACTAAATAAAACAAATTTACAAAAAAATAAAAAAAAATTGTATGGGGAATGCCTTAACAGTTAATGATAGTGGCTAAGTGAGTTCAGAGAAAATGTTTGGACTAAAAAAATATTGTGGTTCGGTCATACATTTTGTTGCTCTAAGGGCACTATTAGGGCAGTTAGAGCGGTTGGAACAAATTTTAAAAAATGTCGTTTTGTGTGGGAGCCCCCTTAGAAATTGGAGATAGGGTATTAGTTTGTTCCAAAGAAATATTAAGACGTAAAAATTAATGGGGGTCGGTCTTATAAAGGACCCCTCTATGACGCACCATTGGAGCAGTAGAAATGATTTTAAGATTGGAAAATTACAATAAAATTTTTTAAAAAAATTTAAAAAAATAGTAATAATCGTTATCCCACGATCCTCCTGGACAAAAAATTTGAAGAATTGATAGAAGTTTTACACAAAAAAATTTTAAAAAAATCGAAGAGTACAAACATTTTCAAAAATGAGATTTAAATTTTAAAACTTAAAAATCGCATATTAGAGCGCTTTTAAGAATTTTTTGGAATTTTTTTTTTTAAAGTACGTAAAAAAACAAAAATTTTGAAAAATAAAAATTGAAATTTGGACCATAATTGAATAAGTTATGATTTAAAGAAGTTTGAGTAAAGGAACAAACTACCAATTTTGCAAAATTCGATATCTTTTGAACGGGTCATCAAAAAAATCTGAAAATTTTCCACGAAGGAGTTTTCGAAGGGTACTGAAAACCGTAAACATATTGTGAAAATCTAAAAAAAAGTTTTTCAAAGTGTCCGATTTCACATGGAATGCCCCATATATTCATGATCCCCGATCGATTTTAAGACATTCCAGCGATGTCCGCCTGTCCGTCTGTCTAAGGAAATGGTGATCACAGCCAAAATATTACACGTAGATTACTGAAACTTAACATATTTATTGGAAGTTCTCCCGAGAAGTTTGGTGTTGCATATGAGCGATATCGGCTCAGCTCAGCGGTTCAAAAGTTATGAACGAAAATGTAAGGACACCTCAAAAATTTTAGTGCATTTAACATAACCTTAAAATACAAAATCCTTTAATTCGGCTGCTGGTTGACTTATGTGAACATATTTGAACACCAAATGGTATTTAAACAAATACAAACATATTTTTTTGGCAAAAAAAGAAAAAAATCGCGGATTTTTTTTGCCATTTTTTTTTTTTCGCGAAATTTTTTTTTCAAAAATTTTTTTTTTTTTAAAAGTAATTTCTTTTTAAATAAAGTTTTTGCAATAATCTTTTAGAAATTCTGGAGGGTATCACTACATTCGGCAAGACCGAATTTAACTTTTTTACTTGTTTAAATATCAGTTTCTGACTGCTACAAAATTAACAAATTCTATTTCCTTAAATTATTTATTACATGTTATATAAAATTTAAGATTTTCAACACATAAAACATTTTTTTTCCTTTGCATAACGTAAGCCAATCCTGTTCATTGGAATTCACCATAACATACATATCATTACCTGAATTCCTATTAACCTTATAAATAGTCTTGTTTGTTGCGCGATAGTGGTTATGGCATATTTTACCCAGAGAAACCTCAACATAGAAATCCTACAATCGCAACAACTTTACTACATATCATCAATTTACGCGTTGATCCAATTTTAACGGTTTAAGAATCTGGCGGTATGAATACAAAATAGTTTGTTGGCTGCCATCAATCTTAATTTCCATGAAACAACACCTAGTCATAGTTTGTGTATGTGTGTGTGTTTTCATGTGTATATTACACTGTTCAGCAAATTTAGGGTCACCGAGTGTATCATGAATGGCACAAAAAAAAAATGAGAGTACCAAAACACACGAAGGGTTTTGGTAAAATTAGATCGAGTTCTTTTTTTTTTTTTTTATTTTATTTTTTTTTTATTTTATTTTATTTTATTTTATTTTATTTTATTTTATTTTATTTTATTTTATTTTATTTTATTTTATTTTATTTTATTTTATTTTATTTTATTTTATTTTATTTTATTTTATTTTATTTTATTTTATTTTATTTTATTTTATTTTATTTTATTTTATTTTATTTTATTTTATTTTATTTTATTTTATTTTATTTTATTTTATTTTATTTTATTTTATTTTATTTTATTTTATTTTATTTTATTTTATTTTATTTTATTTTATTTTATTTTATTTTATTTTATTTTATTTTATTTTATTTTATTTTATTTTATTTTATTTTATTTTATTTTATTTTATTTTATTTTATTTTATTTTATTTTATTTTATTTTATTTTATTTTATTTTATTTTATTTTATTTTATTTTATTTTATTTTATTTTATTTTATTTTATTTTATTTTATTTTATTTTATTTTATTTTATTTTATTTTATTTTATTTTATTTTATTTTATTTTATTTTATTTTATTTTATTTTATTTTATTTTATTTTATTTTATTTTATTTTATTTTATTTTATTTTATTTTATTGAGCACATGCGCCAAGTGGGTTCAAATGTTCTTAAATCTTTTACTGTACACTAAAAAAAAAAACTGGTAAAATTACGAGAAAAGATTGTAACATTTTTTTTCAAGAAAATTTGCTGATTTTGAACCCACAATTTTTTTGCTAAAGTCAGCAAAAATGTTTTGCCAATAATTAGTCACCTGAATTTTTTTTTAACTTAGTTCATACACATTTGTAGGACCCCCTTGGGTTCAGACCCAATAGGTCCAGACCCCGATGGGCCTAGACCTAGTTAGGTTCCTTAAAAAGCGTCATAGTTTTTTATCCAAAATTTGTGTCCATTTCTATTTACCTTGCTTAGTTTTTGAGATACGTAATTTTAGGGGACCACTGGGGTCATGAGAATTAAAAAACTCGATAACTTCAAAAATATTATTCCGAGAGCTTTTTTCTTGTTCTACGTGTTGAGAGCTACAAAAATTCTTTTGAACTTTTTGTTGTGTAGGCAATATTTACCGAGATATTAGCATTTTAAAATTTTCGGGAATGCTAACTTTTTTGGATCCAGAGTTAGGACCCATTAGGGTCCACACATTTGAAGAGGACCGACGATACTATGGAGATCCCGAGAACCAAAAACGGTCTCCATTTTGCTCTATATGGCTTAGTTTCCGAGATAGCGCCATTTTAAGTTTTCTGAAAATAAAAAAAAAAAATTATCATTTATTTTTGCTAAAAATTTGGTAAAAATGTTGTCAACTCAATTTCAAATTTAGCAAAAGAAATTAGTTCAAAGTTTGTTTAAAATTGCTAATGTGCTAAATGAAGTTTACAAGAATTTTTTGCTAACATGCTAATCTCAACTAAAAATTTGAGATTAGCAACTAAAAATTTTAGCAACTAAAAATTTGAGATTAGCATGTTAGCTAACTAGCATTAGCAAAAAAAAATTAGTAAATCTACTAACGTATTTTTTTGAGTGTACCTCCTATTTTACGAGAATTCCTAATAAAAATTACGAACTTTTTTGTAATTTACAAGATTTTTACCAACAAAATTGTAAATTTATAAATTTTTTGGCGCAATAAAACTTACTAGAAATTCTAGTAAATTTACTAGATTTTTTTTTCCGAACGGTCCCACCTCACACTTACCCACCCCAACCGACCGAGAGGGCTCGTTCCCACGACGAAGGAACACGTACACACCTTGGTCCGAACCATAGCGAATATGGCTGGATAAGTAAGGATAGTAATAAACCAACTACAGCAGTGTTGCCATAACAGAATTTTGAAAAAATGCTAAACGGCAAAAAAAAAAGTGCTAAAATGCTCTACAGACCAAAAAAAAGTGCTAGATTTTTTTTTTTTCATTTTTTAAATTAACAAATAATAATTTTTATTAATAACTCTTGTGACCGCTAAACTTAAAAATTTTATCGAAAAAAATACTTCTAATAATTTTTTGGCGTTTTTTGGAGTTATTTTCACTGTTTTCCCTATATCTTGAGTATTGTACCTCCGATCTACTCGTGATAAAAACCAAGTTAAAGTTAATCACATTTTCAACAAACTTTACACACGTTACTTTCCCATCTGTTCAATAGTTTACGCGCGATAGACAAATATATTGTAAAAATTATTTTTTTTTTCAAAAAAAATCATTTGTTGATTTAAAATTTTTTTTTAACGAATCGTTGCAAATTAACAAGTTTTTTTTATTTACCTTAAAAGCCTGAACCTATACAAATATAACAAAATGGGTTTCATAAAAATCTATGGGCAATCACCAAAGTTATAATGATTTTTTTGAAACTACGCATAAAAATTTCCTTAAATTTTTTTTTGTATTTAAAATACTAGAATAAAAACTGGGTTAAATGCCATAGTTTTTTTTGTGTGTATTTTCATATAAGTTAAGGATCAGGCTTTTCATATAAGTTAAGGATCAGGCTTAGTTATGGATCAGGCTTAAAAAAAACATAATAAATTTTTTTGTTGCGGTTTCAATAAAATTTTTTTCTGAATTTCGATTGCGTTTTCTTAATTTAAACTGGGTTTTCTGAATTTCAATTTGGATTTTTAAATTTCATTCAAAATCTTCTTAATTACAATATGGATTTCAGAATTTCCAATGGTTTTCTTGATTTTGATTGGATTTTCTGAATTTCAGAAAGGTTTTCTGTTTTTCAATTGGGTTTTCTAAATTTAAAAAGGTTTTTCTCAATTTAATTTTTCTAAATTTCGACTAGGTTTTCTAAATTTAAATTGGGTTTTCTAGATTTCAATTGGTATTTTTTATTTTCAATAATTTCTTAATTTCTATCTGGATTTTTAAATTTCAATTGGGTTTTCTGAATTTTAACTGGTGTTTCTAAATTTATATTTTCTTAATTTTTGAATTTCAACTTATATTTTCTAAATTTTTGAATTTGAATTTATACTTTCTTAATTTCTTAGGATTCCTGATTTTCAATTAGGCGCCATGAAATAAGTCCCAAGCAAACACATTAAATAAATTCCATACGATTTGGAAATTATTTCATTATACAGGTGCAAAGAAAGCGCCGCAGGCTAAAAATTTTTACAAGAGATTTAAAAAAAACAAATTAAGATGTGAAAAAAATGCTAAAAATTCTAAAAAATTTTAAAAAAGTGCTAACTTAGCACTTGGCACTTTTTTCCAAAACTTTAGTGCTAGGTCAAAAAAAAAAGTGCTAGATCTAGCACTAAAAGTGCTAAAATGGCAGCACTGAACTACAGACTCTTAGTCATCAGTCGGTTTATTATAATGCCACTAAATACATTTATATACAATTACTACAACTACATAATTTCTACAAATAATTAAGAATTGATAGCATAGAAAAGATTAGAAGGTACGCAGTGTTGTATTTGATGTATTTTCCAATATGGTGGCAAAATGCTTGTTCTTCCTCATCTCACACGTATTTAATATAAAATTAGATTCTTCGTTTATAAAAAATGGAATTTGTCTTTCATTTAATTAAATTTATTATTTATTTTGCTTTATTAAACGTTTTTTTTTAAGATAATTCGCACTATTGGTAGTTAAAAAACTTTTTTCTTCTCTTTTGTTGTTTGCTTTGTTGTTGTTCTTCTTTATGTTGTATTGTTTTTATTAAACGTCAAAAGTTACATAATGTGCTGTCACTAATACTTATTCAAGCAAAATACGACTCTGTTTCAATTCTATTTTTTTCTATGATTGATAGTCCTGAATTAACTACAAACGATCAAAGAAATTAAAATAATCATCGTCACGCAATCCATTCAAATATGTCAAAATAGTCGATTTCACAAGTGCATAATTCTCCGAAAAGTCAACAAACCTGTACAACGTATTAAAATCAGTGCACATCCTACGAAAAGGATCTGCACAAGCATAATTCGTGCGACAAAAATCAATATATAGAAAGCTGTAATATCTAGTAGGCCGAAAAGGGATATTGAAAAACAACTTCCCGACAAGAAATTCAAAATCAACTTCCCCCTAATAACCTTTAAAATAAACACAGTATTCAACATACTACGTCTACTCTTCAGAGTAGGAAGTTTTATCAACGCCAATCTTCCATTATATGATGGAAGATTGCTATATTCCGGACCCCACACAGAAAAAAATAAAAATGAATTTCAATTACGAAATTCGTTGATTCAATTAAAAAATTAATTGATTTCGGACGTATCACGAAAATGCGCATATTAATTACTCATTTTGTTTGAAAATAGTTTTAAAACTTAATTAAATTGTTAATTGAATCAATTAAAGTTTTAATTGAAAATAAAATGGAAAACCAATTGAAATTGTAATAAAATAAATTTAAAAAAAAAATTAATATAAAATTGAAAATCAATAATATAGATTTATTGATTCACATAAAATTTTTAATTGAAAAAAAATCAAAACTCAATTTAATTTTAAAAGTTGAACTTCAAAAAATGACCTAAAATAAATAAACATAGAATGTTTTTGTTTTACATTATTAAGAAATTTATTTTCTTTATTATATATAAACACTTGGTATAGTTTTGCATAGAAACATTATAGTAGTATTTTAAAATATCAACAACTATTTAAAATTACATTTTTATTTTTAAATCTTGTTATTGCATGCATTTTTGACGTCTTAGTAAAGTTGAATCAAAAAAAAATTGTATTATATTTCAATGTGCAAAACACAACTGTACACATTTTATTATCAAAACAATTTATCCGCAACGACCGCTCGCCTTAAAGAAAACAATAAAACTAAATTTTTCTGTTGCTTTTATGTATTCATTGGCTGCTACCACCAAAATATACAAAACAATAGTTCAAAAGTTTTTTTTGTTGTTTTTTGCATTTTATTTTTTTATTTGCTACTAACACTAATGCATACAAAACCGGTTTCGTTTGTTTATTTTATTTTTATTTTCAGTAAAGTTAAGAATTCAATTAAAACATTAATTGAATCAATTAAAATGTTTAATTGAAGTTAAATTTAATATCAAATCCATTTTTAATTAAAAAAAAAATCACGATATTATTTTCTGTGCAGTTAAGGTTCCTAAGACAAAAAAGTAAAAATCGTTTCTGTACCGATTCAATCATATCACTATGAACGACATAATATGGATCCCAAACAATACAACCAAATTCCAAAATTGGTCTTACCAATGAGGCAAATAATTGTTTCGTTATATAGGGGTCAGAAAATTCCTTCGCCCAGCGTTTCATAAATCCAAGAACGCCATAGGCCTTATTCACCATATTCTCCACATGCGCATTAATTTGTAAAAAATCTTGTAAATTTGTGAAAATACAAAAAAAACTGTAAAATTGCAAAAAAAAAAAAAATGTAAATTTCGTTCGAAAACTATTTAAAAAACAAGGAAAACTGTCAAATATTGGTAAAATGGCATTACGAGACTTTTTCTAGTCATTTTGACCTTTTTTTGAGTGGATGTGATAATTTACAATTTTATTTGTTTAAGCATTTTGAACATTTTTCACAATCTTTTGTGCTTTGACAACACCCAGTGAAATTTGATGCAGAAAATTTTTCTAGAACATTGTTTAAACAAGTTTTATTGGTATTCTATGAGTTTATTTGAAAAAAAAGGACCTGCACAAAAAAGAAAATTTTCCAATGAACGACTTTCAAAGTATTTATGAACAAATTCATACAATTTATAAACTTTTCATAATACTTTTTTGATAGTATTTATTTATAAATCATAATATGTGAAATTTAAGAACTATTTATCATTTTTCATAAATACTATGGAAAAGTTTATAAGTATTATAAAAAATTTAATAAATTATATGAATTTGTTTATAAATACTATGAAAGTCGTTCATTGGAAATTTTTTTTTCTGTGTACATACATTACCCCTAAAAATGGGAGATAGAGGGTTAATATGTTGTAGTAAATTCTACCGAAGACATCTCTTTACATTATTTACCTCAGAATTAGTTTTATTACATTTCTCTGACTTATTCAAAACGTTTTTCAGAAAAGATCTCGAGCTGAGTTTTCAAAACCCTTCGGGAGTTTATGTCAATTATAGGTATACTTTCATTTTTTTTGTTTGGTTCCATCCAATATACAAAATCGTGTTACACAGTATTATAAATGGTGTTTTGCATATATTGAGTACTGGGTATCGAGTAGTTGAATTTTAAATGGTTCTCGGTATGGAAAAGTAACTACTTAATATTTTTAGAGTTGCAGTTTGTACATAAAATTAAAAATGCAACTTATTTCAGAATAAAAAAGTTGCTTTTATTTTGTTCTTTATCGAAATTTGTCGAAATTCGTAAGCCAATGGTCACTTAGTACCCAAAGATACTCCCTTAATCCTGTTTCACCTGAATTTGATGTTCAATTTAAAGAAATTTTTCCAAAAAATCCTTTTCAAAAAATCCTTCCAAAGTATCGAGTACCCAAATTTTAAAGTATTCAAGTGAACAACGAATAAAAAGGCAACTTTTACAACTACATACACATTCATATAACGGTGTTAAATCCAATGCAGGGGTTAATCATAAATAGAGTTGACTATAAATTGACGGAAAGTTAAGGTTGTAGATTTCTACACTGCACACTGGGCCGAGATGGTAGGTTTTTTGGCCAAAAGTCTCTACAGGTCGTAAATGTTGATCGATTTTTTTGAAATGCAGAATATAAGCCTATATTAATTAGGGTAATAAATAAGTGACTTAAAACTTTTTGGAATCGGACCTACAAGGAAACTGTTTCAGGGTGGACACTTCATTTTTAATAAAATTTACAGATGTTATTGATGGAACAAATGAAGAGACACTTTTCTTTTGTTTATGTATTTGAATTGGAGATGGTCTCTGGTCCCGTGATTTGCATGACTCAAATAAACAACTTAATTTACGCGTGAGCTTGAGTAATTTTCATTAAAATCACGTGATTTAAGAGTTTTCAAAAACGGAATTGAAAAAAGATTTTAAAACTAACGTGATTCACGCGTGAGCTTGAGTGATTTTCATTTAAATCACGGGAATATACCGTTTTCCAAAGTTGAATTAAAAAAAAGTTTATAAAAAATTGGAAAACTTAAGTTTTTGTTTTGAAAACGCCCTTTTTATACTCATCGTTATCAAAAGTTCCACGCCCTTTTAAAAAACTACCTGTGCCAGAATTATCCTTTCTATCCACACTTTCCAAAAAAGGTGCTCGCTTGTGCCCGTTTTCAAAAATGAAATTTAAATAAAATTTATAAAAAAAATGGAAAAAAATATTTCGTTTTTGAAAACCCCCTTTTAAACACTTATCGTTATAGAAAGTTCCACGCTCTTTCAAAAAACTGTCTGGGCCAGAATTATCCTTTTTATCAACACTTTCCAAAAAACTTTACCGCCTGTGCCCGTTTTCAAAAATTTAATTGAAATAAGAGTTTATAAAAAATTGGAAAAAAATTTTCTTTTTTTGAAACCCCCCTTTTTAAACTTATCGTCATCAAAAGTTTCACGCCCTTGCAAAAAACTGTCTAGGCCAGAATAAGCCTTTTTAACCCCACTTTACAAAAAACTTACTCGCTTGTGCCCGTTTACACAAATGGATTTAAATACCAAAAATTAAAAAAAAAAAATAAAAAATAGTTTGTGAAAACCCCCTTTTTTAAAACTCATTGTGATCAAAAGTTCCACGCCCTTTCAAAAAACTGTCTGTGCCAGAATTATTCTTTTTATTCGCACTTTCCAAAAAATTTGCCCTCTTGTGCACGTTTTCAAAAATTTAATTGAAATAAGAGTTTATAATTTTTTTTTTTTTTGTAAACCCCGTTTTTAAACCCATCATTATCAAAAGTTTCACGCCCTATCCAAAATAATCCTTTTTATCCCTACTTAACAAAAAACTTGCCCGCTTGTGCTTGTTTACACAAATAAAATTAAAATATTAAAAATTTGAAAAAGAAAAAAATTTTTTTTTTATAAAAACCCCCTTTTTAAACTCATCGTTATCAAAAGTTCCAGGCCCTTTCAAAAAACTGTCTGGGCCAGAATTATCCTTCCCATCCACACTTTTCATAATAGTTGCCCGCTTGTGCTCGTTTTAAAAAATGGAATTGAAACAAAATTTATAAAAAAATTAAAAAAAATGGGTGTACCGATTTTTTTTTTGAAACCCCCTTTTAAAAACTCATCGTTATAGAAAGTTTCACCTTTTCAAAAAAATGTCTGGGCCAGAGTTATCCTTTTTATCCCTACTTTAAAAAAAACTTGCCCGTTTACACGAATGAAAATGAAATACCAAAAATTGAAAAAAAAAAAAAAATTAATAAATTTTTTTTTTGTGAAAACCCTTTTTTTTAACTCATCGTTATCAAAAGTTCCACACTCTTTCAAAAAACTGTCTGGACAGCCTAACCGGGTACCATTTTTTTTTTAATGTATTGAAAACAAATTTTAATGTGATAAAAAAATATTTATCGTGTAACCGGGTTTTTCTCGTAACCGATTCTTTAGAGTATTCGGCCTTTTGGGTAACCGGGTTTCATTTTATACCGTATTAATATAGAAAAACACTATGTATGTGGTATTGGGTATTTTAGGACAGACATTATTAGTACGGACGATAAAGAGTTAATAAATACGGACGACAAAGGGTTAATTAGAAAAGACAAGAAAGGGATAAACGGACAGGAGCTTTCAAAGCTATACAGAAGAACAGAAAGACAATAGGTACAAAATTCGACACAGAGCGGACGGAAGACAAGTTGTGTTTTAGATGTCGAACTAGACGGTTGTATAGACGGAAAAAAGAAAGCGCGTCGTATAATTTTAATATAATCTTTAAGTGTAATTTTAAGTTATTTTATAATCAAATCTTTTTTAATAAACTATTGAATTAAAAACTAAATCTCACGGTGTCACGGGTTTTATTCGGTATAAAGTAATAAAAGGATAGCCAAGTCCTACATGTATGTACTTTAGAAAAAAACTGGAAAATTGTTAATTCATAAAATTAATTTAATTCAATTAAAAATGGCTCATTTTAACAACTTTGGATTTGTTCTTCTCCCTTTCTATTGATACTTTATACGCAGATGAAAAACCGGGCAAAAGCGGGTAGGTCAGTCTGAAAGCTAGTAAACTAACGAACATTTTGGCATCCTAACTTTTGGATTATGTTGCGGAACATTTTGAAAAAACTATTTCAAATGGAACAATTTATCAAAATTTGCATAAAAATATCAAAAATCATAGAAAAAAATAGGAAAAAGAGCCCATTTACATGGTGTACTTCCCTTTGTCAAATAAACTAATCTCCAAAAAAAAAACAAGGTCCCACCTTAAGAATGTATAAATTTGTTAGCTTTTTTGATTACGGTATATGGAGATTTAAACATACATATTTTATCTTTGATGGATCATTCCAAGAGAATGGGTGTACCGATTTTTACAAAAATTACAGACAAGGTGCAGCAAGTCATACTTAATACAATAGTGCATTCACTTTTTTTAATTTAATAATTTTGATTTTTTTAGTTTTGGCAAAAAAAAACTACCATCTCGGCCCAGTGTACACTGATAAAATAAAACATAACTTAAATTTTAGGAAAAAATTAATTGCATATCCAACTAAATACAATTTTTAGAAAATTTTTAAGTTAAAATACTTAAAATATTTCTTCAAATAGACTTCTTCAATATACAAGGATATTTTTTCTGCCCAAAAACTGTTCTCCAAATATATAAAAAACACACCGAAAAAAATATATTTGCCAATGAACAAAATTCGTTGCATTTATAAACAAATACATAAAAATTATGAACTTTTTCATGAAATTTTTGAACTTTTTCATAGTATTTATGAACAAATGTTAAATTGTCTTAAATTTCACATAAAATGATTTATTCATAATTACAATGAAAAAGTTTATAAGTATTATGAAAAAGTTAATAAATTTGATGAATTTGTTCATAAATACTATGAAAGTCGATCATTGGAAAACTTTTTTTGTGTGCATGAATATCTCCCACAATTTTGAATGCAAATAAATTTGTGCATAAGATGTACTCTTGCCCCAACCATTGAATCATGATAATGTTTTGATGTATAAATAGTTAATCTTTCCAAAGCCAAATTGATTCCGAAAAAAAACGCAATATTAATTTGTCATTCCATGCAAAACGTATTGAAATATCGGTCGTTTTTGATACAAACAAATTTTAATGAAAAAAGGTCATCGATAAAAATATATTTGATGAAAAAGAATTTATGGAAAAAAATATTGATGAAAAAAATATTGATGCAAAAAATTATTGATACAAAAAAAAATTTACGAAAAAAAATATTGATTAAAAAAATATTAATGAAAAAGTAATGCTGATGAAAAAAAAAATATTGATGAAAAAAAATATTGATAAAAAAATATTGATGAAAAAAAAATATTGATGAAAAAAAAAAAAAAAATGAAAAAAATATTGATGAAAATAAGTATTGATGAAAAAAAAAAAAAAAATATTTATGAAAAAAACATATTAATGAAAAAATATTGATGCAAAAAAAAATTGATTTAAAAAAAAATTTATGAAAAAATATTGATAGAAAAAATATTCATGAAAAAAGAATATTGAAGAAAAAAAAATATATTGGGGAACAAAAATATTAATGAACAAAAAAAAATATTGATGAAAAATAATAACGTTACATTTAATTCATCAGCTGGTGAAAAACGGGTTTATTCACCAGAAGGTGAACTATTATCTGAGATACAACGCAAAGTTACAAACCATTTTGGTTTTAAGAAAATGAAAACTGTAGTACTTCATATTTTCTTTTTGTTAGTCGGAAGCTTAAATAGTCAAACCGAAGTGGCGGACAAAATAAATTTTTTTCTCTTAATTGTAATTTTTTTTTACTATAAATATTTATTTAAAAAAATAAAATTGTTTTTATATATGTAGAATTCCATGCGAAATCGGAAACTTTATTTTTTTTTAGATTTTCCAAAAATTTCTTTCCCTATCTCTTGTACCTATAACTTCTTTAAAAATGGTCCAAATTTATTTTTTTTTTGTTTTTTGCGTACCTACATTTCCAAAATTATGCGAGTTTTAAGTTTAAGAATTTAAATCTCATTTTAAAAAATTTTTGTTCACTTTGATTTTTTTGATTTTTTTTTTGGAAATGATCATAATCCTACGATCTTATTGGCAGATCGTGGGATTATGATCATTACTTTTTTTTTAATTTTTTTTATTAATTTAATTGAAATAAAACATACGATGTTTTTTCTGTGTATGTGATTATTTATTTATAAAATGCATTTCCAAAATTGTTTTTAGCCATTGTTCTGTCGTGTAGAGAGATCTTATAACTTTATAAAAATCTTAAAATAAACAATTTTATTAGAAATTTAAAATAAAATCCTTTTTTGACTTTCAAAATTATTACATACTTTTAAACTTAAGACAAAAATCATAGATAAACCTGCATTCAACATGCAAATAAAATTTATGATTTTGGCACAAATTGTAGCAATTGAAGTCAACTGAAACAAGTAAATATGAGTGTACGCCTTAAAAAAATCTTATTGAATACAAACCAAAAAGAAACAAAAATTAAATCAACAACTATGTAGTAAAATATATTGACAAGCCATGGCAGCAACCATCTAAAGCTGTCCATTCTAAATAATCTGCAACCATAAAGCCTCTTTGTGTCCGTGTCTATATTAGCAATACAAAATTGAATCATGTAACCTATGATCAATAAAAGTGTAGATTTTTTTTCAATCATTGATTGATTAATAAAATAAAATAAAATAAAATAAAATAAAATAAAATAAAATAAAATAAAATAAAATAAAATAAAATAAAATAAAATAAAATAAAATAAAATAAAATAAAATAAAATAAAATAAAAATAAAAAATTGTTTTATTCGACCTTTAAAATATTATATTTTGAGGATGTTTATTCTTGCTCGAGGTCATTATTTTCTTTACTAATTAAAACCATGATATTCTCATAGCATAATTTTCAAGAAAATTAGTTTTTTTTTTGTTTTAAATTTATTTATGTTAGTCATTTTTGCAAGACTTAATCGACACGTGTTTCGGAATTTGTCAAGATTCCATTGCCAAGATTATTTAGCAAAAATAGAAACGATTTACTACAACGTAGCAAACGAGTCTAATGACAAATCGTTTGTGCACAAACTAGAATATTTTATAGGTAGAATAAAACAATTTTTATTTTTTAATAAAAATAAATCAGAATTTGAATATAAAATTAATCACGCCATGTGATGAATAACCCTAATATGGAGTATTTCTCACAACAACAACACAAAAAACATATTGTTGTAGTCCAATGGACTATAGTATGTAAAATTGTTTTAAATATTTTTGTTGGTTATTGACAATCGTTGCCTTATTAGTATGGTACAATTTCTTCGTCTTTCTAATTCTCATTGTGAATAGAGGCGAATATGTACTAATATTCTAGTTTGTGCACAAACTATTTGTCATTAGACTCGTTTGCTACTTTGTAGAAAATTGTTTCTATCTTTGCTAAATTATCTTGACAATGGAATCTTGACAAATTCCGAAACACGTGTCGATTAAGTCTTGCAAAAATGACCAACATAAATAAATTTAAAACGAAAAAAAAAAATAATTTTCTTGAAAATTATGCTATGAGAATATCATGGTTTTAATTAGTAAAGAAAATAATGACCTCGAGCCAGAATAAACATCCTCAAAATAAAATAAAATGAAATAACGTAAAATAAAATAAAATTGCCAAACATTATTTACCATCGAGTTTATCAATCTTGATATTATATTGCCATCGCAATGGTAATGGTTATGTTAATTGCTAATCTAGACGGGGCGTTACAGTTGATATACACAAAGAATATTTGCTTAAATATTCCTACAAAGGAAAAGAATTGTGTGTAGTAATTTCATTGGCAAATTTTTCTTTATAAAATAATTTAATTTTTAAAAAAAATCAATGAAATTTGGATCATTCCGATATAAGTGAACATATTTGTCCAAATACTTTCTTAACAGAGTTTAAAAAGAAAAACTACATATTCTACACATGTTTATTTGCTGTTTCTATCTACTATACATCCAAAAAACATAAAAACTCCTAAACAATGAAGTTGGCAAATATTATGTTTATATTGCCATGATGATGTTGTTGATGAAGTTATAAATTTTCGTATATGGAAAATAAACTTAAGTTGGCAACAGACCAGCAAAAAATAGTATTAGACAACTGAAAAGAAATAAAAATCGCAGTGTTGAAAATAACACAAAAATAAAACCGAATTCTTTAAATAGTGATGGAAATTTATTAATAATCAAGTAATTCATAAAAACTTTGAAAGGGGGTTTGTTTGCTAGCAGAGGTAAAAAATAAATGTCAAAATGTGTTTTTTTTTTCTTTTCTGCAATATTCTCAAAATTGCCATGTGGTGGAAATATATGAGCGGCCGTTTTGGAATCGGGTCAATTAAACACACAACGAAATGAAAAATATCAGATTTGCAGAGCGGACTTATTTATAACTAGCAAGCCCGCCGAAACTTCGATACCTGTAATATTTAAGCCCGGAAATTAAAATATTTCACTACAATAAATTTAAATAACTTCGCTTCTGTTCGTTCCGTTGAAAATTTATATTTTTAATTTTAGAGCACCTATAAAATAATTACTCTATAAATTAAGTGGAAAATATTTTGAATGAACAAAAAAAATAGGTGCAAACAGTTTGATCAAAATGTATCATTCCATATCGTTCCCTGCTTCATTCCATTTCGTTCCCGTTCTATTCCATTTCGTTTCCAGTGTGACATAAAAAGTACTATTTTACACCACTTTAACCAATTTAGATATTCCTCTTTACCGTAAAGCATAGTACTCTGTTTGATTTCACGGAAAAAAATCTGTCAAACTCCATAAAAAAAAAAAAATTTTTTGCAACCCGAGGAATTATAGGGAAATTGTTAAAAAAATATTCACGCATTTGTATTATACAAGACAATTTAAATTTCTGTGAAAAAGTGACATTTCAGTTTTGTTATGATCGTTTCTTTCTTATAATTGTCAAAAGTTGTTGATTTTTAAATGTTTTATTGTGATTTGAGGCGCTTAAAATTTGAGAGAAATTTTCACCGTAAAAAACAGAGTACTTGACTTAACGTTTTAAATTTTTAATACGTCCTTCTCTTGGCGTTATTTCTGCTGGAGGAGCCTACATGTCAAATTTAACTCTTCTGGGATTTTCAGTTCAATAGTTATAAAAATTACAATTTTTCCCTTTTTCCCATTTTTAAATAAGCATAGTACTCACAATCAGTTGTTCACGGCAAAAATTTCACGTAAACATTAAACGACACAAATCGCAATAAAAAATGTATAACTCAAGAACTTTCGACAATTCTTCGAAAGAAACTATCATAATAAATGCGTCTTGCCCTTCTGCGTCTTGCCCTTCTGCAAAGCCTAGAGGGAAAAAAAAGCCACCATGGTGGTCAAATGAGTTGCAGACGAGCAGAGATTCCTGCAGAAAGCTCTTTAATAAGGCTAAATTTTCAAGAGCAGACGAGGACTGGTCTGCATACAGGCTGTAACTTAAGAGTTATAAAAAGAGGATCAGAAATGCAAAATGTGATTCTTGGAAAAACTTCTGTGGAAACATAGAAGACGTTTCTGAGGCATCCAGGCTGCGCAAGGTTCTGGCTTCTTCTCCTTGCACCCTAGGATACCTGAAAGATCCTAATGGGGTATGGTCTTCCTCCAGTGGAGAGTCGCTGGATCTCCTTTTAAGCACGCATTTTCCGGGCAATTCCATGACGCCGTTTCAAGCTTTGGAACGTTCTGACGCCCAAGCATCTGAAATTGCTTCGGAAATAATAAATATGCCAACATTAATCTGGGCGATAAAAAGTTTCAGGCCCTATAAATCCCCGGGACCTGATGGTATAATCCCGGCTGAGTTGCAGCAAGTGTTGGACTATATAGCCCCGTTGCTGTATAATCTATACACAGCATGCATCAACTGGTCCTATATTCCTTTAAAATGGAGGGATACCAGAGTCGTATTTATCCCGAAAGCTGGGAAAAGTTCCCACACAGCTCCGAAGGATTTCAGACAAATTAGACTGTCTTCTTTTTTGTTAAAGACAATCGAACGAATGATAGACTCATATTTGCGTAGAGTGATTGACCCGAGGTTGCTTTCGACAAAGCAACATGCATACAGCAAGGGACGATCAACGGAAACAGCTCTTCATGAGCTCGTTGGTACGATCGAGAGATCGCTTTCGGTAAAGGAGTACACTATGGTGGCCTTTCTTGATATTGAGGGGGCTTTTAATAATGTCATCCCAGAATCGATAATATTGGCATTGTCTGGTCTGGGAGTAAAGCGTGAAATCGTTTTAATGGTGGAAAACCTACTTGCCAATAGACGTATAACGTCTGAATTGGGAGCGTCCGTCATATCTCGATTTGTCAAGGAGGTGTTCTTTCGCCGCTTCTTTGGAACCTGGTACTGAATTCAATGCTACTATCTCTAGAAGCACGTGGTTGTCATGTTGTCGCATATGCTGACGATGTCGCGATAGCGGTAAAGGGGAAGCATCTGCCAACATTGCGGGACATTCTTCAGGGTTCTCTGAAAGATCTGTCTAAATGGGCAAGAGACTGTGGTCTAGGAGTTAATCCTAGTAAAACAGAGCTTGTTTTATTTACAAGGAAAAATAAGATTCCTGCTTTTGATCCTATTTCTCTGGACGGTACTGAAATCACCTTCTCAGATGGAGCCAAGTATCTTGGAGTATTTCTAGATAGGAAGCTGAATTTCAGGCGTAATATTGAGGAACGGGTGAGAAAAGCAACGATTGCTTTGTATTCCTGTAAAAGGGCCATTGGAAAACGATGGGGTTTTAGCCCTCAAGTCGTTCATTGGATCTATACAGCAGTGGTGCGTCCAATTTTGCTGTATGGAATCATTGTCTGGTGGACTGCTTTAGAAACAAAATCGAACTGTGTCTTTATCACGAAGGTACAGAGAATGGCGTCAATGTGCATCACTGGTGCTCTTCGTACTACACCTACGGCTGCATTAGAAATCCTCCTTCACCTGATACCCTTGGACATATTGGGTAGGCAGTATGCAGCTGCGTCGGCAATTCGACTTAATAGCACGCTGCAATGGAGGAGCAGCGATTTTGGCCATAGCGCGATCTTGAAAAAGATAACAATACCACAAGATGTGGATTGTGCTCCCTCTTTGAGCCTCTTTGAGCGCCACTTTACCACTATGATACCATCCAGGGAGTCTTGGATGGGGGATACTCCGGGAAGTGGAGCTACCATAAATTTTTACACAGATGGATCGAGGCTGCACGAACAATTGGGCTTTGGGGTCTATTCGGAAGAGCTTGGATTGAGCCTGGCTCGTAGATTGCCAGATCATTGCAGTGTCTACCAGGCAGAGATGCTGGCAATAAAGGAAGTGGCTGACTGGTTGAGCTGCAATGTCTTGTCTACAACCGCAGTCAACATCTATACTGACAGTCAAGCCGCGGTCAAGTCCCTGGATTCAATGTTTCTGAAAACAAGATCTGCCCTTAACTGCCGCACGTCTTTAAATGAGATGGCCAAGCAGTTTAACATACGACTCATATTGGTCCCAGGGCACAGAGACATTCCAGGGAATTGCAAAGCCGATGAGCTTGCAAGACTAGGAACTACCTTACAGGTTCAAACAGAATTGGAATGTGTTGGTATGCCTCTAGAAACTTGCAAGCAAAACCTACGGCTTTGTTCTGCGACGGAGACTAATCAAAGATGGGAAAATGGATGGACGTGTGAGACAACACGACTGATTTGGCCTTCTCTTAATCAGGGGCGCACAAGTGAGCTGATATCGCTTCCAAGAGGAGAGATTTCAACGGTGGTTTCTATAATTACCGGACACTGTCTTATAGGGAAGCACGCAGAGCGGTTAAATGTGCCGTCGAATGACTTTTGCCGAAGTTGCATGGATGAAGAGGAGTTGGAAACACTTTATTTGCCATTGCCCGGCACTTTCTGGTCAGCGACTTGCTTTACTGGGATCTAGGGAGCTGTACGATCTTTCAGATTTGTCGCACAGAAAAAAATAAAAATGAATTTCAATTACGAAATTCGTTGATTCAATTAAAAAATTAATTGATTTCGGACGTATCACGAAAATGCGCATATTAATTACTCATTTTGTTTGAAAATAGTTTTAAAACTTAATTAAATTGTTAATTGAAAATAAAATGGAAAACCAATTAAAATTGTAATTAAATAAACTTAAAAAAAAATTAATATAAAATTGAAATCAATAATATAGATTTATTGATTCACATAAATTTTTTTATTGAAAAAAGACCAAAACTCAATTTAATTTTAAAAGATGAACTTCAAAAAATGCCCTAAAATAAATAAACATAGAATGTTTTTGTTTTATATTATTAAGAAATTTATTTTTTTTATTAAATATAAACACTTGGTATAGTTTTGCATAGAAACATCATAGTAGTATTTTAAAATATCAATAACTATTTAAAATTACATTTTTATTTTTAAATCTTGTTATTGCATGCATTTTTGTCGCCTTAATAAAGTTGAAACAAAAAAAAATTGTATTATATTTCAATGTGCAAAACACAACTGTACACATTTTATTAGCAAAACACTTTATCCGCAACGACCGCTCGCCTTAAAGAAAACAATAAAACTAAATTTTTTTGTTGCTTTTATGTATTCATTGGCTGCTACCACCAAAATATACAAAACAATAGTTCAAAAGTTTTTTTTTTGTTTTTTGCATTTTATTTTTTCATTGGCTACTAACACTAATGCATACAAAACCGGTTTCGTTTGTTTATTTTATTTTTATTTTCAGTAAAGTTAAGAATTCAATTAAAACATTAATTGAATCAATTAAAATGTTTAATTGAAGTTAAATTTAATATCAAATCCATTTTTAATTAAAAAAAAAATCACGATATTATTTTCTGTGCGGATGTCAAAATTCAACATCTAAGGAGTTTCATAAGAAGCTCAAACTGGTTTAACGACAGGGACTAGTAGGGAAACCTATTGCGATCCCGTGGTATCACAATGGACCTCAGAGTCTACGTGTGTTGACGTAAAACGTCAGCAGCCACTTACAACCTAACCTAACCTAACCTATCATAATAAAACTGAAATGTCACTTTTTCACTGCAATTTAAATTGTCTTGTATAATAAAAATGCGTGAAAATATTTTAAACAATTCCTACAATTCCTCGCGTTGCCAATTTTTTTTATATGTACTTTGACAGATTTTTCCCGTGAAATCGAACAGAGTACTATACTTTAAAATTAAATTTTCCAAAGATTTTTTTTTGCTGAAGGATCCTACATTTAAAATTTCATATTTACCAGAACCATTATTTCATCAGGAAATATAAAAGGTAACATTAGTATACTTAGAAACGGAATTTTCAAAAAAATTTCGATCCAAATTTAATTTTTTTTTGTAATTTTACAAATTTACAATGATTTTTTGCAAAAAAAAAATCTACAGTCAAACTCGGTTATAACGAACTCGGTTATAACGAATTCTCGGTTATAACGAACTAATTCTAAAGTCCCGACGTTTTAGCATCAATTTTCACACAAAATACTTCTTTTATAACGAACTCGGTTATAACGAATCCTCGGTTAAAACGAACTACTTATTATGGTCCCACGAACACAATTTCATGTATATTTACCTTTTTGTAACGAACTCCAATAAATATTTTTTAACGTGTGGCAATCATGTTTATCAAACTAACAAAAGTTCCAACCTTTTTTGGTTTATATTATAATTTTGATGAAATTTATTTATATTTTTAATGATTTCCTCTCAATAAGTAGTTTATTTACGAAAAAAACATCGAATAAAACAAAATGGGATTTATTTTTTTTGGAAATAAAACTATAACCGGGTTCGACTGTAGTTAATTCACGAGAATTCCTTGTAAGTTTTATTGTGCCAAAAAAAAAATGTAAATTTACAATTTTATTTGTAAAAAGCTTGTAGAATTACTAAAAAGCTCGTAATTTTTACTAGAACTCGTAAAATATGAGGTAGCAAAAAATCTAGTAAAGTTATGAAGCCTCCTTGTAAATTGTTTTTTAATTCAAAAATTTTTCTAAATATTATTTTAAAATATATAATTGTTAGAAGTCTTAAAAAGTAATCGATTACTTTACAAAAAATTTAACTTAAATATAATACGAGTTTTTGGTCACTGAAGAATATACAACAAAAGTTGCATATTTCAAAGGTTTTACGTTTACATATTTTCTGCTGTTTCTTTTTATCTGTTAAGAAAACCTTGTGTGGCTTTTGTGGCAATATTTTTGTTGTCAAATAAAGTACGAAATAATAAAATAGAATTGTCAATTGAAATATGCTCATAAGGTGATTATTTTATTATTTTTTATTTTTTTTTGTGAAAATCAAATCAGATATTTCAAGTAGTCAACAATAATAATTGAAATCCATAACTTTTGCTTTTTTATGCGAATATTTAATAAGGAAAATAATAATAATTTGCTTAAAGACAATTTGATTGTAGAATGGCTAAAAATTAAGAGTTTTTGAAAAACATTAAAATTGTTTGTAAACAAAATGTCAATATTTAAAAAAAAAAATGATTAATGTATTTTTCCTATAAAATCTTTTAAAGTCTTACAAGGGAAGTACCTTACCCGTTATGCACCGATTTGCCTAAAATATAAAATATACATAAAAGAGACAATTCTAAGGTTGGAGTGTCTCGGCGTATCGGACTGATACAAAATTTTTTAAAAATTGCGTTATCACCTTATGAAAAAATGTAAGCCTTTGGGCAAATTCTGATAACTTTTAAACTAACACTAATATCGTCAAGAGCAAAAATATGTACGTATCAACTATAATTTAACAATCATATTATTATTCATATTAAGATCGTAGGTCTAAGTCTTCATATAAAAACCCCAATACTAACAAATTTTTCTGAAAAAAAATGTTAACGAAGTCGAGTTTCTACGAGGATATGACACTGCTGGATAGGTATCAAAAAACGTTTCTTCTCATATAAAAACATCGTATAACTTTTTAAGAAGAAGAAGCTCAAAAACACAACATTTTTTGCTCATTTTATGAAATGCTAAATCCTAAATACAGCCAGTAAACCGAGACACCACAACCTTTAAATCGTTTCTTTTATATATATTTAAAATTTTAGGCAAGACAATGTGAAATATTTAAGGTTAATCGCTTGTAAGAGTTATAATTTATTCATTATCCGGTAAAGCCGTTTTAAAATGTTCGTAACTTTAAAATTGTAATGCAACTATGCGTATACTTAATATTAACTTAAATTTGTAAATTAATCATACGTATATATATTTTGCTAAGGGTTTTCAATTTCTACAAGGTCTAGCTAGAGATAGCCGCTTTTTAACACCCTTATAAATCTAAGACTGAGATTTTTTTCTATACGAAATATGTATCAGAATCTGTGACTTTTTCCTTACAAAAAATGTCTCTGCATCTAAGACTTTTTCTATACGAAAAATGTCTCAAAATCTGATATATTTTCCATTGGAAAAATAACTCAGAACTTGAGACTTTTTCTACAGGATAGATGTCTCAGCACCTGAGACTTTTTCTATAAGAAAAATGTTTCAGAATCTGAAAAAATAAGAAAAATGTCTCAGAATCTGAGACTTTTTCTATAAGAAAAATGTCTCAGAATCTGAGACTTTTTCTATAAGAAAAATGTCTCAGAATCTGAGACTTTTTCTATAAGAAAAATGTCTCAGAATCTGAGACTTTTTCTATAAGAAAAATGTCTCAGAATCTGAGACTTTTTCTATAAGAAAAATGTCTCAGAATCTGAGACTTTTTCTATAAGAAAAATGTCTCAGAATCTGAGACTTTTTCTATAAGAAAAATGTCTCAGAATCTGAGACTTTTTCTATAAGAAAAATGTCTCAGAATCTGAGACTTTTTCTATAAGAAAAATGTCTCAGAATCTGAGACTTTTTCTATAAGAAAAATGTCTCAGAATCTGAGACTTTTCTATAAGAAAAATGTCTCAGAATCTGAGACTTTTTCTATAAGAAAAATGTCTCAGAATCTGAGACTTTTTCTATAAGAAAAATGTCTCAGAATCTGAGACTTTTTCTATTAGAAAAATGTCTCAGAATCTGAGACTTTTTCTATAAGAAAAATGTCTCAGAATCTGAGACTTTTTCTATAAGAAAAATGTCTCAGAATCTGAGACTTTTTCTATAAGAAAAATGTCTCAGAATCTGAGACTTTTTCTATAAGAAAAATGTCTCAGAATCTGAGACTTTTTCTATTAGAAAAATGTCTCAGAATCTGAGACTTTTTCTATAAGAAAAATGTCTCAGAATCTGAGACTTTTCTATAAGAAAAATGTCTCAGAATCTGAGAATTTTTCTATAAGAAAAATGTCTCAGAATCTGAGACTTTTTCTATAAGAAAAATGTCTCAGAATCTGAGACTTTTTCTATAAGAAAAATGTCTCAGAATCTGAGACTTTTTCTATAAGAAAAATGTCTCAGAATCTGAGACTTTTTCTATAAGAAAAATGTCTCAGAATCTGAGACTTTTCTATAAGAAAAATGTCTCAGAATCTGAGACTTTTTCTATAAGAAAAATGTCTCAGAATCTGAGACTTTTTCTATAAGAAAAATGTCTCAGAATCTGAGACTTTTTCTATAAGAAAAATGTCTCAGAATCTGAGACTTTTTCTATAAGAAAAATGTCTCAGAATCTGAGACTTTTTCTATAAGAAAAATGTCTCAGAATCTGAGACTTTTTCTATAAGAAAAATGTCTCAGAATCTGAGACTTTTTCTATAAGAAAAATGTCTCAGAATCTGAGACTTTTTCTATAAGAAAAATGTCTCAGAATCTGAGACTTTTTCTATAAGAAAAATGTCTCAGAATCTGAGACTTTTTCTATAAGAAAAATGTCTCAGAATCTGAGACTTTTTCTATAAGAAAAATGTCTCAGAATCTGAGACTTTTTCTATAAGAAAAATGTCTCAGAATCTGAGACTTTTTCTATAAGAAAAATGTCTCAGAATCTGAGACTTTTTCTATAAGAAAAATGTCTCAGAATCTGAGACTTTTTCTATAAGAAAAATGTCTCAGAATCTGAGACTTTTTCTATAAGAAAAATGTCTCAGAATCTGAGACTTTTTCTATAAGAAAAATGTCTCAGAATCTGAGACTTTTTCTATAAGAAAAATGTCTCAGAATCTGAGACTTTTTCTATAAGAAAAATGTCTCAGAATCTGAGACTTTTTCTATAAGAAAAATGTCTCAGAATCTGAGACTTTTTCTATAAGAAAAATGTCTCAGAATCTGAGACTTTTTCTATAAGAAAAATGTCTCAGAATCTGAGACTTTTTCTATAAGAAAAATGTCTCAGAATCTGAGACTTTTTCTATAAGAAAAATGTCTCAGAATCTGAGACTTTTTCTATAAGAAAAATGTCTCAGAATCTGAGACTTTTTCTATAAGAAAAATGTCTCAGAATCTGAGACTTTTTCTATAAGAAAAATGTCTCAGAATCTGAGACTTTTTCTATAAGAAAAATGTCTCAGAATCTGAGACTTTTTCTATAAGAAAAATGTCTCAGAATCTGAGACTTTTTCTATAAGAAAAATGTCTCAGAATCTGAGACTTTTTCTATAAGAAATATGTCTCAGAATCTGAGACTTTTTCTATAAGAAAAATGTCTCAGAATCTGAGACTTTTTCTATAAGAAATATGTCTCAGAATCTGAGACTTTTTCTATAAGAAAAATGTCTCAGAATCTGAGACTTTTTCTATAAGAAAAATGTCTCAGAATCTTTTCTTTTTCTATAAGAAAAATGTCTCAGAATCTGAGACTTTTTCTATAAGAAAAATGTCTCAGAATCTGAGACTTTTTCTATAAGAAAAATGTCTCAGAATCTGAGACTTTTTCTATAAGAAAAATGTCTCAGAATCTGAGACTTTTTCTATAAGAAAAATGTCTCAGAATCTGAGACTTTTTCTATAAGAAAAATGTCTCAGAATCTGAGACTTTTTCTATAAGAAAAATGTCTCAGAATCTGAGACTTTTTCTATAAGAAAAATGTCTCAGAATCTGAGACTTTTTCTATAAGAAAAATGTCTCAGAATCTGAGACTTTTTCTATAAGAAAAATGTCTCAGAATCTGAGACTTTTTCTATAAGAAAAATGTCTCAGAATCTGAGACTTTTTCTATAAGAAAAATGTCTCAGAATCTGAGACTTTTTCTATAAGAAAAATGTCTCAGAATCTGAGACTTTTTCTATAAGAAAAATGTCTCAGAATCTGAGACTTTTTCTATAAGAAAAATGTCTCAGAATCTAAGACTTTTTCTATAAGAAAAATGTCTCAGAATCTGAGACTTTTTCTATAAGAAAAATGTCTCAGAATCTGAGACTTTTTCTATAAGAAAAATGTCTCAGAATCTGAGAATTTTTCTATAAGAAAAATGTCTCAGAATCTGAGACTTTTTCTATAAGAAAAATGTCTCAGAATCTGAGACTTTTTCTATAAGAAAAATGTTTCAGAATCTGAGACTTTTTCTATAAGAAAAATGTCTCAGAATCTGAGACTTTTTCTATAAGAAAAATGTCTCAGAATCTGAGACTTTTTCTATAAGAAAAATGTCTCAGAATCTGAGACTTTTTCTATAAGAAAAATGTCTCAGAATCTGAGACTTTTTCTATAAGAAAAATGTCTCAGAATCTGAGACTTTTTCTATAAGAAAAATGTCTCAGAATCTGAGACTTTTTCTATAAGAAAAATGTCTCAGAATCTGAGACTTTTTCTATAAGAAAAATGTCTCAGAATCTGAGACTTTTTCTATAAGAAAAATGTCTCAGAATCTGAGACTTTTTCTATAAGAAAAATGTCTCAGAATCTGAGACTTTTTCTATAAGAAAAATGTCTCAGAATCTGAGACTTTTTCTATAAGAAAAATGTCTCAGAATCTGAGACTTTTTCTATAAGAAAAATGTCTCAGAATCTGAGACTTTTTCTATAAGAAAAATGTCTCAGAATCTGAGACTTTTTCTATAAGAAAAATGTCTCAGAATCTGCGACTTTTTCTATAAGAAAAATGTCTCAGAATCTGAGACTTTTTCTATAAGAAAAATGTCTCAGAATCTGAGACTTTTTCTATAAGAAAAATGTCTCAGAATCTGAGACTTTTTCTATAAGAAAAATGTCTCAGAATCTGAGACTTTTTCTATAAGAAAAATGTCTCAGAATCTGAGACTTTTTCTATAAGAAAAATATCGCAGAATCTGAGACTTTTTCTATAAGAAAAATGTCTCAGAATCTGAGACTTTTTCTATAAGAAAAATGTCTCAGAATCTGAGACTTTTTCTATAAGAAAAATGTCTCAGAATCTGAGACTTTTTCTATAAGAAAAATGTCTCAGAATCTGAGACTTTTTCTATAAGAAAAATGTCTCAGAATCTGAGACTTTTTCTATAAGAAAAATGTCTCAGAATCTGAGACTTTTTCTATAAGAAAAATGTCTCAGAATCTGAGACTTTTTCTATAAGAAAAATGTCTCAGAATCTGAGACTTTTTCTATAAGAAAAATGTCTCAGAATTTGAAATTTTTTCTAAAAGAAAAATGTGTCAGAATCTGAGACTATTTCTATAGGCAAAATGTCTCAGAATCTGGGACTTTTTCTGCTGGAAAAATGTCTCAAAACCTGAGGCTTTTTCTACAGGAGAAATGTCTCAGAATCTGAGACTTTTTCCTTAGGAAAAACGTCTCAGAATCTGAGAATATTTCTATTGAAAAATGTCTCAGAATCTGAGACTTTTTCTATTGGAAAAATGTCTCAGAATCTGAGACTTTTTCTATAAGAAAAATGTCTCAGAATCTGAGACTTTTTCTATCTAAGAAATTTTCTGTACAAAAAATGTCTCAGAATCTAAGACTTTTTCTATAAAAAAAAAAATGTTTCAGAATCTTGAAATTTTTCTAAAGAAAGAATGTTATTTCTACAGAAAAATGTCTTAGAATCTTAAAATTTTTCTGCAAAAAAAATTTTTCAGAATCTGAGAATTTTTCTACAGAAAAAAATGTCTCAGAATCTGATACTTTTTCTATAGAAAAAATATCCCAGAATCTATGACTTTTCTATAAAAAAAATGTCTCAGAATCTGAGACTTTTTCTCTAGGAAAAATGTCTCAGAATCTGATAATTTTTCTCTAGGACAAATGTCTCAGATTCTCAGACTTTTTAGATAGGAAATATATCCTAAAATTTAAAACATTTTCTATAGAAAATAATGTGTCAGAATCTGAGACTTTTTCTATAGAAAAAATGTGTTAGAATCAAAGACTTTTCTTTAGGAAAAATATTTTAGAGTCTAAGACATTTTCTTCAAAAAAAATGTCTCAGAATCCGAGACTTTTTCTATAGGAAAAATGTCTAACAATATGATATATTTTCGATTGGAAAAATATCTCAAGACCTCTGACTTTTTCTATAGGAAAAATATCTCAGAATCTGAAACTCTTTCTATAGGAAAACTATATCAGAATCTAAAACTTTTTCTATAGGAAAAATGTCTCAGAATCTGAGACTTTTTTATAGGAAAAATTTTTCACAATCATTTTTATAAATCAGTCTTTGTTTAATTTTTTTAGTAAAAAAATATGATTAATATTTTTTTCTGTGCAATAAATAGTCAGACAAACTAAAATGAAATTCTATCTTTGTTCCAGCACTTATTTTCAATTTTCCTCACGCGTTTTGAATCAATTTAACTTTAACAAAATTGAAATCCAAAAACAACAAACTGCAATAAAACTTTTCTATTTCTTTCACAATACTAACCAATAAGTATTGTCTAGCTAAAATTTATGATAACAGCCAAAATGAGAAAAAATATTCAAAGACATAAATTTTAAATAAAATCCAACAGCAAAAAAAAAAAAACAAAACTTGCGATTTAAATGTTGCGTTGGATACTCCATGTTGAGTAGTTGGACTTAAAACAAAATCTTTCCATTAGTTCTGCGATAGCGTTTAGAGTTGGTTGCTAGTATTTTCTAATGTGGTGTGGGTATATAATACACAATCGTCTCTTGGACTTATGTGAAAACTTGGCATTAAACCATAATCAGACAAAAAAGGAATAACAAAAAAATATAAAAAACTAAACATTTGTTTATAGTGAATGTGACACAAAAGAACTGAAAGAATTATTGAAAAAGAAATATATTATGCTTTTTTTTTTTTTTTTTTTTTGTATGTGTGTTTTTTGGCTAAGTGACCCATCTATGAAAGTTGCCAATTTTGACATGCAAAAATAATAAATCAAAGTGCATATTCAAATATATGGAAAATGTTTTTAAAAAAAAAAAAAAAACTGAACTTTTTAACAAATGCTTGAAAATAACGATTGAACTTTTGTATGCGAAACTAGCAAACGCAATGAATTGGAAACAGAGACAACGAACAAAAAAAACAGATGAAATTAAATATTTGTTCATACCCTACATTATGTATTTGGTTGCAGGATGTGAAGTGAAGCTTAAAACTTCATTTTACCACTATACTATGGTTCCAAATCCATTTTTTTGGCAGAAATTAAAAAAATAAAATTTAACAAATTTTCAAAAGCTTATACATTTTCTCAATGTCAACACTATAAGCTATCAAGAAAGTGTAATGAAAAAAAATTTGTGCCAATACTGTCAGTTTGCTAGGCTTTCAAAGTTGAAAGTTTTAAGACGTATAATACAACCGGAGTGAAATCAATATTACAGTTATACTTACAAACGGCAAATGGCAAAAACTAAAATATAAAGAGGCTAAAGGGACAAATTGAAACCTAAGGATACTAGTTCTTGTTTAAAATTCCTATTTTACAGTTAATGCATCCTTGGCGTTATTCTTGGGTGTTTTGATTATGAGGATTTTGGAGCCAAAATAGCCTATATCTTTCGTGGACAAAAAGGTGTTACTGGAACGCAAACGGCATACGCCAGCATAAAGAAGAACTCGATTATTTTCTCAGAAACAAGCAAATTAATATAATGCTTGTTTCTGAGACCCATTTAACTCCTCGCAGTCTATTCGCTTTAGATGGTTACACATTGTATGATACAAAAGACCCCAGAGGCAGGTCATGTGGAGGCTCAGGCATCTTAATTAAAACTTGACTTAAACATAATCTTATGTGTGATCTTTGTGAAGATTATCTTCAAGCCACAACTTTATGCGTAAACGAGTTTGATATGAACCTTGTGATTTCGTCTATTTATGGTCCCCCCAGATTTAAAATTACTGATAATCAGTATAGAACTTTCTTTGAATCTCTAGGTTCACGCTTTCTGGCTGCTGGCGACTACAATGCTACACTCAAAATATTTTGTAAGCAAAAACAAATGAAAAACACACTTAAAACCAATGATGGGTACCAATACCTTTTCGATACCAATACCCGTTAATACCAATTCAAATTGAAAACCAATACCAATTAAAAACCAATACCTTTATTTGTGCGATACCAATACCGATAAAAAACCAATACTGATTCCCCACTACCAATACCAATTAAAAACCAATACTTTTATTCTTCAAAACCAATACCAATAAAAAACCAATACCAATTCATTTTTTTCTACTTTCGTATCGGTTTTGTTTCGGTTTTTTGTATTCTTATTTTCGTTTGTTTTAATTGTGACGTCAAACATTTTCTTTCCATCACATTATTAGGTTTTACCTGAATTGCTACAGATGTTTACAAAAGATGTTACATCGATCAGTAATCGTTTGCATGCAAAGTCATATAACAAAAAGGAGTTAGCTACTTGAATTTTAAAAGCCATAAAAACATCAAACAAATATTTTTTTGTCACGGTACGTGATTTTTATGACCCCTAATAAAAGTATATCTTAAAAAATTAAGACCTTTTCTGTAATGAAATTTTTTCTTTTGCAAACATTATTAATATGTGATGCACATATATTGAATGTCACTGCACTGTTCTTTGCGTTGTAAAAAAAAATACTAATGTCCTTTTTTGGAAATCCCAAAATTTTAATCAAGCAGTCGTTACAAAATTATATGTCACAACACCAGAATCCAAAAAAAAAATTGTTTGTTTTACAGTTATATTATAAAAGAATTTAAGAATGCATAATGTGCGGTTCACACTTGCTATTTTTACGTTTTTATTCAGTTACTGGTGTTTTGATAAACAACTTGTTGTGTGAACTCCATATAAGAAAAAAAATTTGCCCGTGTAATAACAAAAAGATCTAAAATCGAAAAAGGGGCCCCTGCACGATAACCCATTTCAATCACTTAAAAAAATATGTATGAATGGAAGAATTTCAGGTATATTTTGTTACAAATGTTAAGTGTCATCTTTCTGCAATTAAAAAATATCTCCCCTTACCACCGCAATTTATATGGCTTTTCTGGAAAAACGGAATATTAAACATTTTTTTTGACAAGATTTTTAAGATCTGCCGGTGCTAATTTCACTAAAAAAGTACCTTTTTCCAAAAAAGGAAAAATAAAATTGAATCTTATACCCAATTCACACCTGAGGTGAAATCTTGTTCGAACGAGATTTCGATCATATGGTTGTGTATAAAATGATACAGACCATATGATCGAAATCTCGTTCGAACGAGATTTCACCTCAGGTGTGGATAGGCCTTTAGTTTTATAAAATTTCCTTTTTTTAATTTTTCTCAAAAGAGATAAAATTAAAACGCCTTAAAATATATATTTTTGTAAACCACTTTTGATTTAGTTGGCTTTAATTTTAATTTTATCATTATTATTTAAAAAAGAAGAGAAAAATAAGTTCTTCTCGCATTGGTACAGTGGACATAAATGGTGTAAAAACTGACCAATAAAACTTACGAATTTGTTACGCATTTGAGATTATCGAAAATCAAGGAAATTTTTATTTTTTATACCCTCCAAAATATAAATATATAAAAAAATGTTAGGGATTTTTTTAATTTTTCCTCCGCGCGATGAATGCTGTCAAATAGATTTATTATGATTTTTGCACTTCTTCTCCTTCTTCTTTTATATTGATCGTGTGTGGGTAAGATTGACGATTGTACAATGGTCAATCTAACCCATACATGGGAATTTTTAATTGGCATTGAATTTTCATTGACATTAGTTGGAACTAATGCCACTGCCAAAGAAAGCATTAGCATTTATTGCCAATGAGATTTTTTGGCATTGGCATTATTTGTACTAATGCCAATGAAAAGGCACAAATGCCTAAAAAAACTATTACAATTGATAAAAAATTAGAAAATTAGAAAAAGTGAATGCTCTATTGTATTAAGTATGACTTGATGCACCTTGTCTGTAACTTTTGTAAAAATAGGTACAGCCATTCCCTTAGAATGATCAATCAAAAATAAAATATTTATGTTTAAATCTCCATATACCGTTATCAAAAAAGCTAACAAATTTATACATTATTAAGGCGGGACCTTGTTTTTATTTTTTGATTATTATAAAAATTATAATTTATTTGAAAAAAGGATGTACAACTTGTAAATGGGTATGGACAGTTCTTGATTTTGTTTTTTTGTAATTTTTTAATTTTTTTTATTTAAATTTTTTAAAATTGTTCCATTTTAAATAGTTTTTCCAAAATGTTCCGCGACATAATCCAAAACTTAGGACGCCAAAATTTTCGTTGGTTTACTAGCATTAAGACTGACCTGCCCCTTTTGCCCGTTTTTATACCCTCCAACCACAGTATGGGGGTATACTCACTTTGTCATTCCGTGTGTAACGCATCGAAATATCGGTCTAGGACCCCATATTGATCAGTGATCGATTCTAAGACATTCTAGCGATGTCCGTCCGTCCGTCTGTAGAAGACACGATACAGTCCAAAATAAAAGAGCTAGACTTCCGAAGTTTTGCACGAATATGTCTTATATTCCTAGGCAGGCTAAGTTCGGAAATGGGTAAAATCGGACCAAGGGGGAAAAAGTTCCCCCTTAGAGAACTAAACCAACCTAAGAAAAAACGTTTTTTTTGCAGGGTGTTTTGTACTTTTGCTAAGCAAATGCAACTTTGTTATCTCAGAAGAAGTTCAAAATCGCAAGGGGGATGTGCCCCCTAACGTCAACCACCAACCCCCTCCCCCCCCAAAAAAAAAAAGACGCCCCTGATTTTTTTTTATATATTTTTTTACATTTTGGAGGGTATAAAAGATTCGGCACTGCCGAATGTAACACTCTCACTTGTTTCGTCTGCGTTTAAAATATTAATAGAAAGGGAGATGAACAAATCTAAAGTTGTTAAAATGAGCATTTTATAATTGAATAAATTAATTTTATGAATTAAAAATTTTTAAGTTTTTCCAAAAGTACAAACATATTTATTTCTATATTAATACTGGATAAAATGAAACCCGAATACACAAAAAAATCGATTTCGAAAAAACCCGGTTACACGAAAAATAGTTTTTTTATCGTATTAAAAATTGTTTTCAATACATTAAAAAAAAAAAAAAAGAAATACTCGGTTAGGCGGTCCAGACAGTTTTTTGAAGTACACCATTTACAGATGTAATTCGAAAAAGATCAATTGTAATTCGAAGATTCTATTTGTAATTCGAAGATTCCATTTGTAATTCGAAGATTCCATTTGTAATTCGAAGATTCCATTTGTAATTCGAATACTCCAATTGTAATTCGAAGATTCCATTTGTAATTCGAAGATTCCAATTGTAATTCGAAAAAGATCAATTGTAATTCCTAAAAGATCAATTGTAATTCGTAAAAGATCAATTGTAATTCGTAAAAGATCAATTGTAATTCGAAAAAGATCAATTGTAATTCGTAAAAGATCAATTGTAATTCGTAAAAGATCAATTGTAATTCGAAGATTCCAATTGTAAGTAATTCGTAAAAGATCAATTGTAATTCGAAAAAGATCAATTGTAATTCGAAGATTCCAATTGTAATTCGTAAAAGATCAATTGTAATTCGAAAAAGATCAATTGTAATTCGTAAAAGATCAATTGAAATTCGTAAAAAATCAATTGTAATTCGTAAAAGATCAATTGTAATTCAAAAAAGATCAATTGTAATTCGTAAAAGATCAATTGTAATTCGAAAAAGATCAATTGTAATTCGAAAAAGATCAATTGTAATTCGTAAAAGATCAATTGTAATTCGAAAAAGATCAATTGTAATTCGAAAAAGATTAATTGTAATTCGAAAAAGATCAATTGTAATTCGTAAAAGATCAATTGTAATTCGTAAAAGATCAATTGTAATTCGAAAAAGATCAATTGTAATTCGAAAAAGATCAATTGTAATTCGAAAAAGATCAATTGTAATTCGAAAAAGATCAATTGTAATTCGAAAAAAGATCAATTGTAATTCGTAAAAGATCAATTGTAATTCGAAAAAGATCAATTGTAATTCGAAAAAGATTAAAATGAAGTGTCCACCCTTGAAAAAATTTCCTTGTAGGTCTGAATCCAAAAAGTTTCAAGGCACTTATTTATTACCCTACACTGAGGGAAAAAAACATATTTAAATCAAATATTTTCATGTTTATTTTAAGTATGCTACATATTTTTGGAAAAATTTTAATTTTAATATTGTTTTTGATTGATTTAAACAAAATATGTTTGTTTTAAAATTGCATACAATTTTAATTTAAAATTGATCACTTTAAAATTAATATGCTGTCATTAAAAGTCGTTAAAAATTTAAAAAAATCTTATTCAAATATTTGTATTAAAAACAATATTTTTCGTGGTTATTTTAAAGTTGAACAATTTTGTTTTTTGACATTTAAAGTTTTTTTTTCAAGAAATATAGTAAAGTTGGGCAATTTTATTTTAAGTAGATACAATGTTAAAATATTTTTTCATTAAAAAAAGACGCACATTTTTCACATCTCTAAATGTGACGAGTTTCAAGTGAAATTAATTAAATTAACGAAAGTAAAATTAAAAATTAAAAAACTAAAGTGAAAAAGAATATTATTAACAATAACAAGTGAGAGTGTTACATTCGGCTGTGCCGAATCTTTTATACCCTCCAAAATGTAAAAAAACAATATAAAAAAAAAATCCAGGGGCGTCTTTTTTTTTTGGGGGGGGGGGGGGGTTGGTTGGAGACGTTAAGGGGCACCTTATCCGCGTGATTTTGAACTCCTTTTGAGATAAAAATGTTGCATTTGCTTAGTAAAAGTACAAAAAACCCTGCAAAAAATGCGGTTTTTCTTAGGTTGGTTTTGTTCTCCAAGGGGGAACTTTTTTCCCCTTGGTCCGATTTTGCCCATTTCCGAACTTAACCTGCCTAGGAATATAAGACATATTCGTACCAAACTTCGGAAGTCTAGCTCTTTTATTTTGGACTGTATCGTGTCTTCTACAGACGGACAGACGGACAGACGGACAGACGGACGGACGGACGGACGGACGGACATCGCTGGAATGTCTTAGAATCGATCACTGATCAATAAAATATATACTTTATGGGGTCCTAGACCGATATTTCGATGCGTTACACACGGAATGACAAAGTGAGTATACCCCCATACTGTGGTTGGAGGGTATAAAAACAAAAATAAAACTGAAAAAAAAGTAAAAAAACCAAGTGAAAAAAAACAAAGACAAAGAAAACGAGGAGGGGATGTATTTATGTATGTAATTGGCAGAAAATGAAAACTTCTAACTTTAGTTTTTTATATATGGTATATAGTATTAATTTAAGTGTGTTTTTTTTTTTATTTTTGGTATTTAATTACATTTGTTGTAATTAGATGTAGTGCTACAATTAGGGTAGAAGTACATCCAAGGCTTTGGCTTTGATTTTTTTATGTATAGCAAAAAATAAAGCCAACAAGCAATATTTAAAGCCAAAGCCTTGGATGTAATTCTACCTTAGATGTACAATTAGAGTAGTGTTAATTTTTTTGCTGTGTTATTAAAAAATATTTTAAAAATAATTTGAAAATAAAATAAACTTAAACAAAAATATGTATTGTTTTATTTTAAGTTTCATGGTTTTTAGGTAAGTAAAAAGCTGCAAAAGAAAAAAATGTCGCATATTAAAATTAATATTGGTCAACTTTAAATTAAAATTTGTTGCATATTTAAATTTAGCATGGCCAATTTTAAAACAATATTGTTACATCTTAATTTTAACATGTTGTCTACCAATCTTGTCATGTTAAAAACAACTAGAAACATATTTAAATTAAATAAAAACAAACTTTGTTCTATTTCGTCACTGTTTTATATTTAATTTAAAGTTGTTTCTGTTTGATTTTAATATTTTTTTTTCTTAGTGTAGGTTACGTTAGGTTAACCTACCCTAATATAGTCACTTAATTTAAATGAAAATCGCTCAATAATCACGTGATTTATATAAAAATCGATCACGCCTGAATCACGTGGTTTTTTGAGTCACGCAAATAACGGGACCACAGACCATCTCTAATTCAAATACATAAACAAAAGACAAGTGTCTCTTCATTTGATTCATCTATAACATCTGTGAATTTGATTAAAAATGAAGTGTCCACCCTGAAATAGTTTCCTTGTAGGTCCGATTTCAAAAACTTTCAAGGCACTTATTAATTACCTTAATATAGGCTTAATTTCTGAATTTCAGAAAGATCGGTTAACATTTACGACCTGTAGAGACTTTTGGCCAAAAAACCTACCATCACGCCCCAGTGTGCACTGTGGGGCGAACAGAAGGACGACGTACGTTAAATAAATTAATATTAACGACAAAACCTTTTGCATACAAATACCAAAACCGATATAAGATAAATACCAATACTTATTAAAAACCGATACCAATTCGAGGCTAAAACCAATACCAATACCCAATACCTAAATAATTCAAAACCAATACCGAAACCTATACCAATTCAACAAAAAATGAAAACCAATACCTATACCAATACTAATATAATTTTAAAAACCAATACCAATACCAATACTTTTATCGAATTGGTACCCATCCTTGCTTAAAACCAGTGAATAAACAATTGAAAACCATCCCAGTAATTATTCTTTTGTTTTAACAAACATCAACATTTATTTTTTACTGTTGACAAAATTTTCTAAAATAAATAACATTAAACATTAAAAAATTACGTTTTTTTCACTATTTTTTACCAACAAATTCGAAAAAAATAACCAACGAAAACATTAAAAATTAATGATAGTTCTGTTATTTTTACCAACAAATTTCAAAAAAATAACCTACGAAAACAATAAAAATTAATGATTTCGTAGGTAATTTTTTACAATTTTTTATTGAAATATTTTTTTTAAATTTTTAATAAAATTTTTGGGGAATCGATCCCGCAATCAACTACATTCTGGCCAGACACTCTACCCATCGTGCCAAAGTCACTTGATACAAACATGTTTTTATATTTCTATAAATAATTTTTTGATTTTTTTTCTACAAAAAAATAACTGACTTGTGTAGGTAAAAAATATATCATTAAAAAATACCAACAATTTAAAAAAAAATTACTGACACAAATCATTAAAAATCAAAAGAATAATCAGTAGTTTTTACTTACAGAACAAAAATAAATGACTTTAAAAATTAAATGTTAATGAAAGTCTTTATTATTTAGTGTGTTATTTTTGAAACAAAGGACTGAAGTAGTCATTAATAAAAATTGAACATCAAACAAATGTTTTTTCTTTTAAAAACGACTAAACGGAAAACTTTTAAAATAACCTACAAACAGTTAATGACATAATTTTATGAGTGTAAGCATACATTCTGGGGGTCACGCCTCATTACCCCGAGAGGTCGTGTGTTGTTTGATACAATTTCTAAAATGGGTCTGGATGTGGTCTCAAGTGGAGAACCGACATACTGGCCTTCAGATCGTAATAAGATTCCTGATCTTATAGACTTTGGAGTGACTAGGAATATAAGGAGAAATTTTGTAAGTGTAGAATCTTCATTGGAACTCTCTTTAGACCACACACCCACTATTGTTACTCTATTTAACCCCCGAGAAATTGTATCGCCTACTGGTGACTTAGCACTGACAGGCAAAGGAACAAATTGGCTAAAATATAAAAAGTTTCTCAGTACTCATTGCTCGGAAAACATATTGCTAAGAACACCAGAGGAAATTGACCTCTCGCTCAAGAATTTCGAATCTAATCTCAAACTAGCTGCTCAACTTGCTACTAAACCCCCCCGACAATCCAGACAGAATGTATTTTCTTCTGCTGATGTCGAACGACTCTAAATTGAACAAGTAAGAAAATTATAGTCGGTCAAGACCGACCATATAATACCCTACACCAGAGTTTCCCGGAAAATGGGTCCCATGGACCGATTAGATCTATATGTTGTAAAATCTTTAATAAGTGTAAAAAACACTCACAAATCAAATTTGAGTGAAATAGGCTCCAATTTGCTGACAATAAACCTCTTTAACTGAATATCGGGCGAAATTTTCACAAAGGGCCTGAGTCCAAAACTGGTCCGATGATTATAAGGTTTGATAAGGTTATTTAAGTACGCGTTTAACCAGTGCTGTATGCTATGATTGAAATAACGAAACAAATAAATAACAATATTTTTAAAAAAATATTCAAATAAGCGATTATTTAAATATTTTGAAAATGAATAATATTTATTTGCTATTATTTGAATAACGAAAAATTTAAATAATTTTTTCTGATTGATTATTCAAACAAAAAAAAAATAAATTTTTCTTATTATTCAACAAAAATTTTTGAATAATTTTGGTTATTCACAAAAATATCAAATAAATAACGTATTATTCAAACAAAAAAATATAAATATTTTTGAAAATTTTGTGTTTGAAAAAAAATTATTTTATTTATTTTGTCATTTATTATACAATGAAACATAAAATTATTCATACAAAACAGTTTTGTTTAAAATTAGCTTCTTTTAAAAAGTTTTATTTTTGAATTTTTATGAGAATTGTTGTATAGAGAATGCTATTAAAACTCTAAAAAGCCCAATTGAATTTCAGAAAAGCTAAGTTGTAATTTATAAAAAGTCAATTGAAATACAGAAAAGTTATGTTGTAATTCAGGAAATTCCAATTGAAATTCCTCTTTTCTGTCATCCTTCTCTCCCACTCTATTTTTAGCTTCACTGGTGATATTATTGTAGCTTTAATTTGAGGCCCCCAATTCATTATTAATACTCCGTCGCCAAGTATATGAGGGAGCCGGGGGACATTGAGGGACACCTTCCCACTCGTGATAAATGTTAGCAAATTCATTTATTATGATTTTTGCAATAAAGCAAGGATGGATACCAATACCTTTTCACTACCAATACACTTTAATAACAATTTTAATTGAAAACCAATACCGAAGAAAAACTAATACCTTTATTTGGGCGATACCTATACCAATACCAATACCGTTATCCCACTACCAAGAGCACACTCAGATGAAAAACTCTGTCGAAAAATCTGTAAAAGAACTATCAGGTATAATTAGCTAACTTTTAGCAGATTTTTCTTCTGGAATGTATATGTTTACTAAATTCTCTGACAGACAGAAATACTTATTTAGTTATCCTGTTTTCAAGAATTTTTTTTTCAAACATATAATTTTTTGAAAAAACCCAAACAAAATTTTATAAAAAACATAAAAATGTCTAAAAAAATAACACTTTAAAAAAAACAAACTAAGAAAATTTTCTATGAAACAATTAAAATCGCTGTTTTAAAAGTTAAAAAAATAATGATGCTCAAAAGCTTTTTTAAGTCTTTTTTACGTAAATAAGATACATTTTAGATGGTAATTTAACCCTGTCAATCATGTTTATATAAAATCAACAGAGTTTTCTGCTAAATTCAACTGATTTTTCTGCTGTCTTGACATATTTTGTCATATGGCTTGAAATGTACTTTTAATACCCTCCACTTAGTGATAGAGGGTATATATAAGTTTGTCATTCCGTTTGTAACTCATCGAAATATCGGTCTGGGACCCCATATAGTATATATATTCATGATGCCCGATCGATTTTAAGACATTCTAGCGAAGTCCGTCTGTCCGTCTGTCTGTGGAAAATGCTCTCGCGGACAAAATATTGCACAGAGATGACTGAAACTTAACATATATATTGGAAGTTCTCCCGAGAAGTTTGGTATTGCATTTGAGCGATATCGGTTCAGCGGTTCAAAAGTTATGAACGAAAATGTAAGCACACCTCAAAAATTTCAGTACATTCAACATAACCTAAAAATACAAAATGTTTTAATTCGGCTTCTGGTTGACATATGTCAACATAATTGAACACCAAATGGTATTTAAACAAGTACGAACGTATTTTTTGACAAAAAAAAAAGAAAAAAATCGCGGATTTTTTTTTACCAAAATTTTTTTTCGCGGAAATTTTTTTTCAAAAGTAATTTCATTTTAAATAAAGTTGTTTGCAATAATCTTTTTGAAATTGTGGAGGGTATCACTACATTCGGCAAGGCCGAATTTATCTTTTTTACTTGTTTTAATTTAAAGTCAGTTATCCAATATTTAATAAAAATATTTTTATTATTTTTTATATACATATATTTATATATATACAGACAAATTTGATTAAATTTTAAAGAAAATAAAATACGATAAAGTGTAATATATTTTTAACATTCACATAGAAAAGTTCATGTCGATTGCGGAAGTTGTTGTTTTTGACTGTTATTCTGTTGTTTTTGTATTGGTAATAAAATGTTTGAAAGAACGGTTTTGTAATTTATTCTTAAACTATTATAACATATTTAAAAAAAAAAAAACAAATGTTTAAATTGAACAAACATTTTAGAAATTACATATAAAAACTATTTAAAAAATGTTTTAGAAAAAATATTAAATTAAAAATGTCCAATAGGGCGGAGCAAGAAATGCTTTTTCGCGAATTTCAGTTGAGCGCTATGCGGGATTGGTAAAAATAGATGCCAAAACGCTGTGGTACAAATTTCAAGAAGATCGAACTTCATCTTGGGGTCCCCCTCAAGCGCTGAAGTTTCCACTTTTCTAAACCAAAGAGCATTTCTTAAAAAAAAATTTCAAAAATTAAAATTTGATCAGATCTTCATAATTTTGGATTTTATGTGGTCTTGGTAATCACATCTATTTAGATTTAAAATATCAGCTTTATAGGATATCGCTAACCTCCAAACATCAGAGGTGGAAAAATATGCATACATTTTGGAGAAACCCGAAAATCAACTTTTTGCAAAAATGTAAAAAAAACTAAAGAAAATTAAGAAACGTGTAAGCAATAGGTGTTAGGATTCGAAGAAGAAATCAACACTTCATTCCCCATTTCAGGTATTAGGATTCTTTGAAGAAATCAACACTTCACTTTCATAAGAAATGCCTAAAAGTATTTAAAATATTCAGCGTACATTTTGACCATTAAGGTTTAGTTAGCCTAAAAACGTAAACTTAACGTTAACTCTATGAAATGTTCATTAAGCAAAATAGTACAGAACATTCTTATTTATGTATAGTTTATTTTATGTTAAGTTAGATAAATTTTATTCTCAACAAAACTTCTTTACGTTTTTACTTGACATAGAAGTAAGAAAAATAATAAAGACTAGGTTAGCTACCCGTTACCGTCACCTAACGTAGCGTAGCGGTCAAAATCATATACAAAATCCCGTAACCTCCTGCAAAGAAGAATAATTGCTCTCACTTCTTCCCATCTAACAAAAACCTCTCTACGCTACGTTAGGGTACGGTTACGGGTGCATTTAAAAATAGAATAATACATTCAAAAATATTTTTTTTTTTCTATAGGAAAAATTTTTAATTGTATACATATGCATTTTTTTTTTTATTTAAATAAATTTTGTGTAGTAGAAAGATTTTAGAGTTAATACTAAAGAATATTTTCTTAAAAATGTCACCAAAGCCAAAAACCTTGAAAATCTGAGTAAATATACATCCTCACAGGACTTTTTGTTGTATTTGAAAAATATCTGAAAGTATTTTAAAAACTTCAGTATAGTAAAAATCTAAAGATTTCAGTTCGGGAAAATTTACAAAGAATATTCTAATTAATGTTTTAGTAAAAAAACGCTTTGTTAAGAAGTTTACTATTAAACAATATTAGTTTGTAAAAATAATTTTATGTTTCACTGTATAATAAATGACAAAATAAATAAAATACATTTCTTTTTCAAACACAAAATTTTCAAAAATATTTGTATTTTTTTGTTTGAATAATACGTTATTTATTCAATTTTTTGTGAATAACCAAAATTATTCAGAAATTTTTGTTAAATAATAAGAAAATTTATTTTTTTCCTGTTTGAATAATCAATCAGAAAAAATTATTTGAATTTTTTGGAAACAAATATTATTTTATTTGTATGAAATTGAATAAAATAAAATTTTATTTTATTCAAATCAAAATAAATAAAATAACAGAGCATTTTATTTTTTGATAACCAACTAAAATATTAAAGTATTTTATTTTTTTCAAAAAATTCAAATAAAAGTATTCAATAATACAGCTTTGCGTTTAACATACACAAATAAAATTTTAATTAAATATTTTCTATTTTCATGAAATTTGTATGGGGGCTACAAGAAGAACTGGTTCGATTTCTTTGAAATTCGGAATGATGATTTGTGAAGACAAAACATGTTTACCTTCCAAATTTCAAAACGATACCTTCTATAATACGGTTATTAGAGTCATTTGAGCCAAAACTAAAGAGGACCTTTGTATGGGGGCTAGGTCTAAATATGGACCGATTTTTTCCAATTTCAATAGGCTTCGTTCTTAGGCCAAGAGAGACTTAAGTTTCAAATTTCAAGTCAATTGATTAAAAATTGCGACCTGTATCGTGTTTACACCGTTTACATGGACAGACAGACAGACGGACGGACGGACGGACGGACGGACGGACAGACGGACGGACGGACGGACATCGCTAAATCGACTCAAAAAGTGATTCTGAGTTGATCGGTATACTTAAAGGTGGGTCTAGGACCAATATTTCGGGTAGTTACAAACATCAGCACAAACTCATTATACCCTGTACCACAGTGTGGTGTAGGGTATAAAAACGGAGAGTTCGTAGAGAGTGGCAACTGCACAGATCTCCACGTTTAAAAGCACAACTTAAGGAATGCACGAACAACTTACGAAGATTTTTAGAATCTCAGAGAACGGCTGCATTAAATAGATTTCTTGAAAATCTGGAGCCTACATCAAAAACCGACTACTCGTTATGGCGTGCTACAAAAAATTTAAAAAGACCTGTCTTATGTAAGCCTTCTTGCGCAAAGCAAATGGAGGTTGGGCTAGAAATGATACTGAAATAGGAAATCTGTTTGTTGAGCACTTGAAAAATGTATTCACACCAAATGAATCAAGTGTTATAGTAGAGTTGCCACTAATTTTACCCCAGCGCATAGCAGTACCCGTTAGGTTTGAGATGCGAGAGGTCGAAAAGGCAGTTTGTGAATTAAACCCCAAAAAGGCATTTGGTATTGATAAGATCAGTAATAAAATGCTTTTGTTGTTACCCCGAATAGCATTAAGAATAATTCATTTTATTTTTAATGCTATATTACGCCTACAACATTATCCCCCAGAATGGAAAATTTCTCTCGTTAAAATGATACCCAAGCCAGGCAAAGATCACACAAAAGTGGAATCATATAGGCCTATCAGTCTGTTATCCAATTTATCAAAACTTTTTGAAAAACTGTTACTGAACAGATTAACAACTCATGTCGCTCAGAACAACTCTATCCCCGATCACCAGTTTGGATTCAGAAAGAAACATGGCACAAATGAGCAAGTTCATAGACTGGTAGGTGAAATTAGAAGAGCCTATGAAGAAAACAAATATTATTCCGCACTTTTTATTGATGTCTCACAGGCGTTCGATAAGGTTTGGCATGAGGGTTTGCTCTATAAGTTAAAAAATATGTTACCACCAAATACACACAAGTTACTCGAAAATTACATAACAGATCGTAAGTTTACAGTGAAGGAAAACGATTTTGTCAGTACCACGCAAATCATACAAGCTGGAGTTCCACAAGGTAGTATTTTAGGACCGCTTTTGTATATTTTGTACACCTCTGATATGCCAACTAATCGAAATACGCATACCTCCACATTTGCAGATGATACAGCTATTTTAAGCTCCCATAACAATCCACTTGAAGCAACTCGAATTTTGCAAAGTCACATTCTTGAATTAGAATACTGGTTAAATAAGTGGAAGATTAAAGTGAATGAGCAGAAATGCATCCACATAACGTTCACGTTAAGACGAGAAACTTGTCCCCAAATTCGAATTAATAATCACATTGTACCTCAACATACAACGGTTAAGTACCTCGGAATTCATCTGGATCGTAGTCTTACGTGGAAAGACCATATAGATGCAAAATTAACCCAAATGAAATTGAAAACTATTGCAGTTAATTGGCTAATTGGGAGAAACTCGAAACTTAAGTTAGACTGTAAACTATTGATCTACAGATCGATTATAAAACCTATATGGTGCTATGGTATTCAGTTATGGGGCACTGCCTCTGCGTCTAATGTGGAAAAAATACAAAGAAAACAGAACAACATTTTGCGAATGATTACCCCTGGTATGTTAGAAACATGAACATACACATGGATCTAAATGTTTCCCTTGTTAAAGATGAAATAGTGAAACATACCCAAAACTACTTACGAAAACTGGAATCACATCCAAACAATTTAGCACGCAATCTACTGAATAATCGTGGTCACCAACGACTTAGAAGGAGGGCCACTGCTGACTTGGCACACTAAAGTGAAGGATGATGCTTTTGAAAACATTGGATAATTTAGGAGCAAATGAAATTTTGTCTGGCACTGGCTGGACTTAATATTAAGTTATATTAGTTTTTAGATTTGAATACTTAAGATTTGAATGTTAGTTCACATAATTTTAGTGAAGATTCAATAAAATAAATGAATGAGAAAAAAAAAAAAGTTGTATTTGGGCACGAACTTGCATGAGTCTTTAAACGTGAAAATGTTTTCAATATTGTATATTTAATATTAAAATTTACATCTTGCCAGCATTTTTTGGCAAACTCCCACAATTTCCATTTTAGTTTAGCACAAATTTCGGCCAAATTTGCTGTTTTTTTGCGTGACACGTTTTCAAATTATTTTTTTTATATTTTTTTTTTACCTCCCATAAAGCTAATTAATTAAGAAAAATATATTTAAAAAAAAAAAAAATTAAAAAAAAAAAAATTTTTTTTTTTTGACAATCGATTTTTGATTGCGCTAAGAGATAAAATTCATCCCAGAATTAATCCAAGTGACCTTGCTTCATTTTTTGAGTTTATGCCAAAAAAATGCATTTGGAACCATAGTTGAGTGGAGGATATAAAAAGATTAATTAAATTTTTTTTTAATAAAATTAATAAAAAATTATTTTTGTATAATATTTGATTGTAAATACTTAAATATGAAATTTAAAGAGTTAACGGTATCATTAACCCGTTCAAATATGATACCGAAAAAATGGCATGATTTTGGGGAGGTTTTTTTTAATTTTTTTTAAATAAAATTTTAAAATTTAAAAAAAATGTGTTTTGAGAACACCCGCAAAAGAATGCCATTTTTTTGGTATCACGTTTGAACGGGTTAAGGGTACCGTTAAATCTTTAAATTTGATATTTAAGTATTTACGATCAAATATTATAGAAACATAATTTCTAATTTATTTTAATAAAAAAACGTTTATTATTTTTTTAATTTCTTTTTTGCAAAAATCACAATTTTGAGGCTCAAAGTGGGGTCTGTCCAAGATCGAAATGATATTTTGCATGTAAGTTACCCTTAGGGAACCGACACTTTTGTGGGTATTAGAATTTCATCAGAGAGAAAAGGCCAAAAACAAGCAACCCTAGCATCGGCGTATACAGAGGGGGGGGGGCCCAACAACAACAACAAAAAAATATTTTTTTATATGTATTGGAAAACACAAATCTAACGAAAAAACAACAAAAAATTTTTTGTTGTTGTTGTTGGGCCCTGAAAAAACAGTCCTGCATACGCCGTTGAACCCTAGTATGCACGCCCAGACCTTCGTTAGCTGTAATATTTCACACATTTCTAAAACGCTCCCATACAGAATATTTATTTTTATACCCTCCACTTGTAGATAGGTTTGTCATTACGCTTGTAACTAATCGAAATATCGATCTATACATACAGATTATGACCGCGATGAATTCGGTCATAATCCCCATTTCCGTTATGAGGGTAATGTCCGTGGGGATTATGTCCTGTCACCCTTCAATACCATATGAAATTAGACCACAAAAAAAAAACAAAATTACCAATGGGTTTTGCAAGGTCAGTTCGGATTTAATTTTTTATGGCCCACTGAAGTTTTTAAATTTTTATGAAAGAAGTTTGGAAAACGTCAAAAAAAATATAATAAAAACACAGCTGAGCTTCAAAATATGGTTTGATGTAGAGATGGGCAGATTAGTGCGTGATTCTTGCCCGATAATTTTACTCACGTGATTGTGAGTGTCAGTGAGTGTTAAAAAAAAGTCCGTGACTGAGTGTGCGTGAGTAAGATTTTTGGGTGAGTGAGTGCGCGCGAGTCGATGTTTATGCGTGAGATTTGTATAAATAAAAGTTTCGTAAGTGTGAGTCAACATGTATGAGTGCACGTTAGTGTGGTTCATACACACAAAAAAAAAATAAAAAAACTGTGCCAGTTTTTGGTTTAATTGCAACCTATAAAGTGGTTTTGGATAACTTACCAAAGTTTTTGCTCTAAAAAACATAGGTAAATTATACAAAACCACTTTATAGGTTGTATTATCCCCAAAACGTGCACAATTTTTTTAATTTTTTTTTTGTGTGTATATGGCACTTTTTTTTTTTTGGATTTTTGTATGGGGCACCCGGAATATATATTAAGCACCATGAAAAACTGACCCGTGATTTTTTTCAAATTTTTTCATTAACATTTAGGGGTCGCTACCGGGCCTTAAACTTTGGGTCATAAAAAAAATTTTTCACACAATGAAAAAAAAAAAAAATCGTTTTTTTTATATTTTTTTTTTATTATAATTTAACTTCATTAGCTTATTAACGGCAAAAGATTTCATTTTGGTGGGACAAGTTTTTCAGTTCCAAAATTGACCATGAAAAAAAAAATTGAGGCTGGTTGGGGTCTTACTCTAAAATTTTTTTAATTTTTTTTTTTTTTAGTTTTGATAAGCTTACGCTATAGGTCTTTAGTCCCTCTTGATACTACATTCTTCGTAAAAATTTTTGTTCTTTCCGAAACATCATTAACATGCGGCGAAAATCAAACGGATATTAAAAAAAAAAAAACATATTTTCAATGTAAATTTTGAAAATTACATACTTTTCCGACCATATCGAATTTTTGTTTGCCGTTAATAAGCTGGATTAGCTTATCAAATTATAATTAAAAATTATAATTAAAAATTAAAAAAAAAAAAAACGATTTTTTTTTTTCTTTTTTTTTTTTTTTTTTTTTAATATCCGTTTGATTTTTGGCTCATGTTAATGATGTTTCGGAAAGAACAAAAATTTTTACAAAGAATGTATTATCAAGAGGGACTAAAGACCTATAACGTAAGCTTATCAAAACTAAAAAAAAAAAAAATTTTTAAAAAAATTTTAGAGTAAGACCCCAACCAGCCTCAATTTTTTTTTCATGGTCAATTTTGGAACTGAAAAACTTGTCCCAACAAAATGAAATCTTTTGCCGTTAATAAGCTAATGAAGTTAAACTATAATAAAAAAAAATATAAAAAAAACGAAATTTTTTTTTTTTCATTGTGTGAAATTTTTTTTTTTATATCCCAAAGTTCAGGGCCCGGTAGCGACCCCTAAACCTTAATACTACCTCCGTCCCAAAATAATCTTAACATTTCTATATTTTGGCTGGGATTATGGAGGATTTTTTGAAAAAGCTTTGTTTTTTTTGTTAATACATATCGGGACATATCAATAATTTAAAAATTCTTTATAGCTTTGCAATTTTTCAATTCACGTGCAAAATGAATGCAATAAACTGCATTCAGATAAATGAGACAACTTGTTTTCGACGTTACAAACAGGCATGGTGTCCACTATGGTCGAAAAGATAAAAATTATTATAAAATGGGGCGTATGAAATAAGAAATTTTACGCTAGAGACTATTTTAACGTTTTTTAATAAATGCATTATGGATGCAATAGGGACATCTTGCAAATATTTTTAATTAATTTTATTACTGTTTTAGTACACGAACTTAGTATATGATTGTTTTTAGAACTTTATCTTGTATTATTTCAACTAAAACACTGCTTAATAAAATGTAAAGTTTATTTTGGGACAAAAAAATCTATAGTAATGTTAAAAATATTTCGGGACGGAGGTAGTATAAAAATTTGAAAAAAATCACGTGTCATTTTTTCACGGTGCTTAATATATATTCCGGGTGCCCCATTCAAATATCCAACTTTTGTTTTTATGAACCACCCTAGTGCACGTGGATGTGAGTTGTATTAAATTTACTCACGTGATTATGAGTGAGTGTGAGTAGAAAACATATCCTCGTGAGTGATTCGAAAATTCCTGTCGAGAGCTTGAGTGAGTGTAAGTCGAAATTCACTCAAGCGCCCATCTCTACTTTGATGTATGCAGTGAAATTGTAAGGCGGTTATTTTCTTAAAACATATTAACCCCCTAACTTCGATTTTAAGGGGTAATTTTAATCCTTTTTGAAAATCTAAACAGAGCGAAAATGTTCTACAAGTGTTCTACAAATATTTTCCTCATAACGGTTGAAAGTTTGTGCTTGAAAATTAAAAAATATAACAAAAACAATGTTTGTTAATTTTTTACCAAAGCTGTGTTAAAATTTTAATACTTTAAAACCGTATATTTTTTAGCATTTCTATATGCTGGACGAACTTCCTGTCTTTGATGACCTCTAGTGAAATTTATTGCAAAAAATATTCTTAGAATATTTTAACCCTCTAATAGTCTTTGTTTATACAATTTTTATGCATTTCTTTAAAAAAATCACAAAAATTAACTCATAAAAAGGGAGTTGGGTCAGTCTTAGTGAAATCAATCAAAATTAGCTAAAAATTTTCGTGACCCTCTCCGATTTTAATGAAATTTGGTTTAGTTGTAACACTAAGTGATAAACTGACCCACACTTATTTTCAGCCCTCTAAGTAAACAGTGGGCGAAAACACGGAGGGTCAAAATTTCCCCCAAAATCTCCCAGTCGCGACACTTTACACCGTAAAAACTTAATATCGTTGGTTCTATTATAGCTAGAAAGCCCATTTTTGGTTTGTTTTGAAGCTCATTATATGCTCTATAAGACCTACCATAACCCAAAATTTTCAAAAAAAAAAATAAGGGTTACCTCCCTTATTTTAAGGTCGTGATATACGGAGGAAAAAATGGGGAGGATGGTATCCCCCGATTTTCTTTTTACTTGATAATCTTTTAGAGAAAGTCCTAAAGAATATATTCTAAAATTTTTATGTTGGGACAGCAATGGGATCGCTCAATATCAAAATTTTTCACAATTTTCCCCAAAATCTCCAAATCGCAACACTCTTAAACTTTAAAAATTTAATATCATAAGTGCTTTTGTAGCTACAGAGCCCATTTTTTGTTTGTTTTAAAGCTTAAAATACAAGACATACCAAAACCAAAAAATTTTCCAAAAAAAGGAATTGGTGCCCCCTTATTTGAAGGCCGTGGAAAAAAGTGGAGGAAATGAGGTGAAAGTATCCCCCGATTTTTTTTTTACTTGGTATTCTCAAAGTGCAAGTTCTAATGAACATAGTATACAATTTTTATGTTGGGACAGCAATATGGTCGACCAAAATCAAAATTTTTCAAAATATTCCCCCAAAATCAACAAATCGCGACATTCTTGCGCCTCCCATTGGAGTCCCAATATAAAAATTTCAGGATATGCTCTCTAGAACTTACTCTTAAAAAAAAACAAGGTTAAAAAAAATTGGGGGATACTATCCCCCAATTTCCCCCACCCCTTGCCACGATCTTTTAATACAAGGGGCACCCCTCATTTTTTTAATTTAATTTGTGATAGTTATATTGTAGTTTGCTGAAAATTTGCATTTGTTAGTTTTTTACGTAGTGTAACCAAATTTAATCAATATCGGAGGGGGACAAAAATATTCATGATTGATTTCACTAATAATGACCCAGTTAGAGGTTTAACTTGGTCATAAAACTTTATAAAACACTTTTTAGCTCAGAAGTATATTTACACCAATTTTTTTGTGTTATTAACCATTGTTATTTAAAAAAAAATACAATAAAAATATAAATTTTCATATTTGTCCATTTTAAGCATTTTGCACTTGTCGCACAAATTTATAACCTTTGACAACCCCTAGTGAAATTTTTCGAGGAAAATATTTGTAGAACATTTTAACCCTTTAAATGAAAGTTTTATTAGACTTCAGTTTTTAGTTTTTGAAAAAGGACTAATACGACCCCTTAACTGGCAGTAAGAGGGTTAATATGTTCTAAGAAAAGAACCGCCATACAATTTCTCTGAAGACATCAAAACATATTTTGAGGCTCAGATGTGTTTTTACTATACACTCAAAATAATAACTCTGTAAAATACTCTGTAAAATGACTGTAATCTCAATTCAACAGATATTTGACAGAGTTTTCTGTCAAAATACAGATTTAAAGAGAATACTTTGTATTTTGTTGTGACAAAAAACAAAGTTTTATCTGTTACTAGCTTTTTTGCACCCGGCGTTGCCCGGGTTGAAAAAAAATTTATATAATGAATGAGTTTTTTATTACTATACTGCTTAATGACTTTTCACTGTGTTAAAGAGTTGAGCGATTTTTTCGATTTCGCTCAGCGTCGGGGTTTAAAACAGTTACCATTTAACGTAAATACCCACCAAAAAAATGCTTGCCTATAAGCAGGTTTGTAAGGGTATTTCTTTCGACCGCTTATATCGGCGCAATGAATATGAATTAAAATCATGCGTTTTTTTTTAATTTTTAGTATTTTTTTTTCAATCACTGCCATAATTTACTGCGACCGGTACCTTACACTACAGCATACGGTATGCAGCTGTGTAAGCGAATGTCATAAAAAACAACAACATCAAAACTCGTTCGCTTACAGAAGTGCATTCTTGTATGCAGTGCTTCCAAAATCTCGATTATTTTTTACTGGGTATTAGCACGACAAAAAATTGAATATATTTTTTACTGAAGATATAAGCTGTAAGTTGTTCATCGGTATAATATTTTTTCGAAACATTGATTTATTTGTAGCGAAAATTTGAGTCATAAGTTTGATTTTGTTTCGCGCATCAGCAAACAAAAAATAAGCGTTATAACGGAACAGGTAGAAAAAACTTTCAGTACACTGCAAAAGGCGGGGCAGTTTACACCCCCTTGTCCGATCGCCCGTTGATACAGACTTAAGTTCCCCCTCGGTTAGTACTATCTGTGGATAAAGTTTTGTTAAAATCGGTTTAAGAGTGATTACGGAACAGGCATAAAAAAAACTATGGCTTATAGATACGCATCGTATATGGCATATAGTTTAGAAACAGAAAAAAAATATTTTTTGATTAAATACTAAGGGTTGCGGCATTTTAAGCCCCTTTGCCCGATCGCCTCGTTAAGTACTATCTGTGGTGAAAATTTTATGAAAATCGGTACAGCCGTTTTCCCCTGATTGCGGAACAGACATGTGTCTGTGGTGAAAGTTTTATTAAAATCGGTTTAGTCGTTTAAACGTGATTACGGAACATGTAGAAAAAACTTTCAGTATAGTACAAAGGGGAGTATCAATATATTCCCCTTTGTTCAAACGCGATCTATTGTAGCTCATAGTTTTCGCCTAGGGTAATACTATATGTTGTGAAAATTTCATGAAAGTCGGTTCAGCCGTTTAAGCGTGATTTCGGAAAAGGCAGAAATAACGTTCAATAAAAAAAGGGGCTTGGCATTTTTTCGCCCCTGTGTCCAAACACGGTCTATTGTGGTTCATGGTTTCCGCCTCGGTCAGTACTATCTGTGGTAAAAATTTCATTAAAATTGGTTCACCCGTTTATGCGTAAGTACGAAACGGGCAGAAATAAATTTAAATGTAATGAAAAGGGACGTGGCATTTTACGCCCCATTTTTCCATCGCCCTTTATGTTGGCTCATAGTTTACGCCCCGGTTACCACTATCTGTGGTAAAAATTTCATGAAAATCGGTTTAGCGGTTTAAGCGTAATTGCGGAAAAGGCAGAAATAACTTTCAATGTAATACAAAGGGGGCGTGGCATTTTACGCCCCTTTTTTCGATCTCCCTCTATTGGGGATATAGTTTCAGCCTCGGTCAGTACTATCTGTGGTAAAAATTTCACTAAAATCGGTTTAGCCGTTTATGCGTTATTACGGAAAAGGCAAAATAAAGTTTCATAAAATAATAAGGGGCGTGGCATTTTACGCCCCTTTGTCCGATCGAGGTCTCTTATGGCCTATAGTTCACGCCTCGGTTAGTACTATCTGTGGTGAAAATTTCATGAAAATCGGTTCAGCCGTTCTCCCCTGATTGCGGAACAGACAGACAGACAGACAGACAGACAGACAGACAGACAGACAGACAGACAGACAGACAGACAGACAGACAGACAGACAGACAGACAGACAGACAGACAGACAGACAGACAGACAGACAGACAGACAGACAGACAGACAGACAGACAGACAGACAGACAGACAGACAGACAGACAGACAGACAGACAGACAGACAGACAGACAGACAGACAGACAGACAGACAGACAGACAGACAGACAGACAGACAGACAGACAGACAGACAGACAGACAGACAGACAGACAGACAGACAGACAGACAGACAGACAGACAGACAGACAGACAGACAGACAGACAGAAAGACAGACAGACAGACAAACCAACACTCAGATTTATAATATTAATAGGGATATTACTTTTAACTTTGTAATCTTAATTTTACAGAAACTTAACAGAGTGACGTTCCGTCTAATGTGCGGAGGTGTTCTCTGAACACCTAGCATTTTTCCCTCAAATATGTCAGTTTTATATTTTTATAATTGTTTTCAAAGGTTCAAAAATATTTCCGCACATATAATTCGTCATGTACTCATAGCAGAAAATGTACACTTTCAGTTGGTATATCATTTTTTATTTTCCGTCGTTTCATAAAAAAGTTATGCCAAATTTTGTAAGCATTAATGCAATTGTTTCCAACAGTTAAGTGAATGTGCGACAAAATTTAAAGAACAAAAAAAGTAGTTGGGTTGTTCTTAACTTTGTTGCGCACACTCAACTAGTGTTAAATTACAACAACTACAACAAACAAAATATAAATTTTTAAATGCATTTTTGTGCGGCAAATTAGTTGAGTTGAGTTGAGGGTGGGTTGTACAAGCCTAAAAAAATAGGTAAATTTTTAGGCAAGTCCATGGCGCTCAGACTTAAAATAGTCCATTGTACCGTACCCAGAAAGGAAAGATTAAGTAAGGGTGATAAAAGGTTGAGAAGAAAAAGGAAGAAAAGTGCTTGCTCAGAATTTCTCAGTTGCTTTCACAAACTTGAGAAAATCAGACAAGGGAAGTCCATGGACCGTGTCCATAGACAGAATATCAGAACCCAATATCCGCAGTCTAGCCCTTGAGAACGCTGGACAACAACATACATAATGTTCAGTTGTGTCATCATCCTCAAGACAAGCCACGCATAATGGGTCTGATAAGACACCTAATCTCGTCATATGACGAGCACAGGCATTGTGTCCCGTAATTAAGCCAGTAAGTCTGCGACAGTCTATTCTACTGAGACTGAGTAGATAGTTAGCCACTTTCTTGTCTGGCTTAGTTACAAAACGTTTGGTATTCTTGCATGCCAACTCATTTGACCATCTTTCCATGAAAGTTGCTTTCATATGAGAGTTGATCCAACGCATCAGCCATGTCAAGCCAATACCAATTTGAGGTTCCGGATTGTAAGGAATTGTATCAGAACCAAGATTTGCCAAAGAGTCAGCAATCTCGTTTCCCCGTATTCCCCTATGACCCGGAACCCACAGAAGACTGACGCTATTCCCACATGAGACCTCATTGAGTCTGCGTCTACATTCCTGGACAATTTTGGATGAAGTGACTGGAGATTCAAGTGCAATGAGCGCAGCCTGGCTGTCACTGCAAATACTGATTCTCCTATTACTCCATCTGTTCCCAATTATCCAGGTCGCTACGTCCAAAATAGCAAATATTTCAGTCTGAAATACTGTAGCCATTTTTCCCATAGCAATATAGCATTTGGTCGCATCGTCCAAATACCAGCCAGATCCAGAGCCATTTAAGGTACTGGATCCATCAGTGTAGAAAGTATGCGGCAAATTAAGTAGCACACGTAAATTTAAGAAGTGATATCTCTTTACTGGAAAGAGCTATTGCTTTAATTTGAAAGCCATACAATACTTTGGGATTTTGTCTATGATTGTAAATACGGATATCACTTAATTTATATATACAAGGTTCCAAATTCTTGTCTTAAAAATACACCTTTTTACATTTTTTTATATTGTTTTTAAACAAAAAAAAAATATTTTTTTTGTAAATATTGAAAAACATGAAGGTTAATATTTGTTTATATTTTCAATTAAAGAAAATAGGGTGTATTGCGTTTTACCATTTATTTTTGACAAAAGAAATTATTTTTCGCCAACATTAATTGTAACGGAAAATTCGTTTTAAATCTTTTTTTAAATACTGATGTATGAATTCTTAAAGATACAAATATTTTTATTTAAAAACAAATTTACTACACTCATGGAAATATCTTAGTAGAAAAATTAGTAAACCCATTGTAGATCAAGTTTTACAGAATTTAACAAAAATCAATGTTGATATTACAAAATTCAATAGTTGAAAAATACATAGTTGGAAAAAATTGTATAAAATATAAGTACATGAAATGTGCAACACTGTTTTTGCTGATCGCCATTTGTAAATTTTTGTTGTCTTGTACAAAAGGGATGTTTCTAAAGAAAAATATTTTTTATTACAAAATTAAAAGAAAATATTTGGTGAGTAATTAAATATATTTGTTATTTAATTCATTAATAAAGCAATTTATTATTTTTTTTAGCAATTTGTGATTTGGAATCTTTCTAAAAACTCCAGAAGCTAATCACATAAAATGATTGCCGACAGGAAAACAACAGCGAAATACATGACAGTCCAAGGAAAAAAAAAATATCATCTAAAAACAAAATAAGTTTATGTGAAAATAATGAGTTAATGAAAACCACGAAAAAATATTGTGAAAATATTCAATTAAATAAAATAACATTTACAACACAAATAAGAATTTCATTTTAATAATTAAAATTGCATGAATATACAAAACAAAACGAGTATGCTTAACAAAAATACGAATAGAATCAACAAAAATACGAGTTAATCAGCTTTTACAAAAACTGACAACAATTAATGTTGAAATCAACATAAATATTTGTAGGGTCAAAATCAACAATGATTTCTGTTGAATTTACTACGATTTTCTTTGGGAATACAATGATTTTTGGTTGAGTGTAGTTATTTTTTTAAGTAAACTAATAAAGTTACTTACACAATTATTTTAGTGTATATCTTAGAAAACAAGATTTAGATTCCATTAAATCACATAACTCTACAAATTCTGAAAAATTCACTTTTCCAGCAATAGCAATACATAAACTATATTTATTTTGAATTTTTGATTTAAAATCTGACGTCTAATTGTTTGTATCGCGTATCGTTTTTCAGAAAATCGCGTTTGAAAAGGCAAAACCCCAAATTTAGTACTTTTTTTGATTCCACTATTACGTATTTTTACATTGGTGTCAAAAATAGAACATAATTTATAATTTCTAACACCTTTTGTTTTTTGTATTTTTTGTGTATTGAAAAAGCAAAATCTCTTGAAAAGGGCAATTAAATAAAAATTTTTGTTGTTGGGCCGACAAGATATAGCCCTGGATATGTGTATGTTCTTAAAAGTATTTTTTTTAAACCATAAGCATAAGGGTGGGCTTAATTATAAGCTTAATTCTTGTAACTGAGCACCGAAAGTCATTTCAGGTTAATTTTATATTAATGGTGAACACCCTGATGAAAACCTCACGGCACGTCCCTGCTTCAAGTATACCGATCGACTCAGAATTACTTTTTGAGTAGATTTAGCGATGTCCGTCCGTCCGTCCGTCCATCCGTCCAACGAAGCCTGTTGAAATTAGAGAACATCGGTTCATATAAAGGCCTAGCCCCACACAAACGCCCCCTTTGGATTCGGCTTAATGACTCTAATGACCGTATTATAATTGATATCGCTTTGAAATTTAGCAGGTAATCAAATTTTGTATGTATGAATCGTCATTCTAAATTTTAAAGGAATCGGATCAGTCCTTCTGGTAGCCCCCATACAAGCCACCCTCCCGATATTCACATAAGGCGACACGAAATAACTCCGACATGAAATTACTCCCACGAAATAACTCCCAATGAAATAAATCCCACCAAAAATGAAATATGTCCCAATGGAGAAAAAAATGAAAAAAGTCCCAATTGCAATGAAATAACTTCCACCTACTAAATGAAATAAGTGCCAATGAAATAACTCCCATTAATAATAAAAGAAGTCCCAATAAAAAAATGTAAAAGTCTCAACAAAAATTAAACAAACAATAAGGGAAAATATGAACATATATAAGATAAGTCGAGCATGAGGATCCCGATCTTACTTTCGGTACAATACAAACAAGTTATAATAACTGCCGAATGCGAAAGTTGACGGCTGATTTTTTTCAGAGTTTTTTGATAACATGCAAAAATGCACTGATTGTGAGCGTTTTGTTTGACTTGATTCGGTTACCTACAAACATCGCGGCGATGTGCGATTTGCGGTGATTTTTGGTACCAATTTTTCGCCTGCGGTGCTTTTTGAGACTAATTTGTATGTTACCAAAAATTTAAAAGATTTAATTAGCACTTGTTGTATAAAGTGCCGCAGGCGAAAATTTGGTACCAAAAATCGCGGCGTTTTTTCGCTTGCGTCGCTTTTTGCGACAAATTTGTTTGTTACCGAAAATTTAAACGATTTAATTACCACTTGTTGTAAAAAGCGCCGCAGCCAAAAATTTGGTACAAAAAATCGCGGCGATTTTTGGTACCAAATTTTTCCCTGCGGCGCTTTTTACAACAAGTGCTAATTAAATCGTTTAAATTTTCAACTGAGGTTCTTTTTCCAACAATCCTGTTTGTTATCGAAAAACTTTCTATGTTATCAAAAAAGGGGGGGTGAAATAAAGCCATAGGCAATAAGGCCATATGGCCTTATTTCCCAAAGAGTTGTGAAATAAGGCCATATGGCGTTATTACCAACCACTGTTGGAAATAAAGCCATATATGGCTTTGTTACTCATTTCAATATTTTTTAAAAATGTTCATCATTATTTTGCGGAGAGTGTGGAAATATATTTCCACGTAAATCCTGCTACCCAAAAAAAAAAAATTATTTAGCGAAGCCGCTAAATTAATTTATGGAGTTTGAAATGGCGTACGGACATAGCGCCCAAGGTGTTATCGCCCAAAACCGTAAATGTCATATCGCCCAAGCTGCGACATATAGCTCAAAATGATAGGTCTAAAAATGTTATTTATCGCAAAACAAAATTGTCAAAAAATTCAAAATATTTTTTTTTTGGCGAAATTACGACTTCTATGATTTGTGTTTTTTAATAAAGGTTTTCTGCGTAGCCGGCCTTCGGCCGGGCTTAGGGATTACAAACTCCATGCATTAAACCCACCCTCTCTGCAAACCAAAGCTATTTTGGTTATCAGGCCTTTTTGAGGCATAACAAATTTGATAGCGCAAAGGCCTGCTACCATAGAAAACTTTACTTTGCGGAGAGGGTGGGTTTAATGCATGGATTTTGTAATCCCTAAGCCCGGCCGAAGGCCGGCTACACAGAAAAACTTTTTTTGTTAAACAATCTTTAAATTAAAACCCCTGCCAATAAAAATGGTGCCTCTACCCCTCTAAGTTCCGAGGTTCCTGATATATGTGGTTTTTTAATTTAAAGGTAGTCAAAAAAATTTTTTTCTGCTTAGACGGCCTTCGGCCGGGCTTAGGGATTACAAACTCCATAAATAAATTTAGCTGCTTCGCTAAATAAATTTTTTTTGGGTAGCAGGATTTACGGGGAAATATATTTCCACATTTTTAACTGATATGGCTTTATTTCCACTTTGGTTGCAAAATCAATATGACTTTATTGCTCAATCGTATTGGTAATAAAGCCATATGGCCTTATTTCCCATTGAATTGAGAAATAATTGCCTATGGCTTTATTTCACCCCCCCTCAAAAAACACAACGCGTTGGATATTTTCACGTGCGCCGTTGTACGCTCTTAACTCAAAAATTCTTGCCAGTTTTGATAGAAAAATTTCTGAAACATTCAAATTTGTTAGAAAATTTGTTGTACCAAAATCACAAAGAATTTTATTTTATTAATAATAATATTCTATAAGTTAAAATGTTCCAGATACATCCACCAACAATGAAATAATAGTGGGAGTTATTTCATTGCTTTTGTAGTGGGATTTCTTTCATATGAAAAAACTCCCACCGAAAATTATGAAATAACTTCCAACAAAAATGATAAAAGTCCCACTAAATTGGGAGTTACTTCATATGAAATAACTCCCAACTTTGTATGGAGTTTTTTTTTGAGACTTTTTTCATTTTTAAGGTGGGAGTTATTTCATGTGGGAGTTATTTCGTGTCGCCTCACATAATTCCCTCAAAATTCATAAAAATGAAAATATTTGATAAAAATTTTATTTTTAGGTGTTAAACATGTACTTTAGTTACCTAATCAATTTGGAATTTAATTGGACCATTTTTGGACTAAGTCCCCCTCATAAAAATTTCGACCGATATTCAGTTAAATCGGTATATTGACAAAAAAAAAAATAAACCAATTCTACTAAAATTTGATCTGTGTGCGTTTTCTACACTAAATAAATATCTAACAAAAGAGAGATCTAATCAGTCCATGTTTCGACTTGGGACCCATTTTCCGGAAAACACTGGTGTAGGGTTTCATATGGTCGGGCTTGACCGACTATAACTTTCTTACTTGTTTTCTGTAAAATTTTGGTTGCATCAAATGCATTTGACAAATATATGTAAATTTACAGAGCTTTTCTTTGCTTAGTAGTGTTTTATTTAAACAATATTTTACCATAAACTCTGTAAATTAACAGCATTTTTTTTTTTTTTGTCAAAACTTGGTAAGTTTTATAGTAAAATTACCAAGTAATGTTGCTAGCTGGAAAAGTATGGTGTACTCTTTTAAATCAGCAGAGTTTTTCTGTAATTTAACAGAGTTATTATTTTGAGTGTAGTTATTTTGACGTTTTTCAAACGCCTTTAGAAAAAAAATAAAAACTTCAGTGTGTTGTTAAAAAGAATTCCGAACTGACTTTGCAAAATCCTTTGATGATTTTCTCTATTTGATGGTCTGCTTTCGAATGGCGTTGACGCCATTGAGGCTCAAAGAAATGACCCAAAATTTGTTGCACGGTGTTATGGGTGTGCCGAATGTAAAAACACACAAATATAACCGTATTTGTATAAAAAATTAATTTCTGAGTTTTTACTCAAATTCCGCAACTTTTGCATTTTTAAACGAATTGTTTTTAAAGTCTTCTTATTTTCTTATAATAGATCAGATTTGATCTGTAAACAGAGAAATATTTTTTTTTTTTTTTTTGTTTCAGAAATATTTAATTGAATTTACTTTTTTCTTGAATTTTGGAAAAATTCAGGCAAAATTGTCGACATACCGATTAACAGCTTCTTAGGTGATTGTAAGGTTGAAAAATGTTGTATATAGGGTTAAAAGAGATATTTTAACATAAGTAACACCACTTTTTTTAAAAGATACAAATTTTAAAAGTTGGCAATATCTCGAAAGCAGTTCTACTTTTACAACTCAAGAGTGGATTTTCGGATTCAGCGTAAGATTCTACATGGAAACTTAAAGCAAAATGTCGTAGATCGAATTTTTTAATTTGTAAACTATTTGTAATGTTGCTTAAAGAGTTTAGAAAAAATTGGATGTCATACACACTTTCCAACTAAATATTTTAAATAAATTTCAATTCCTTATAGGGCATCACAAATTCGTTAAAATAAATTATTCTCTTTGTACGTTTTTTCATTTCCCAATGCAGTATATAAATTTTCTGTCTAGTAGAGAAAGTGTGAATAAAAAGCTGTAGTAACTATTTATGCCGAGTTATTTTTATTTTTGTTTTGAAAACTTTTTAACAGTTTTCTCTCGTTTATATTTAGTATCATAATTGATGGTGTGGAAATGATATAATGACTTTAAGATTCTTATAAATGTCCTTATAAAACTAAAGAATATATATACTATAATGTTGGTTTTAAGGATAAACAACGCGTTTTCTGAGAAATTTGTATTTATAGTTTTATATTTTAGTTAAATGGGTGAAGTTAAAAGGAGAGATTTTAATGATAATGGAAAGAAATTCAAAAAGTTGGTTGAAGGAGCTACGGTCAAAAGTATGAAGTGAGGAGGCAATACAGTCTTTGAGAGCAAAATAGCATTATTAAGCCTAGAGAATGTATAAAAAAGTTTTAGAAAATTTGGCCTGCAAACTTTTTTTAAAACGTCTGAAAGTGAGCTTTATACACACAGTGAAGAAACATGATGGTATGACTGACAACTTTATCATAATATGATTGTAGGGATCATATTATGGTCTTCGCTGATCCTAGTATGATAAAAATTGTCATCGTATAATTTTTGAAGATCATGGTATAATTGCCACAATCAAATATATGTTGAAATGATCAATCATACTATGACCCCTCCACCATTACGGTTGATTTGGTGTGCTGAAATTATGTTCCAATCATGCTTTTCTCTGTGTGTACTCTTTTTTTAAAGCCCAAAATATATTTTTAATAAATTTTTATTATATTAATGTTTTTCCCCTTATTTTTTATTTCCCAATAGTTGTCCTTTTTTTCTATATTAACAATATCGCCCCATCTATTAAAATTCTTAAAACAAAAAAATAAATAAATTATTGATGACTTTTTCACTTGACTTCATCGTTTAACACTTGCCACCAAAAGCAAAAAAAGAGAAACAAAAACAAATGACTTTACAATTGTTAAAATATACAACAAAAAAATATTGCTCACAAATAGAAAAACCGTCTAGGCATTACAACTTTCACCCCCAGTGACGTTAATTACCAATATTACAACAAATATAATTTCCTTTTACATTTTAACAGTTCAAATAATGGAAATGGAAAATTAATGGATTTTCGTTTTTACTACTGCCACAGCAAACGTAAACGTAGAAGAGGATGTGGAAGGGCGAAGATATATGAAGACTTTGTTGTAACACAAGTAACTCCCACTACTTATTGCATACAAATGAAACAATTGTATAATAACTTATTATCGACTGGTAATAAACTGATGCTTAAGCTTCATTTATTCATGTTATCCTTAGTAGTTAGATAGATTACATTAAATGGGACCAACTACATTTTCGACATCGAAAATTTTCTTTTAGCTGTACATTAGACTGGCCATAGCGTTATATAGAAAAATTAAAATATGTTAAATCCATAAGTGTTCGCACTGAAAAATGTGAGGTTGGGGATAAAAATAATTATGCATATTTAAAAAATTTTTTTTTTTTTGTTCCGAGTACCTCCGGGTTCAGCCTAAAGTTTGAAAAACGGATTACAAGGGAAAAATATGACTTTTTTTTCATTTTCTCAATTTTTTTGATATTTTAAGTACAGTTTGAATTCAAATGGTCACTGAATTTTGATTAAGAGTTAATTGTCTATCAAATAAGGTGTTAAAAATTAAAATCGGTTGAAAATTAGCCGAGTTATGACAACTTCCCCCGGCAACTAACGTGTGGCAAACCACCTGATCAAGGAATTCGAGCCCCATTTTTGAAATTTATTGAAATTATCTACTGTAATTATTTTTTTTTATTCCTCAAGTTCCAATGTACTAAGAAGATACATATTTTTCATATTGCGTTTTGCTAACTTGTTTTAAATAAATGCTAAAGTGGTCTGAATTTTTCAACACTATTTTCAAATCTCCAATTTTACATTTTTATTTTTTTTGTTAAAGAAATTTTAAAAAATCAGCTTTGGAGTTTAGGGATTTGTTAAGCACATATAAAGGAATAAAAACCCTAAAAATTGTAGGGTTTGCTGTTTTCATTTGGCTATTACAGTGATGTAATTTCGGCGGATTTCGGGAAAGTAGTGATTTTTGGCACTTTTTTAGCTTTTATTTATTTTTTTTGGTTTTTTTTACAAACTTCATATGTTTTGGACCGAATTATATCAACAAGAGATAGAATAATTCAATTCGCAAATTAAGGGCAAAAATGGGAAATTAAAAATTGCCCCAACTAAAGGTCAAAGGTCAAATTTTAGAAGATTTTGAATTTTTAAATATTAACAGATTTTCTGAGTGGAAATATATGAAACTACTTGATGTCATTTTAAAAGGTCTTAACATATGTCTTTTTATTTAAATTCAGAATATTAACCCTTTAGTGATGGTGGTGCCTATTCGACCATTTGAACAAAATACACTTACATTATCTCAATTAAATTAAAAAAATTATAGGCCCCAACAGCACTTAAGGTTAAATTTTTAAATTTTAATAATTTGCCATATAGTTTAGACCAATTAAGATAACATCGAGTAGATTCAGCAAAATCCGCCCAGCAAATCTCTTAATGTTTAAAAATTCAAAATTTTCTAAAATTTGACCTTTGACCCTTAACAGGGGCAATTTTTTATATGTCAATTTCGCCCTAATTTTGCAAATTGAAGTATTCTATCTCGTGTTGATATAATTCGGTCCAAAACATATCAAGTTTGTAAAAAAAACCAAAAAAAAATAAATAAAAGCTAAAAAGGGCCAAAAATCACTACTTTCCCGAAATCCGCCGAAATTACATCACTGTAATAGCCAAATGAAAACAGCAAACCCTACAATTTTTGGGGTTTTTATTCCTTTATATGTGCTTAACAAATCCTTAAACTCCAATAGCCGATTTTTTAAAATTTCTTTAACAAAAAAAATAAAAATGTAAAATTGGAGATTTGAAAATAGTGTTGAAAAATTCAGACCACTTTAGCATTTATTTAAAACAAGTTAGCAAAACGCAATATGAAAAATATGTATCTTCTTAGTACATTGGAACTTGAGGAATAAAAAAAATTAATTACAGTAGATAATTTCAATAAATTTAAAAAATGGGGCTCAAATTCCTTGATCAGGTGGTTTGCCACACGTTAGTTGCCGGGGGAAGTTGTCATAACTCGGCTAATTTTCAACCGATTTTAATTTTTAACACCTTATTTGATAGACAATTAACTCTTAATCAAAATTCAGTGACCATTTGAATTCAAACTGTACTTAAAATATCAAAAAAAAATTGAGAAAATGAAAAAAAAGTCATATTTTTCCCTTGTAATCCGTTTTTCAAACTTTAGGCTCAACCCGGAGGTACTCGGAACAAAAAAAAAATTTTTTTAAATATACATAATTATTTTTATCCCCAACCTCACATTTTTCAGTGCGAAAAATTTTACTTTTCAAAAAAATTTCTACTATGGCCACTCTACTGTACATCGATAAATATAGAATTTTCTATAAAAAATTTTCTGTTATCGATATATCGATAACTATAGAATTTTCTATGGAACATTTTCTGTTATAGATATATCAATAATTAAAGAATTTTCCATAGAAAATTTTCTGTTTTCAATACATTGATAAGTATTAAATCGATAAGTATTAAATCGATAACTATCAAATTGTCAGTAGAAATGAGCCTGTTAACGATACATCATAGCCATAAAATTTTCCATGGAAAATTTTCTCTTATCGATATATCGATAATTCAAGAATTTTATATCGAAAATTTTCTATTATCGATCTATAGAAAATTTTCTGTTTTCAATACACGGACAACTGTAGAATTTTCTATACAAAATTTTCTGTTATCGATTTATCGATAACTGTAGAATTTTCTATAGAATATTTTTTTTAGAATAGTTTCTTTAGAATATTTATCAATCTGTCGATAACTGAAAAATTTCCTATAAAAAAATTTCTGTTAACAAAATATCGATAACTATAGAATTTTCTACAGAAAATTTTTTGTTATCGATGTAGAGATAATTATAAAATTTTATATTAAAAATTTTCTGTTGAAAATTTGATAGTTATCGATATCCTGATAACAGAAAATTTTCTATTAAAAATTTTATATTTATCGATATCTCGATAACAAAAAAATTGCTGTTATCTATATTGATAACCATAGAGTTGTCGATTTATTGATAACTATAAAGTTATCGATTTATTGATAACTATAAAGTTATCGGTACATCGATAAGTATAGAGTTTTTATAGAAAATGTTCTGTTATCGATATATCCGTAACTATAAAATTTTCTATAAAAAATTTTATGTTATTGATACATCGAAAACTAAAGAAATTTCTATAGACAATTTGTCTGTTATCAATGTATCGATAACTAAAGATACATTAATAACTATAAAATTTTCTTAAGTAAATAGTCTGCTATTTATGTAAAGAAAATTTTCTATATAGAATTCTCTATAGACAAATTTCTGCTATACATCGATAACAGAAAATTTTCCATAGACATTTTTTTATTTATCGATATATTGGTAGCATAAAATAATTTTCTATATATCAATATCATATAATTTTCTATAGAAAATTTTATAGAAAATGTTCTGTTATCGATATATAGATGACTAAAGAATTTCATATAGCAAATTTTCTAATATCGATATAGCCATAACTAATTTTCTATAAAAAATTTTCTCATATCGATAACTATAGAATTTTCTATAGAAAACTTTCTGTTATCGATATATCAATAACTATAGAAATTTCTGTAGAAGACTTTCTGTTATCCATACATCGAAAACTATAGATTTTTTTTAGAAAATTTTCTGTTATCGGTATATTGGTAAAAAATTTCACTTGCTCATAAATTATGCAAAAAAATTACCAACATAAATAAATTTAAATCAGAAAAGCACAGTTTTTTTTTAAATTAGACTATGAGAATATTGCGGTTGTTATTGCTAAAAAAAATTAACTAGCGCTAGAATAACCCTACCCAAAATATATTATTTAAAGGGTCGAATAAATCAAATTTCACAATTTTTATTTAAGTAAAAATTTATCAGATTTTCTTACCCATAACTATAGAATTTTTCATAAACAATTTTCTCTTATTGATATATCGATAGCTGTGGAATTTTATACAAAAATTTTTTTGTTATTGATACATCGATACCTACAAAATTTTCTATAAAAAATTTTTGTTATCAGAATATCGATAGCTATAGAATTTTTTAAAGAAAATTTTCAATTATAAATACTTATAACATTTTTTAAAGAAAATTTTCTGTTAATGAAATATCGATAACTATAGAATTTTCTACAGAAAATTTTTTGTAATCGTTGTATCGATAATTATAGAATTTTCTATTGAAAATGTTCTGTTGTCTGTATTTCGATAACTTTATTTTTTCTGTTATTAATTTATCAGTAGTTGTAGATTTTTTTATAGAAAATTTTCTGTTATCGATATATTTATAACTAATGATTTGTTTTAGTGAAAATTTATGTTATCGATAACTACTGAATTTACTATAGGAAATTTCCTTTTATCGATATGTCGATAACTTAAGATGTTTCTATAGAAAACAGCTCGAAAACAGAAAATTTTCTATAAAAGATTCTATAGTTATCGATATCCTGCTAACAAAAAATTTTCACTAGAAATTCTTTAATTATCGATATTTCGAAAAATGAACATTTCCTATAGAAATTCTATAGAAAATTCTGTAAATATCGATAAATTTATTACTGTAAATTTTCTATACAAAATTGTATAGTTATCAATGTATCGATAACAGAAAATTTTATTAAGAAAATTTTTTAGCTATCGGTAACAGAAAATTTTTCCTTAAAAAATGTTTTATCTATAGATAACAGAAAACTTTCTCAAAAAAAAGATAACAGAAAACTTTTTATGGAAAATTCTATAAATCTTCTTAAGAATATTTTTGTTATCGATCTATCGATAAATATAGAATTTTCTATAGAAAATTGTCTGTTATCTATATCGATAACTATGGAATTTTAAAATGAAAATGTTCTATTATCGATATTTATAGAATTTTCTAGAGAAACTCGTTAACTTATAACGATATATTGATAACAGAAAATTTTCTATAAAAAATTCTACAATTACTGATAAATCGATAACAGAAAAATTCTATAGGAAATTTTCTGTTATCGATATACCGTTTCTTTAGACAATTTTCTGTTATCAATACATGTATCGTTAACTATAAAATTTTCTTTAAAAAAAAATTTCTGTTATCGATATATCGATAACTATAGAATTTTCTCTAGAAAATTTTCTGTTATCGATATATTGATAACTATAAAAATTTTTATAGAAAATTTTCTTTTATCGATATATCGATAATTATAAAAATTTTTATAGAAAATTTTTAGTTATCGATACATCGATAACTATAGAATTTTCTATAGAAAACTTTCTGTTATCCATAAATCGATAACTATAGAATTTTTTATAGAAAATTTTCTGTTATCGATAAATTTAGCTATTGAATTTTCTATAGAAAATTTTATGTTATCGATAGCTATGAAATTTTTTATGTTACTGATATATCGAAAACTATAGATTTTTTAATAGAACATTTTCTGCTATCGATAATAATAAAATTTTCTTTAGATTCTATAGATTCTACAGTTATCGGCATGTAGAGAACAGAAAATTTTCTATAGAAAATTCTATAGCTATTGGTATATAGATAATAAAAAATTTTCTATAGAAAATTCTATAGGTATCGATATATCGATAACAGAAGATTTTCTATAGAAAATTCTATTGTTATAGATAACTCAATAAGAGAAAATTTTCAATAACACATTTTTTGTTATCGATATATCGATAACTATAGAATTTTCTATAGACAATTTTCTGTTATCTATGTATCAATAACTATAGAATTTTCTATAGATAATTTTCTGTTATCGATTGCCATAGAATTTTCTACAGAAAATTTTCTGTTATCGATTTATCGAAATCTATATAATTTTCTATAGAAAATTTTCTGTTGTCGATACCTATAGAATTTTTAAGAAAAGCTTTCTGTTATTGATATATCGAAAACTATAGAATTATTTATAGAAATTTTCTGCTACCGATAACAATAGAATTTTCTTTAGATTCTATATTTATCAACATATAAATAACAGATTTTTTTTTATAAAATTCGATAGTTATCGATATAGCAAAAAATTTTGTATAAAAAATTCTATAGTTATCGATATATCGATAACAGAAAATAATCTAAAGAATTTTCTTTAGAGAATTTTCTACTATCTATATATCGATAACTATAGAGTTTTATTTTATAGAAAACTTTCTGTTATCGATACATCGTTAACTATAGAGTTTTCTATAGAAATTTCCTGTTATCGCTACATCGATAACTATAGCTACAGAATTTAGTATAGAAAATGTTCTGTTATCGATAGCTATTGAAGTTTTTATGAAATGTTTTCTGTTATCGAAATATCGAAAACGATAGAATTTTTTTACAGAATATTATCTGCCATAGATATATCGATAACTATAGAATTTTCTTTATAAAATTTTTTTATCGATAATTATAGAATTTTTTATAAAAATTTTCTGTAATCGACTTTTTGAATTTTCTTTAGAAAATTTTCTATTATCGATATGTGTTTTCTATAGAAAATTTTCTGTTATCGATACATCTATAACTATTGCTATAGAATTTAGTATAGAAAATGTTCTATTATCGATAGCTATAGAAGTTTTTTTGAAAAGTTTTCTGTTATCGATATATCGAAAACGATAGAATTTTTTATAGAAAATTATCTGCAATATATATATCGATAACTATAGAATTCTCTTACGAAAATTTTTTTATCGATAATTATAAAATTTTCTGTAATCGACTTATCGAATTTTCTTTAGAAAATTTTCTGTTATCGATGTGTCGATAACTTAAGAATTTTTAAAGAATGTTTTCCTTTATTAATTTATCAAAAACTATTACATTTTTTATAGAAAATTTTCTGTTGTCGAAATATCGATAACTATATAAATTTCTATAGAAAATTTTCTGTTAACAATATTCCGATATCTATAGAATTTTCTATAGAAAATTTTCTGTTATCGATATTTGGATAACTATAGAAATTTCAATATAAAATTTTCTGTTGTTTACAACTACTCAATTTTCTTTAGTAAATTTCTGGTTATCGATAACTATAGAATTATCTTAAGAAAATTTGCGGCTCTCAAGGACTATAGCATTTTCTTTAGAAAATTAACTTGTATCGATAACTATAGAATTTTCTTTATAAACTTTTTTTGTTATTGATACATCGATATCAATAGAGTTTTTCTTAGAAAATTGTCTTTTAACGATATATCGTTAACTGTAGATTTTTTTAGAAATTTTTCTATTATCGATTAATCTTTATCTTAATAATATTCTATTGAAAAATGTCTATAGAAAATTTTCTGTTATCGATATATCGATAACTATAGATTTTGTGCCAGACAATTTTCTTTTTTTTTTTCTTATGATAACTTAAGAATTTTTTATAGAAAATTTTCTGTTATCGATATGTTAACGATATATCGTTAACTGTAGATTTTTTGGAGAGATTTCTATTATCGATTAATCTTTAGCTTAATAATTTTCTACAGAAAAATGTCTATAGAAAATTTTCTGTTATCGATAACTATTGATTTTGTGCCAGAAAATTTTCCTTTTTTCATCTTCATGATAACTTTAGAATTTTTTATAGAAAATTTTCTGTTATCGATATGGCGATAACTATAGAATTTCTATTATCAATTTAACGCTAACTATAGAATTATCTGTTGAACATTATCTGTTATCGATAACATTTGCCCTTGGCTATGATCCAAGTTTGTTTTCGTTGGTTATGTTATTCTTGCAGAAATTATTTTTTTTGTTTTCATTTCTCTGAAGGCTTCTTTGTGGCGTCTATATCATTTGGTTTGGTTATTAGACTGGTAGTTGGGATTTTTTTCTACTCTTCTGTATGGTGCGGTATGAGTTGAATGTGTTGGTGTGTAAGTACTAATAGTGTTTGTTGTTATTTATGTCATTATAACCATTAACTTGTTGTACTTCTTTTTCTCTTCAATTTATTCAGTTTATGTGTTTAAATAACAAATAACAAACTGTCAATAATTTGATTAACGATGTACCACAATTTTTTTTTTTTTTAATTTTTTTTTTGTTGTTGTTGTTTTTTCAACTTTATTTATATACAAATATATTTTTCATATTATATACAAACACTTTTTTTCTTTTTTTCTTTACATAAATTGCAATTAGCCATAAATATGTTATGCAAAAAAGGTCCCAGTGGTTTTTGGATGGCATGATGGTATTGCCTTGTTATAAATGGATGTTTGACTACAAAATGGTTATGAACGAATGTCCATTCGTTCAAGTTTTGAATGGATAGATAAATGGATAGCTGGTTGGTTGACTGGTCAGATAGACTGCTGTATCATACACTGACTGACTTACAAATGGTGTGCAAGTCAGTGCAACAATTTACAAAATTTCACTTGCATAAACTACTCGTACTACGCATTAATAGTCAACCTCGTCATCATCATCATCGTCAGCATATGCATACAATTTTCATGTCACATAGTATTAATTACACTGAACAAAAAAAAAATATGCTCAAAATTTAAATATTATTTAGATCATATTTGATCTGTTTATATATTTTCGTATATGACAGTATCTTATCGTATATAATATTTGAAAGTAATACGTCGCCATATATCATTTGATCCCAAAAGTGGAGAATCCAAAAATATATGATTTTATCTTATTATATCAAATTTTTGTTGTTGGGATCTGGGACTTTCAGCAGAGGTGCACGTAGTGTGGAAAGTTTCTGATCGTCATTCACTTGGGAGTGTCCAGAAATGATTCCTCTGTTTGACTGTCCAAGCAGCTCACTACTTCCGGTCCTAGACCAAGTATTTCCCGGGCAATGGCTTTCCAGCATCCGCTAAAAGCTAGCTAGAGTGAGAAGGCGACCAGTCATGTAGCCTAAATGGTCATGGTAGATCCTGACGTCTCAGGCCAGTAGGTAAATAAAAGTTTGCTGAAGCATGACTGCACCGTGGGATTGGACACGAAGATAGCAGCCCTATCACCAATCTAAGAAAGGAGGGCTAGCAACCCACCTTTCCGAAATCTATCTTGCTAACGAATCGCCAAACACACAGCAGGCGCCCTATGCTCCAGTGGGAGTTAGAGGAATATATATATATATATATCAAATTTGATATAATTTTATAACAAAATGGAACGGTAAATATTATCTAATTTGATAATATAAAAACATTAGAGCTAATAAGATCTTATAATATATAATTATATCTTATTAGATCTAATATGATCTTCAATATCAAATCTGATGACATTAACCGTTCTATTTTGGATCTAAATACATCTTATTATATTAAATATTATATATTATTAGATCCATCACTTTTCGGATCAAAGGTTGGATCAATTTAGATATAATTATATTGGAAAATATATGATTTTATCAAAACTTTTTCAATCTGATAAGATACAATTAAAAAAAATCAGATGAAATTATCAGATCAAAGTTGACCAAATCAGATCATATCAGATCAAATCGATTTTTGTATGGAATAGTCTGTTAAAATGCGGTTTCTCTATCACAATTCTTATTTACGTCTGTCCTGGTCTTATCGATTTCTTTTCCGACTTACCCATAATCCCTAAGCATCCAATCGGCGCCAAAAATTATAATCCTGCCAATCTACTTCTCTCTCTGTAAATTTTCATTTATTGACGACTGTAAAATTGTCTGTTCTGTATTGTAGTAGTGTGTAGCGCGTTACATTGTACATACATACGTTTGATAAATGTACGTGATTTTCGCACTTTAGAGACATGTCTTAAGGCACTGTCACAACACTTTTGTCGTCATTTTTAATGTCAATTTTGCCGCTGTTTTTAATAATTGACATGAGAGTGTGTTGACAGTGTATGTTTAATTTAACATTATTAAAATAAGACAGTTGTTTCTCAAACTATACAATCATGAGATACCAGTAGAAGTAAGTCAAGCTAATACGTGCATGATGCACTTTGAAGTGCGATTATTTAAAAATTAAATTAAAAAGAGATTATCGATGATAATTTATGAGGCAGATGATAGATGGGGGAGGTTTAATAAGATGGTGGATTTTAAAAATTTAAAAGACTTCCTACTTATATAAAAAAAAATCTGAGACTTTTTCTATAAGAAAAATGTCTCAGAATTTGAGACTTTTTCTATAAGAAAAATGTCTCAGAATCTGAGACTTTTTCTATAAGAAAAATGTCTCAGAATCTGAGACTTTTTCTATAAGAAAAATGTCTCAGAATCTGAGACTTTTTCTATAAGAAAAATGTCTCAGAATCTGAGACTTTTTCTATAAGCAAAATGTCTCAGAATCTGAGAATTTTTCTATAAGAAAAATGTCTCAGAATCTGAGACTTTTTCTATAAGAAAAATGTCTCAGAATCTGAGACTTTTTCTATAAGAAAAATGTCTCAGAATCTGAGACTTTTTCTATAAGAAAAATGTCTCAGAATCTGAGACTTTTTCTATAAAAAAAATGTCTCAGAATCTGAGACTTTTTCTGTAAGAAAAATGTCTCAGAATCTGAGACTTTTTCTATAAGAAAAATGTCTCAGAATCTGAGACTTTTTCTACAAGAAAAATGTCTCAGAATCTGAGAATTTTTCTATAAGAAAAATGTCTCAGAATCTGAGAATTTTTCTATAAGAAAAATGTCTCAGAATCTGAGATTTTTTCTATAAGAAAAATGTCTCAGAATCTGAGACTTTTTCTATAAGAAAAATGACTCAGAATCTGAGACTTTTTCTATAAGAAAAATGTCTCAGAATCTGGGACTTTTTCTATAAGAAAAATGTCTCAGAATCTGAGACTTTTTCTATAAGAAAAATGTCTCAGAATCTGAGACTTTTTCTATAAAAAAAATGTCTCAGAATCTGAGACTTTTTCTGTAAGAAAAATGTCTCAGAATCTGAGACTTTTTCTATAAGAAAAATGTCTCAGAATCTGAGACTTTTTCTACAAGAAAAATGTCTCAGAATCTGAGAATTTTTCTATAAGAAAAATGTCTCAGAATCTGAGAATTTTTCTATAAGAAAAATGTCTCAGAATCTGAGAATTTTTCTATAAGAAAAATGTCTCAGAATCTGAGAGTTTTTCTATAAGAAAAATGTCTCAGAATCTGAGACTTTTTCTATAAGAAAAATGACTCAGAATCTGAGACTTTTTCTATAAGAAAAATGTCTCAGAATCTGGGACTTTTTCTATAAGAAAAATGTCTCAGAATCTGAGACTTTTTCTATAAGAAAAATGTCTCAGAATCTGAGACTTTTTCTATAAGAAAAATGTCTCAGAATCTGAGACTTTTTCTATAAGAAAAATGTCTCAGAATCTGAGACTTTTTCTATAAGAAAAATGTCTCAGAATCTGAGACTTTTTCTATAAGAAAAATGTCTCAGAATCTGAGACTTTTTCTATAAGAAAAATGTCTCAGAATCTGAGACTTTTTCTATAAGAAAAATGTCTCAGAATCTGAGACTTTTTCTATAAGAAAAATGTCTCAGAATCTGAGACTTTTTCTATAAGAAAAATGTCTCAGAATCTGAGACTTTTTCTATAAGAAAAATGTCTCAGAATCTGAGACTTTTTCTATAAGAAAAATGTCTCAGAATCTGAGACTTTTTCTATAAGAAAAATGTCTCAGAATCTGAGACTTTTTCTATAAAAAAAATGTCTCAGAATCTGAGACTTTTTCTTTAAGAAAAATGTCTCAGAATCTGAGACTTTTTCTATAAGAAAAATGTCTCAGAATCTGAGACTTTTTCTACAAGAAAAATGTCTCAGAATCTGAGAATTTTTCTATAAGAAAAATGTCTCAGAATCTGAGAATTTTTCTATAAGAAAAATGTCTCAGAATCTGAGAGTTTTTCTATAAGAAAAATGTCTCAGAATCTGAGACTTTTTCTATAAGAAAAATGACTCAGAATCTGAGACTTTTTCTATAAGAAAAATGTCTCAGAATCTGGGACTTTTTCTATAAGAAAAATGTCTCAGAATCTGAGACTTTTTCTATAAGAAAAATGTCTCAGAATCTGAGACTTTTTCTATAAAAAAAATGTCTCAGAATCTGAGACTTTTTCTGTAAGAAAAATGTCTCAGAATCTGAGACTTTTTCTATAAGAAAAATGTCTCAGAATCTGAGACTTTTTCTATAAGAAAAATGTCTCAGAATCTGAGACTTTTTCTACAAGAAAAATGTCTCAGAATCTGAGAATTTTTCTATAAGAAAAATGTCTCAGAATCTGAGAATTTTTCTATAAGAAAAATGTCTCAGAATCTGAGAGTTTTTCTATAAGAAAAATGTCTCAGAATCTGAGACTTTTTCTATAAGAAAAATGACTCAGAATCTGAGACTTTTTCTATAAGAAAAATGTCTCAGAATCTGAGACTTTTTCTATAAGAAAAATGTCTCAGAATCTGAGACTTTTTCTATAAGAAAAATGTCTCAGAATCTGAGACTTTTTCTATAAGAAAAATGTCTCAGAATCTGAGACTTTTTCTATAAGAAAAATGTCTCAGAATCTGAGACTTTTTCTATAAGAAAAATGTCTCAGAATCTGAGACTTTTTCTATAAGAAAAATGTCTCAGAATCTGAGACTTTTTCTATAAGAAAAATGTCTCAGAATCTGAGACTTTTTCTATAAGAAAAATGTCTCAGAATCTGAGACTTTTTCTATAAGAAAAATGTCTCAGAATCTGAGACTTTTTCTATAAGAAAAATGTCTCAGAATCTGAGACTTTTTCTATAAGAAAAATGTCTCAGAATCTGAGACTTTTTCTATAAGAAAAATGTCTCAGAATCTGAGACTTTTTCTATAAGAAAAATGTCTCAGAATCTGAGACTTTTTCTATAAGAAAAATGTCTCAGAATCTGAGACTTTTTCTATAAGAAAAATGTCTCAGAATCTGAGACTTTTTCTATAAGAAAAATGTCTCAGAATCTGAGACTTTTTCTATAAGAAAAATGTCTCAGAATCTGAGACTTTTTCTATAAGAAAAATGTCTCAGAATCTGAGACTTTTTCTACAAGAAAAATGTCTCAGAATCTGAGACTTTTTCTACAAGAAAAATGTCTCAGAATCTGAGACTTTTTCTATAAGAAAAATGTCTCAGAATCTGAGACTTTTTCTATAAGAAAAATGTCTCAGAATCTGAGACTTTTTCTATAAGAAAAATGTCTCAGAATCTGAGACTTTTTCTATAAGAAGAATGTCTCAGAATCTGAGACTTTTTCTATAAGAAAAATGTCTCAGAATCTGAGACTTTTTCTATAAGAAAAATGTCTCAGAATCTGAGACTTTTTCTATAAGAAAAATGTCTCAGAATCTGAGACTTTTTCTATAAGAAAAATGTCTCAGAATCTGAGACTTTTTCTATAAGAAAAATGTCTCAGAATCTGAGTCTTTTTCTATAAGAAAAATGTCTCAGAATCTGAGACTTTTTCTATAAGAAAAATGTCTCAGAATCTGAGTCTTTTTCTATAAGAAAAATGTCTCAGAATTTGAGACTTTTTCTATAAGAAAAATATCTCAGAATCTGAGACTTTTTCTATAAGAAAAATGTCTCAGAATCTGAGACTTTTTCTATAAGAAAAATGTCTCAGAATCTGAGACTTTTTCTATAAGAAAAATGTCTCAGAATCTGAGACTTTTTCTATAAGAAAAATGTCTCAGAATCTGAGACTTTTTCTATAAGAAAAATGTCTCAGAATCTGAGACTTTTTCTATAAGAAAAATGTCTCAGAATCTGAGACTTTTTCTATAAGAAAAATGTCTCAGAATCTGAGACTTTTTCTATAAGAAAAATGTCTCAGAATCTGAGACTTTTTCTATAAGAAAAATGTCTCAGAATCTGAGACTTTTTCTATAAGAAAAATGTCTCAGAATCTGAGACTTTTTCTATAAGAAAAATGTCTCAGAATCTGAGACTTTTTCTATAAGAAAAATGTCTCAGAATCTGAGACTTTTTCTATAAGAAAAATGTCTCAGAATCTGAGACTTTTTCTATAAGAAAAATGTCTCAGAATCTGAGACTTTTTCTATAAGAAAAATGTCTCAGAATCTGAGACTTTTTCTATAAGAAAAATGTCTCAGAATCTGAGACTTTTTCTATAAGAAAAATGTCTCAGAATCTGAGACTTTTTCTATAAGAAAAATGTCTCAGAATCTGAGACTTTTTCTATAAGAAAAATGTCTCAGAATCTGAGACTTTTTCTATAAGAAAAATGTCTCAGAATCTGACACTTTTTCTATAAGAAAAATGTCTAAGAATCTGAGACTTTTTCTATAAGCAAAATGTCTCAGAATCTGAGACTTTTTCTATAAGAAAAATGTCTCAGAATCTGAGACTTTTTCTATAAGAAAAATGTCTCAGAATCTGAGACTTTTTCTATAAGAAAAATGTCTCAGAATCTGAGACTTTTTCTATAAGAAAAATGTCTCAGAATCTGAGACTTTTTCTATAAGAAAAATGTCTCAGAATCTGAGACTTTTTCTATAAGAAAAATGTCTCAGAATCTGAGACTTTTTCTATAAGAAAAATGTCTCAGAATCTGAGACTTTTTCTATAAGAAAAATGTCTCAGAATCTGAGACTTTTTCTATAAGAAAAATGTCTCAGAATCTGAGACTTTTTCTATAAGAAAAATGTCTCAGAATCTGAGACTTTTTCTATAAGAAAAATGTCTCAGAATCTGAGACTTTTTCTATAAGAAAAATGTCTCAGAATCTGAGACTTTTTCTATAAGAAAAATGTCTCAGAATCTGAGACTTTTTCTATAAGAAAAATGTCTCAGAATCTGAGACTTTTTCTATAAGAAAAATGTCTCAGAATCTGAGACTTTTTCTATAAGAAAAATGTCTCAGAATCTGAGACTTTTTCTATAAGAAAAATGTCTCAGAATCTGAGACTTTTTCTATAAGAAAAATGTCTCAGAATCTGAGACTTTTTCTATAAGAAAAATGTCTCAGAATCTGAGACTTTTTCTATAAGAAAAATGTCTCAGAATTTGAGACTTTTTCTATAAGAAAAATGTCTCAGAATCTGAAACTTTTTCTATAAGAAAAATGTCTCAGAATCTGAGACTTTTCTATAAGAAAAATGTCTCAGAATCTGAGACTTTTTCTATAAGAAAAACGTCTCAGAATCTGAGACTTTTTCTATATGAAAAATGTCTCAGAATCTGAGACTTTTTCTATAAGAAAAATGTCTCAGAATCTGAGACTTTTTCTATAAGAAAAATGTCTCAGAATCTGAGACTTTTTCTATAAGAAAAATGTCTCAGAATCTGAGACTTTTTCTATAAGAAAAATGTCTCAGAATCTGAGACTTTTTCTATAAGAAAAATGTCTCAGAATCTGAGACTTTTTCTATAAGAAAAATGTCTCAGAATCTGAGACTTTTTCTATAAGAAAAATGTCTCAGAATCTGAGACTTTTTCTATAAGAAAAATGTCTCAGAATCTGAGACTTTTTCTATAAGAAAAATGTCTCAGAATCTGAGACTTTTTCTATAAGAAAAATGTCTCAGAATCTGAGACTTTTTCTATAAGAAAAATGTCTCAGAATCTGAGACTTTTTCTATAAGAAAAATGTCTCAGAATCTGAGACTTTTTCTATAAGAAAAATGTCTCAGAATCTGAGACTTTTTCTATAAGAAAAATGTCTCAGAATCTGAGACTTTTTCTATAAGAAAAATGTCTCAGAATCTGAGACTTTTTCTATAAGAAAAATGTCTCAGAATCTGAGACTTTTTCTATAAGAAAAATGTCTCAGAATCTGAGACTTTTTCTATAAGAAAAATGTCTCAGAATCTGAGACTTTTTCTATAAGAAAAATGTCTCAGAATCTGAGACTTTTTCTATAAGAAAAATGTCTCAGAATCTGAGACTTTTTCTATAAGAAAAATGTCTCAGAATCTGAGACTTTTTCTATAAGAAAAATGTCTCAGAATCTGAGACTTTTTCTATAAGAAAAATGTCTCAGAATCTGAGACTTTTTCTATAAGAAAAATGTCTCAGAATCTGAGACTTTTTCTATAAGAAAAATGTCTCAGAATCTGAGACTATTTCTATAAGAAAAATGTCGCAGAATCTAAGAAAAATGTCTCAGAATCTGAGACTTTTTCTATAAGAAAAATGTCTCAGAATCTGAGACTTTTTCTATTAGAAAAATGTCTCAGAATCTAAGACATTTTCTATAAGAAAAATGTCGCAGAATCTGAGAATCTTGGACTTTTTCTTTAGCAGAAGTGTCTCAGAATCTTAATTGCTTTTCTCATTACAACAATTAAAAATATTAACGTAAGTTATTAAGTTAGCCCTTCTGTTGCTTTTAAAGCTACTTTTCCTTTTGTCGTATAAAAATTCTATTAATTTAAGAATATTAACATTTTTTTTTAACAACTTATGTACATAAAACATAAATTTCTTAAAATAAACACAACAATCTAAAGAGAGAGAAAAAAAACAACTACAAAATGATAAACGTGGCTATAAATCATAGTTATTAATTACTACGTGCATTACAGCCAACATTGGATTTTTTTTTGTTCTGAAAATAACGTAATGTCGAACGAAACATTGTAAACTGGCCTTAACCAACAAATTTAACGGCAAACATCCTTTAACGAGGCATAAAGTATGAAAATTTTTATTATTTACAACTAAAATAATTTAAAGAAACAATAAAGTATAATGTAGGTACGTACCTACATATTATTTAAAATTAAAACACGTGTTTAACGAGACTCTGCTATATGTTAATGTGTAACAACCTTTTAATAAGATGCTAACAGAGTTTTAAGAGAATTCATTTGATCATCAGTATAAATTGGCCAGGACAATTTTTGAGATTCTTAAAAGCTAAAAAAATTGTTATGGCTACAGACGACAGAGAAAAATTTTCGAAAAATTAAAAAAAAAAATAAAATTCAGAAACTTTAAAAATAAATCAGATAATTAAAAATAAATCAGAAAAACTCAAAAAAAATTTTGAAAATAAATAATAGCAAAGAAATAAAGAGTTTGCCAAAAATATTGAAATATCAGAAACATTAAAAAAATTATCGGAAAAATTAAAAAAAAAATAGTTAGAGCGTTCAATTCAGCTGTGCCGAAACTTTTATACTCTCCAAAGTTTAATAAAGGAATGAAAGGAGAATTTTTTTTTCGCACAGTTGGTTCGATGGTATTCAAAATGGCGATTAATTCAGATAAGCCGTAGTTTACACCAACAAAAAAAAAATTTTCAAATTACTATAAAAGTCTCGTAATGTAATTTTACCAATATTTGTCAGTTTTCCTTGTTTTTTAACAAAAATATTTCGTACGATATTTACATTTTTTATACCCTCCACTCTAGTGATAGGTTTGTCATTCCGTTTGTAATACCTCGAAATATTGGTCTATCTTAAAAAAACACAACTTTTCAGAAGAACAAAAGATTATTTTGCGTATTTTTGGAGTAATTAAAATTCGATATTCTATAATATTTTTTTAAATCAACTACTAAATCTCACATATTAATTAGACCGACTCACCTTATATGGGCAAAAAAAAGTTAAAGTTGTACCCCCCTCAAAATTAACTTTGACATGTTTTATGAAGATTCCCAAAATATTTGGGCTCTAGCGATAATCTCCCGTGAGCTAAACCGCGTCAAAAAAGGGTCCAAAATGGTATTTTTCATGAATATAAAATTCAGTAAATTTTTTTTTTGTCCAATGAATGACCAAATATAATAGATATTTAGGAATTCTTTGATTCTGCATTAAAACATTTTAAAAATCTAACCACAGACTCGAGATAACGAGATGTTTATGTCAGTTTTTTGATGCTTTTCAATTCGATTTTAATGAAAACTTAAATAACTTTGGTATTTTTTGTCCGATTTTCACTTCTAATACATCGTTAGAAAGGTGTTGACCACCGCTTGGGATTTTAGTCAAAAATTAACCCTTAACTGCACTGTCTAAGTTTTTTATAACATATACTTCGACATCATTAAAAACCGTTTTATAACCACAAAAAGCATATCTTTGTGCAGGAAACACGTTTAATTAATATATTTGTCCACAATTAATTTAACCCATGTATGATCAAAATTATTTTGGCATTTTTAAAAACGTTTTTGCGGAAATTTTTGAAAGCTAGTTGTAATACTTTAAAAAAATAAAATTAAATAAGGTTTTGTTTATTTTAGTCAAAAATTAACCCTTAACTGCACTGTCTTACTTTTTTAAAACATTTCCTTCGACATCATTAAAAACCCATTTTATAACAACAAAAAGCATATCTTTGTGCAGGAAACACGTTTAGTTATTATATTTGGCCACAATTAATTTAACCCATGCATGATCAAAATATTTTGGCAAACATTTTTAAAAAAGTTTTTGCGGAAATTATTGAAAGCTAGTTGTAACACTTTAAAAAAATATAATTAAATAAGGTTTTTGTTTATCTACCCAGGAAAATTTTTCAGAACCGATTCTGACAACACTTGTTCTAGAACAGGTTCTTCGGTAACCATATACTATTACACATTAATTATTCAGAACAAGTTAAGTGAAAATTATTCTGAAGCTTGTTCTCTGGAATCAAAGTTTCATAACAGAAATTATGAAATTCTCAGAAATTAAAAAAAAATTATGTGTCAAAAAAATTAAAAAAAATAAAATAAATTTATTTATGTTAATCAAGTAAAAACGTGAAATTCTGTTAAAATAGCAGATTATAATAGTGAAAATTGTTGAAATAAAGGTGAGTAAATTTAATTTTCATTGTCTGGGTCGAGTCAAATACGGCGTACGGACATAGCGCCCAAGGTCTTATCGCCCAAAACCGTAAATGTCATATCGCCCAGGCTGCGACATATAGCCCAAAATGATAGGTCTAAAAATGTAATTTCTCCCAAAACAAAATTGTCATAAAATCCAAAATATTTTTTTTTTGGGCGAAATGTCGAAATTACGACTTCTAGATTTGTTTTTTTTTTGTAATAAATGTTTTCTGCGTAGCCGGCCTTCGGCCGGGCTTAGGGATTACATACTCCATGCATTAAACCCACCCTCTCTGCAAACCAAAGCTATTTTGGTTATCAGGCCTTTTGATGCATAACAAATTTGATAGTGTAAAGGCCTGCTACCCTAGAAAACTTTACTTTACGGAGAGGGTGGGTTTAATGCATGGATTTTGTAATCCCTAAGCCCGGCCGAAGGCCGGCTACGCACAAAAACTTTAAAATATTGTGTTAAAAAAAACAATATTGGTGAGTTGTATGATTATTTTTTTGGGTGCTATGATATTTTATAAATTCAACATTTTGATATTTGGGTAATATGACATTTTTGATAATTTATATTAATTTAAAGAAAATTGTTAAAATACCCAAAAATAATGGCCATATTGTCCAAAAAATTTTGCAACAACAACTAACACACATTTTTTTTGGGTGGAATGACTTTTTTAAATTGGGCGATATGCACTTGGGCGCTATGTCCGTACGCCGTCAAATACTAATAATACTATGTTTTTTATTTTTGTTTGCAGAAAATCCATGTTCTGGTGGCTGTAGGCAAAATCGCCCAAAGAAAAATGGCCCAAAAAAGAAAACGAAAATTCGCCCAAAAATTTTTCATACAAATTTGGGTCATATTTCATATGAAAATTTACCCAAAATTTTTGGGCAAATTTTCATAGTTTTTGGTCAAAATTTCGAAATTAAAAATTGGGTGATTTTTAATTACGAAAAATAACCCAAAAATTATATATGAAAAATTGCCCAATTTTATTTTGGTTTTATTTTTTGTCAAAATCTTAACATGTCAAAACTGAAATATGTATGTCACAATAAATCATTATATTATTATTTTTAGAAACAGATAATAATATATTTTTTTTATAAATTATATATTTAACTAACCAAGAATAAGCTGAAGCAAAACCGTTCCGTTGTCGCTAACATACAAAGGCTTTGGTGGGAATCGAACCCAAAACCCCTGCTCTTACATGTAAAACCCCACGCTACATATTAATCTATCGCAGCGCAGTAGAAAATCAAAAATAATGAATTTAAAAACAGCATGCAACTCCGATGAAAGCGCAGCAGGCGAAAAATTTTACCAACAAATTTTAACAAAAAATCGCGCGATTTTTTGTTAAAATTTGTAGGTAAAATTTTTCACCTGCGGCGCTTTCATCGAACCTAATTCCAATTTTTTTTATTTCCTTAAAATTCAAGTTTCACACTTAAAACTTTTACATCAATTGTATATGCATTTTACGGGCTGTATTCTCAAAACAACGATCTATAAAAATAAATAATAACCACGTAACCTTTGGTCTTATATTAAAAGCTTTTGTCTTTGTCTTAAAGGTCTTCTGCGTAGCCGGCCTTCGGCCGGGCTTAGGGATTACAAACTCCATGCCTTACAAACTCCATGGCTTTTTTTCGTTAATTTTTGGGCGAAGTTTCGTATTTTTCTTTTTGGGTCATTTTTCATATTTTTTGGGCGATTTTGCATTTGGGCGATTTTTCATAAAATTTTTTGGGCGATTTTTCTTTGGGCGATTTTGCCTACAGCCGTTCTGGTATGTCATTATTGTAAGGCCCAAAATGCAACATTGGAGGCGGAAAAGGATAAATGTGTGTTAAAAAATGAAAATATTCCATTTTATAAATCATTGTCTTTATCTCTCTTTATAAATTAATGCAATTCAAAATATGGCTTTGATTCTTATTTCTGTTCCAAATTTTACTTCTAGAACCTATTCCGAAGAACAAAAATATGTTCTAATTTTGCTTACAAACACCAGTTGCTTTTGGGACAATCCCTTTGTAAAAAGAATCGGTGTTGCACAAGAATTAGAACAGGTTCTAGGGAAGTGTAAGTTGTTCCACAATCGGTTCTTTGCTACCGAAAATTTTGCTGGGTAGACGTGCTTATTAATATCAAATAAATATTAAGTGTACAACATTCCCGGCCAATTTTTTTCGAAATTGGTATGTGCAAATTAATTTAAAAATAAAATATAAACCAATTTTCTCTTAATCGCATATATTCGTGCAAAAAACGCATCCAAAAAATTGAAATATCAATTATATATTTTTTTTCAGTATAACAACTGGACTTAAATTTTTTCCACATTTTTTTTTTTAATTGGTAATGAATGGGTTAAATTAAAAATATTAAGATCGATTTATTAGATGCTTTTTTGCATGAATATATGTGATTAAGAGAAAATTGGTTTATATTTTATTTCTAAAATTTATTTGCATATCGAGGGCCTTTATTCAAAACCCTCTATCTTCCATTTTCACGAAAATGACTTTTTGATGGCAAAATATTCAGTAAAACGGCCCTCATCTATGGTGTAAAATTCAGAACAAAAATATTTTTTTTTGCTATTTTATTTGCATTTTTGGTTTTCTCTATCTCTTACACAATTAATTTTTCTGAATGCAAAACCCTCTATCTTTTCAAATAATTAATTAACAAATATTTGTTTTGAATAATTTTATCATGCATTACATGTTTTCATACTAATTTTTGTATGCTGCACATGAATTTATCAACAAAATTCCAGAACCACGATTTTGGTCCACTGATGCTAATTTTTTCTGAAAATTCTTGTTTGACTTTTTTAAAAAATATGTCTCAAACTTTGGATGTCTTGTGTACATTGTGAAACAAAAATTTTTATCTTAAAAATCCCGATGCTGATCAGCATCTGTGGACCAAAATCCCGTTTTTTTTTTTTTTACTATTTCTTACATAACATACTCAACAGTTTGTCAACTCTTGAGATGAATTCGGTAAAAAAAATAATTTTTGTCTTAACAATCCGCACCTGTGGACCAAAACCGCGATTTCGAAATTATTTATAAGCCGTTATCATTAATAAATTACGTTAAAAATTATCCGATGTCATAAATGAATCATAATAATTCATTTTTATTAAAATGCAAAACCCTCTATCTGATCATTTTCATTCCTGTACTTAATATTTTTGAGAAACAAAACCCTCTATCTATCCTCTAAAATCCCCAATAGTGCAAAATTTTAAAAACGAATTATATGTCAGATTCAGTAGTTGATTTAAAAAAATATTGTAGAATATCGAATTTTAATTACTCTAACAATTCGCGAAATAAACAGTTTTTTGGCTCTCCTGAAAAGTTGTGTTTTTTTTAGATAGAGGGTTTTGAATATAGGCCCTCGATATACAAATTCCGAAAAAAAATTTCACAGGGAAAGTGTTACACGTAATATTTATTTGATATTAATATGCACGTCTAGATAAACAAAAACCTTTTTTATTTTATTTTTTTTTTTAAGTATTTCAACTAGCTTTCCATAATTTCCGCAAAAACTTTTTTAAAAATGTTTGCCAAAATATTTTGATCATGCATGGGTTAAATTAATTATGGCCAAATATATTAATTAAACGTGTTTCCTGCACAAAGATACGATTTTTGTGGTTATAAAATGGGTTTTTAATGATGTCGAAGTAAATGTTATAAAAAAAGTAAGACAGTGCAGTTAAGGGTTAATTTTTGACTAAAATCCCAAGCGGTGGTCAACACCTTTCTAACGATGTATTATAAGTGAAAATCGGACAAAAAATACCAAAGTTATTTAAGTTTTCATTAAAATCGAATTGAAAAGCATCAAAAAACTGACATAAACATCTCGTTATCTCGAGTCTGTGGTTAGATTTTTAAAATGTTTTAATGCAGAATCAAAGAATTCGTAAATATCTATTATATTTGGTCATTCATTGGACAAAAAAAAATTTACTGAATTTTATATTCATGAAAAATACCATTTTTGGGCCCTTTTTTGACGAGGTTTAGCTCACGAGAGATTATCGCTAGAGCCCAAATATTTTGGGAATCTTCATAAAACATGTCAAAGTTCATTTTGAGTGGGGTACATCATCAACTTTTTTTTTGAGTCACTCTAATAAAATTTTGCACTCTTGGGGATTTTATAAGTAATAGATAGATTGTTTTGTTTCTCAAAAATATAAGTACATGAATGAAAATGATCAGATAGAGGGTTTTGCATTTTAATAAAATTGAAGTAGTACACTGTACGACACGATTTTGCACCCATGATCGGGACCAAAAAATTCTGAAAATAGAGGTAAAAAAAAGATACCCGTGTCTCCCAGTTTTTCTAGATCAATTCGTTTTCGCGTTTTATTAGCAAATCAATAGTTTGTATATATATTAGAGTTCGTTTGGTGACTATGTCATTTCATCTGTTTATCGGATATCATCATTTTTTTAAAGGATTTAAGGGAGCTAAAAAGAATGCCGGTATTTTTTTGGAAAAATGTTCACTCCTTGGGGTGGTTCAAAGCATCTGAAAACGCGGATTTTGAGCTGATTTTTCTGCAGAGAAAAAACGGCTGAATATATTGCAAATCTGATTTCACCAGTCGATTCTACAGCAAAAATTAATAAAATAGAAATTTTTAGAACACTTAAAAAAAGTTCCAATAACCCACAGCAGGGGGCGGAAAAATCGATTTTTTAAAAAAAAATTTAAATTATTTTTTTAATCATGCACGATGAAGAGGCAGTTTTTGCTAAGAAAATTGGTACCAAAAGCACCTTTCTATCACAACCCATTAAAAAGTTATAAGGCTTCAAATTTTTTTTTCTAATGGCAAAATTATAAAAAACTGACCGAAATTTGAAAAATTTTTGGATGGGTCAGCGATCTGGACACTTGTTTTCGATTTTCCACTCAATGCTGATTCCAAATCTGGTTTCCAAAATGTTCCGTAACGTCAGGTTTTTGAGATAATTGAGGTCAAAGTTCACAAAAAACGCATTTTTGTGCATTATTGAGAGCATTTTTTTGTGATGTTTTCGGAAGATATTCTGGGATCATAAAATCTGTTTTCGATTAACATTTCGATGCTGATTCTGAGTCTAGATTTCAAATTTTTCAATCACGTCATGTTTTCGAGAAAATTGAGGTCAAAATTCTCAAAAAACGTGTTTTTGTCCATTTTTGAGAATTGATAACTTTTTAACGGGTAGTGATAGAACGGAAAATTTAGTACCATTTTGTCAAGCTGAAAATCCCCTTTAATTGTGCATATTTAAAAAATTAATTTGAAAAGAAAATGGAAAAACCTTATATTTCCGCCCTCTGTGGTGGGTTTTTGGAACCTTTTTTAAGAGTTCAAAAAACGACCATAGTATTATTTTTTGCTGTAGAATCGATTGGTGAAATCAGATTTGCGATATATTCAGCCGTTTTTGCTCTGCAGAAAAATCAGCTTAAAATCCGCGATTTCAGATGCGTTGAACCACCCCAAGGAGCAAAAACTTTCCCAAAAAAATACCGGCATTCGTTTTAGCTAACCTAAATCCTTAAAAAAAATGATGATATCCGCATATCAAATTTCCAAAATTAACTCTAATATATATATTAGAGCGACTCAACTTGTATGGAAGAGAAAAAAGTGATTTAGTTACCCCTCTGAAAAAAAAGCTTGATATGTTTTATGATGATTCCCAAAATATTTTGGTTCTAGCGTTGACCATCCGTGAGCTGGACCATTTTTAAAAAAGGTATTTTTTTCAGTTTTTCGAATTTTTTTGTACTTTGCTCCAAGACGACATAAATAAAATTTGGTATCATCGAAAAGAGTTTTTGAAGCAGCATCCAATGGTATATAAAACTTGACCACTTGCGACCTACTAATTGAGATATTTAACTAAATACATATTTTCGTTTCGGTTTTTCATACAAATTCTACGTATTTGGAAATAATGTTCTGCTTTTCAAATTGAATCTGTTTTAAAAAAATGTTAATTTATTTTTTTTTGTAATTATTCACATAAAACGCGAAAATCGAGATATATTTATCTTTTTTAACATATAGGCAATATGGGTATCAAAATTTTTCTTTTTTCAATTATAATAACCTGGTGATAAGTAAAAGATCTGTTTTCGAATCAAGGATGCTGTGAGATAAATTGAAGTTCTTAAATATTAATTTTTAACAATGTTCTGCTTTTCAAATTGAATCTGTTTTAAAATAATGTTATTTTTTTATTTTTTTTTATTATTCACATTAAACGCGAAAATCGCGATATACTTATGTTTTTTTTGATATAAGCAATATGGGTATCAAATTTTTTCATTTTTCAATTATAATAATCTGGTGTTCTGTTAGTAATTATTTTTCTCATTTCATATATGTATTCAACTAAAAAAATAATATTTGAAAACTTAAATATATCTCACAGCATCCTAGATTTGAAAACAGATCTTTTGCTTATCACCAGATTATTATAATTGAAAAATGAAAAACGTTGATACCCATATTGCCTATATTAAAATAAGAAAAAATATATCGCGATTTTCGCGTTTTATGTGAATAATAAAAAAAAAATAAATAAACATTATTTTAAAACAGATTCAAGTTACAAAGCAGAACATTGTTAAAAAATTAACATTTAAAAACTTAAATTTATCTCACAGCATCCTAGATTCGAAAACAGATCTTTTACTTATCACCAGGTTATTGTAATTGAAAAATGAAAAATTTTGATACCCATATTGCCGATATTTGAAAAATGATAAAATTTATCGCGATTTTCGCGTTTTATGAGAATAATTACAAAAAATAAATAAATTAACATTATTTTAAAACAGATTCAATTTGAAAAGCAGAACATTATTTTCAAATACGTAGAATTTGTATGAAAACCCGCAACGAAAATATGTATTTAGTTAAATATCTCAATTAGTAGGTCGCAAGTGGTCAAGTTTTATATACCATTGGATGCTGCGTCAAAAACTCTTTTCGATGATACCAACTTTTATTTATGTCGTCTTGGAGCAAAGTACAAAAAAATTCGAAAAACTGAAAAAATACCTTTTTTAAAAATGGTCCAGCTCACGGATGGTCAACGCTAAAACCCAAATATTTTGGGAATCATCATAAAACATAACAAGCTTTATTTCAGAGGGGTAACTAAATCACTTTTTTTTTTGAGTCGCTCTAATATATATATATGAGTTTTAATTGCTTGGGGAAGTAAGGATTACGCGAGCAACAGGTAATATTGATGGCTTAAATTAAGCTGAAATACTTGCAAATAGTATTAGATAAAATATGCAAAACATGAGGAAAATCGGTCCACGAGTTTTAAAGTTATGAACAAATTTCTCAAAATTTGGCTGTTTTTTCACATGTTTTTATACTTTCTTTTAAATGATAGAGGGTTTAAAATACGCTTACTTTTGAAAGACAATTTGGATGCTCCTAAAGTTTGGCACATATGTTTGTTATTTCCCTGGTAAGGTTGGTGTTGAGTTTCGAGAAAATCGATCCAGTGTTTTAGAAGTTATGATCAAAACCGTGAATTTCGAATAGGGTTCATCTTGAATTCCCTCTTCAAAAAAATTTTTATTTGCACTTTAAAAAATATTAGTATGCCACAAAAATATTTTACAAAGTAATTTTATCGCACGAAAAAAAAAATTACACTCAAAAAAAAGTACACTCAAAAAAATTTTACACTCAAAAATTTTTGGCCAAAAATGTCTATGATGGCAACATAAATAAGATGTGTGCATTGCAAAAAGATGTTCAAAACTTTCCCAGAGTTGCCACAATTTTCTTTAGAATTGCCACTAACAAACAACCATGCATACCCTCCATTAGCCCCTTTAAAGTGATAGTCATTTTTCTAATGTAAAAAAAAAACAAAATTGTTAAGAATTTTGATTTGACATTTTTTTATTTGGATTAAAAAACTCTTTTTATAATTTTTGTAAAAAAAAAAAATTGAGTGTAATATTTTTTTTAGTGTAATTTTTCTTTGAGTGTAAAAATTTTTGAAGTGTAAATTTTTTTTTCGATTGTAAATATTTTTTTAGCGAAAAAATTATTTCTATAGTATATTTGTGGCAATCCATTATTTAAAAAAGCATTGAGGGGTTTTTTGAACAAGGGAATTCAAGGTGAAATTAATTCGAAATTCGCTGTTTTGATCATATCTTCTGAAACCCTCAATCGATTTCCTCGAAATTCCATACCAACCTAGCCAGGTAAATAACAAATATAGATGCTAAACCTTAGGAGCATCCAAATTGTCTTTCAAAAGTTAGAGTATTTTGAACCCTATCACTAAATAGAAGGTATAAAAAAACATCCAAATTTGAGAAATTTCTTCATAACTTTTAAACCCGTGTACAGATCTTCCTCATGTTTTGCACATTTTATCTGACACTATTTACAAGTATTTCAGCAAAATTTATGCTATCACGATTACCTGTTGTGGGTGTAATCCTCACTTCCCCAAGTGATTGAAATTGGAATATATACAAATTAATAATTTGCTTATAAAACGGGAAAACGAATTGATCTAGAAAAACTGGGAAACACTGGTATCTTTATTTTAGCTCTACTTTTAAATTTTTTTGGTCCCGATCATGGGTGCAACCAAAAGTTGAATTTTGTCGTACAGTGTTATGATTTCAATTAGGACATCGGTAAATTTTTAACGTGATTTATTAATGATAACGGCTTATAAAAAATTCCGAAATCGCGGTTTTGGTCCATAGGTGCTGATTTTCAAGACAAAATTTTTTTTTTACCGTATTCACCTCCAAAGTTGAGAAACTGTTGAGTATGTTATGTAAAAAATTGTTAAAAAAAATTAAAAACGCGATTTTGGTCCACAGATGCTGATCAGCGTCGTGATTTTTAAGATTAAAATTTTTGTTTCATAATTTACACAAGACATCCAATTTTTTTCCAATATCACTGCGTGACAAAACTAACCACTATTTTAGAAAACAGAGGTACGACCATCATTTCTATATATTTCGGACATGCTGAATCGAATGGCGTACTCCGTTTTTCGATGTATGGTACAGTTTTCTTGCAAAATGTCATTAAAGATTGGCTGATTTTCAGCTGCTTTTTTAACAAAAAAATTTCCAAAGCTAATGATTTTTAAATGCTATGGCATGGAAAACAAAGATATAACTTGTAGCAATATTTCAAATGTAAATTTGGTTTAAAGCTTTTCATCTTAAGCCCTTAAAATCGCGGATTTCTTAATTTTTTTACGTTTTCGCGAAATTAACCCCTAAATTTGTCTCTGATTAAAAACTTGAATTTTGTAGATCATAAAGGTACCCATGACACTTCGAATAGTGAACAAAAAACATATATGTTACATGGACCATCATGATGAAAATCGCGAAAAACCGTTTTTTTGTATATGGCAGCATCACTTTACGAGATGATTTAAGGCCCCATCTTTTAGTATATAATGTGGGAACCTTAAATAATGAACTGACCCAAAATGTGTCCAAAAAAGTTTTCATTTGCAAAAGTTATCTTAACAAAAACTATAATTATTGCATGGAAAACATTGAAATATTTGTTTTTGTTAAGATAACTTTTGCAAATGAAAACTTTTTTGGCCAAATTTTTGGTGAGTTATTTGTTTAAGGTTACCACATTATATACTTAAAGATGGGGCCTTAAATCATCTCGTAAAGTGATGCTGCCATATACAAAAAAAAACGGTTTTTCGCGATTTTCATCATGATGGTCCATATAATATAGCTGTTTTTTCCCCACTATTCGTATTGTTAGGGATGCCTTTTTGATTTACTAAAAGCAAGTTTTTTATCAAAGACCAATTTGGTTGCTAATTTCGCGAAAACCTTAAAAAATTAAGAAATTCGCGAATTTAATGGCTCAAGATGAAAAGCTTTAAACCAAACTTGCATAAGAAATATTGCTAAAAGTCATATCTTTGTTTTCCATGCCATAAAATTTATAAATCATTAACTTTGCAAATTTTTTTGTTAAAAAAACTGTCTCTAAATCAGCAAATCTTTAACGACATTTTGCAAGAAAACTGTACCATACATCGAAAAACGGAGTACGCCATTCGAATCAGCATGTCCGAATTATATAGAAATGATGGTCGTAACTCTTGTTTATTTTTAGTGTTCCGCAGTGTATTTTTCAAAAAAGTCAAACAAGAATTTTCTGAAAAAATTAGCATCAGTAGACCAAAATCGTTGTTCTGGAATTTTGTTGACAAATTCATGTTCAGCATGCAAAAATTAGTATGAAAACATATAATGCATGATGAAATTATTTAAAAAAATATTTACAAATAAATTATTTGAAAAGATATAGGGTTTTGCATTCAGAAAAATTAATTGTGTAAGAGATAGAGAAAACCAAAAATGCAAATAAAATAGCAAAACAAACTATTTTTTTTCTGAATTTTACAACATAGATGAGGGCCGTTTTACTGAATATTTTGCCATCAAAACGTCATATCCGTGAAAATGGAAGATAGAGGGTTTTGAATATAGACCCTAGATATATTCATGATCCCCGATCGATTGTGTGTCTGTCTGTTGAAAACACGCTAACTTTTGAAAGACTACACGGAGCTTGGCATATATATTGCAATACAGCGAAATCGGTCCAGTGGTTCAAAAGTTATGAGCAAAAGACTAAATTTCGGCAAGGGTTTTTCTTAAATTTATGATTTTAAAAACACGCTAACTTTCAAAAGACAATTCTGAGGATACTGAAGCTTGGCATATATATTTGTCGTTTCTAGGCCTGGCTCATATTGAATTTCATCCAAATCGGTTTAGTGGTTCAAAAGTTATTAGCAAAACCGTGAATTTCAGATAAGTTTCACCTCATATTCAAGTGTTGAAAACCAGTTAAACATTTAAAAACATTGGTAAGGGACAAAAATATTTTACAACGTATTTTTGTCACTCAAAAATATTTTTACACTAAAAAATAAAATGTACTCGAAAAAAAATTTTACACTCAAAAAAATAATTTACACTCACAAAAAATTTAGTAAATTATTTTTTTTTTTTCAAAAATTATTAAAAAAAGTTGTTTTACACAAAATAAAATATTTCTAATCAAAAATGTTATTTTATTCACGTTAGAAAATTTACTATCACTTAAAAATGACATTGTGGAGGGTATTCATAGATTCGGTCAAGTCGAATTTAACTTCTCTACTTGTTCATATTGCGGAAGTCTCAGATCATATGAAAAAAAATCTTAAATACTGACACATTTTTCGTACAAATATATTCTCAGATCCTAAAATATTTTAGTAAAGAAATTGTCACAGATTGTGAGAAAAAATTTCAGATTCTAATCATATCGATAAAGTTTTAGATTCTGAGATATTTTTCGTATAGAAAAGGATTCAGCTTCTAAGACATTTTTCGTATAGAAAAAGTTTCAGATTCTGAGATAGAAAAGGTCTCAATAAGTAAAGAAAAATTACCTCGAACTAGACATCGAACTACTGAACATTTTTTTTAATTTCTTTGTCTTAAAACAAGTAATAACATGAGTTTAATTTGTACAAAAAAAGTTTCTTTTTTGTCATGGAACTTTTTTCCAGCGTGGGGGCCCGGGCTCCGCCATACCTTAAAGATATCCTGATTCTACTTGATACTTTTTACTCTCTGTGCTCTAACGCGTTTTTCGCAACATGATTTGACATTGCAGACACAAATGAACGTTTTACTCTGTAATTTAAAATTTCACATAAATTTAGTTATTTAAAACTCTGGGCATTAAAAACAACAATATTAACTAAAAAATTAAAATAACAAAAGTCCCCCAAAGACTTTACTTTACTCTAATTTAAAATAAGCCAAACTATGGACCTGGATTTGCAAACAACTACAATAAGCAGTACCAGCAGCTACTACTATATTTATAATAAATGTATGTAATTTTATGCAAATACAACCAGCAAACTACCAATATTAACACATATTTTGTGTTTTGTTTTAACAAAAAGCGGCAAGAAACTGTTTTAAACAAGGACCCAACATCCAAGCAACAACAATAAAGGTAGTACAGGCATAAAGTAGGTAGTAAATTGCCACAACACGCAAACAAAAAAGCGATAATAATCGCCTTTAATAAATTATTGATTCGCACCAACAGAAACAGCAACAACAACAACAAAAAATAAGAAAATAACTTTGTGGTGGCTGGGAACGAATTGAGAATGGCCATAACACTTTAATATGATTAAGAGAAATTAAACTCATAGGAGTAAAATAAAAAAAAAATAATTTAACTACCGATGGGTTTAGTCAAGATGTTATCTCTTCTCAAAAAATGTTAATCAACCAGCAGTGCTTTGATTTCTTGATTTGATTTCTTAAAAAATTACAAGAGAAATCAGCGATATTTCAGAACTCATCACCAATATTCTTCCCAACTAAGTTTTTCGGTTGCAGCCATCGAAAAATTTGTTTGTGGCAAAGAAAATCGGTTTTTTCAATAAAATTTTGGTTAGAGAGCAAACAGATTTATTGTGACAACAAAATTTATTGTCAATTAAAAAATTTGGTAGCACCAACCAAGTTATTTAGTTGCCACAATCAAATATTACCTGAGACAATCGAAATTTGTTGTTACAACTAATATACTTTTGCATTAATCGATTTTCTTTCGCAACAAACAAATTTTTCGAAGACTACAAACAAAAAAATTATTTGGAAATAGTTCGATTGCTGCAACCGAATTATTCAGTTGACAGCAAATTCGGTTGTCACAATTAATCCGTTTTCTCTTTGTGTTCAAGTCGAACCCTACATTCGCAGGACCATGACATACTATAGAGTGTAAAAAAAAAACAATACACCATCCAACAAGTACAATACCTACTGCATATTCATACCAACTTTTAAAGTGGTAAACTGCACGTTTACCTCAAAAAGGGGTTTCAAAACTCTACGAGCACTGATCGAAAAAAAACAGCCTACAAAATTGTTAAATGATGGTTTAACTGTTTGTAGTTTTGTTGCGGTTGTTGCATTGTTAGATCCCACCAAATCGACCATCTTGTTCTCTAGAGTGATTATCACTAAGATAAAGGAGTACAATATACACAAAAGAAAAAATAGCATAAAACAAATGTTTAAGTAGGGAGGAGGAAGAAAATCCCTATACAAAAAAAAAAACTTTAAAACGCTAAGTGGTGTTAAATAAATTGCTGGCATTGAGCCACTAACTAACAAACCGTAGAATTGCAATTTTGCGATTTATTTTCTTTTTTTTTTAACATTTTGTTAAACAAATCGTTGATTGTGATTGAGTAAACTTTGTTTATAACGGCATGATTTACACAAATTAAGTGTTAAGTTATGGGATGTGTAACAGAAGGCACAGAAATAATCTAGAAAAAAGGAAACCACATTGTAAAGATAATTTAGTGTTATCGATAAATCGATAACTTTCAAAACTTTCAAAGAAAATTTTGTATTATAGATATATTGATAAATCTTCAACTTTCTTAAAAAAAATTACTAAGTTATCGATAACACAAAATTTTCTAAAAAAAAATATTCCAAGTAATCGATGTATCGATAACAAAAAAATTCTGTAGACAATTTTTCAATGTTTCGTTTACACAAAATTTTCTGTAGACAATTTGTCAATTTATCGATAACACAATATTTTCTATATATATTTTACGATACCACAAATTTCTATAAGAAATTTTTAAGGTATTGATAAATCGATAACACAAATTTTTTATAGACAACTTGTCAAGTTATCGATGTACACAAAACATGATATAGAAAATTTGTTAAGTTGTCGATATATTAATAAAAGAATATTTTTAATAAAAAATCTGTCGAAAAATCAATATATCGATAACACAAAATATTTTTATAGAAAATTTGTCGAGTTACCGATATATTGATAACTCAAGATTTTGAATACAAAATTTATAAATTATCAACTTATCGATGACACAAAGTGTTTAATAGAAATTTGTCAAGTTATGTTTAAGTTATCGATACAACGATAACACAAAATTTTCTATTAAGAAATTTTAAAGTTGTCGATATATCGATGAATCACAAATTTCTATAAACAATTTGTCTGATTATCGATATATCGAAAACACAAAATTTTCTATAGAAAGTTTGCATTGCTATTGATTTATCTATAACACAAAATTTTCTGTAGAAGTCTTGCCAAGTTATCGATACATCGAAGATACTTTGTCAAATTATCGATACATACCTATAAATAACATAAAATTGTCTGCAGAAAATTTGTCATAACGTCGATAACAAAAAAAATTCAAAACAAAATTTAAAATTATCAATATAACGATAACACAAAATTTTCTATAAACAAATTTGTGAGTTATTTATATATCGATGACACAAATTTCTTTATAGAAAATTTGTCACCTTATCGATGTACACAAAACATTCCATATACAATTTGTTAAGTTATTGATATATTAATAAAAAACAAGTAAAAAAGTTAAATTCGGCCTTGCCAAATGTAGTGATACCCTTCACAATTTGAAAAAGTATATTGCAAAAAAACATTATTTAAAAGGAATTCACTTAAAAAAAAAAAAAAATTCCGCGAAAAAAAAATCCGCGATTTTTGTCTCTTTTTGTCAAAAAATATGTTCGTACTTGTTTAAAGACCATTTGGTGTTCAATTATGTTCACATATGTCAACAAGCAGGCGAATTAAAGCATTTTGTATTTTTAGGTTATGTTGAATGTTCATATATTTTGAACCGCTGCACATTGGGTTCAAATGGTACCAAAGTGGCGATTAATTGAAATTTATAAATGAAGTTTTTGTTATAAGTTTTGGTATGGGGTAAAAGTAGATAAAATTCTGCAACGCTAGTTATCAAAATCAATAAACTAAGTTGTTTACTTTTTTTTCGGTGAGCTGTCAAAGTTAGCAAATTATTGCAGTCTTTGAAAAAAGTAAAAAAATTCAAATTTTTTACAATTCAAGCGATTATTAGTAGTATTAAATCTTTTAAAAGAAAATCTTTTATAATGGAACCTTAAACAACAGGTATTAAACTAAATTGCAAAATTTTTTTTGTTTATAAAAATTGGGTCTTAACATTTTTAATAATTTTTTTAAAAAGGACCCGAAATTGGGATATTTTCCCCATTTAATGGGCTACACATATTAAGTTAGTAATAGTTGGATTTAGTTTTGTGGATTTTAAAAAAGTATAGGATATCAGCTTTTATTTAAAAGAAAAAAAAGTACAGACAATGCCCGGCCCTTTTTTTTTATTCCCGTTTTTGTGTAAAAAGTCTGGGTATCGTTTATTAAACAAGACCATAATATGTGTGTTTATACCCTTCAACTACGGTATGGGCATACACTCACTTTGTCATTCCGTATGTAACGCATCGAAATATGGGTCTAGGACCCCATAAAGTGCATATTATTGATCACTGATCGATTCTAAGACATTTTGTGACTAACAGTGTGTCCGTCCGTCCGTCTGTTGTTGAGCACACCATAAAGTACATAAAACAAGATCTAGAATCCTGAAGTTTGTCACAAATATGTATAATGGTCATAGGCTGGTTAAGTTCTTGAACGAGCAAAATCGGACCAGGGGGGAAAAAGTTCCCCCTTGAAGAACTAAAACTACCCCAGAAAAATTTTTTTTTACAAGTTTTATTTGTATATTTGTTCAATAAATGAAACATTTTAATGCCATATGAAGTTCATCGACCTGAATTTGAACCAAGGGGGATCAGGAAAGCGAATTTTTTCTGTCTGCCCCTTTTTGGGGGCGTGTGTAGAAAAAATAATTTAAATAATGATAAATTTTTATTAATTAGGTGCAAACAATTACATCTATTTTTTTGGCAACGTTTATCGCTAGGGGAAGGTGTCCCCCATAGTCTCCCGGTAAACCCCCCACCCGCTACGCCAAAAAAACGTCCCCTCCATTTGTTTTTTGTAGCTTTATTATATGTTCAAGGGTTTCGTGTTTTTTTCCAAAAACAAAAAAAACGACTAAAAGATTAAAAAAAAAACATTTTGTTAAATTTTTTTTTCTCAAATGCTGTGTTTTTATGTATTTTTGATTATTCGTTAATAAAAAAACTACAATATTCCCATAAATCACTTTTTTCCGATAAATTTGTACATTTATGACATTTTGTTAAAAACAAAAATTGGATGTTAAATAAAATTTAAAATAATATAAATACATATTGTGCATTCTTTCTTTGATTACTTTGATAGCACATTATGTACACTTTAATTTCCATTTTTTTTTTATTAATTTATCGCTTTTCATTCCAAAGTTACAGCAAAAATTGTGAACTATAACCCTTTTTTCCGAAAAACAAAAAACCGCCTAACAGGTTAAAAAAATTTTTTTTTTCTAAATTTTTTTTTTCCAAAATGTGTATTTTTACGTGTTTATATTAGTTCAATAATAAAAAAATATAATATTCTAAAACTACTGCTTATCTGAATTAATCGCCATTTTGGGTACCATCGAACCCAATGTGCGCTGAACCGATATCGCTCAAATGCAATACCAAACTTCTCGGGAGAATTTCTAATAAATATGTTAAGTGTCAGTCATCTCTGTCCAATATTTTGTCCGTGATCACCATTTCCACAGACAGACGGACAGATGGACATCGCTAGAATGTCTTAGAATCGATCACTGATCAATAATATATATACTTTATGGGGTCCCAGACCGATATTTCGATACGTTACAAATGGAATGACAAACTTATATATACCCTATATCACTCAGTGGAGGGTATAAAAAATGTTCTATAAAAAATTAGTCGAACAATCGATATATCGATAGCACAAATTGTTCTATAGAAATTTTTTCGAGTTACCGATATATCGATAACTCAAAATTTTTAAAAGAAAATTTGCAAATTATCAACATATTGATGACACAAAGTTTTAAATACAAATTTGTTAAGTTATCGATAACACAAACGTTTCTTTAAAAAGATTTAAGTTATCGATACAACGATAACACAAAATTTTCTATAAAAAAACTTTTTAGTTGTCGATGTATCGATGACACAAACATTTTCATAGAACATTTGTATATTATTGATATATCGATCACACAAAAGCTTCTATATAAAATTTGTCAAGCTATCGATATATCGATAAAAAATAATTTTCTATAAAAAATTTGTCAAATTATTATTATATGGATATTACTAAGTTTTTCTATAGATAATTATAATTTTTCTGATAATCGATATATCGAAAACACAAAATTTTCTATACAAATTTTGTCATCTTATTGATCTATCGATAACACAAAATTTTCTATAACAAATTTGTCAAGCTATCGATACATCGACAACACAATATTTTTTGTAGAAAATTTGCCAAGCTATCGATATTCGTAAAATTTTTTGTCAAATTATTGATACATCGATAATATAAAATTTGTCAATATATCAATATATCGATAACACAAGTCTTTGTATAGAAAATTTGTAAAGTTATCGATAAAACAAAACTTTCTATAGAAATTTTTTCAGGTTATTGATCTATTCTGTCGATTACACAAAATGTTTTACAGAAAATTTATCAAGTTATCGATAGTACAAAATTTGTTGTTGCAAATTCGGTTATCGGTAACATCTATATATCGATATTTTTACAAAATTTCTATAGAAAATGTTGTGTTATCGATAACATAAAGAATTTTCTAATAGTCGATAAAGAAACATTACCAAAAGGAAAGTTAGAAAAAAAGTTGTAATATCGATAACTTTGCATGTTTTCTAAAGAAAATTTTTGTATTTCTACGTTTATAATCGATAATTCTACAAATTTTTTTTGTAAAATTTTGCGTTATCGATATATCGGTAACTTAACAAATAATCAATAGGAAATTGTGAGTTATTGACATATTGATACATTAAAAACTCTATAAATTTTCTATAGAAAATGTTGTGTTATCGATACATTTTCTATAATAAATTATCTATAGAAAATATTGTATTTCTATAGAAAATTTTGTTTTATCGAAACATCGATTACTCTATAAATTTACTATAAAAAACTTTGTTTAATCGTTAATTTAATAAACTTTCTCTTGAAAATTTTGCATTTTCGATAACTCTTAAATTTTCTATAGAAAATGTTGTGTTATCTAACAACGATAACTCAATTAATTTTCTATAGAAACTTTTGTGTTATCGATACATCGATAACTCTATAAATTTTCTATAAAAAATTTTGTGTTATCGATACATTGTAACTCTATAAATTTTCTACAGAAAATTTTGTTTCATCGATAATTCTATAAATTTTCTGTAGAAATTTTTTTTATCGATACATCAACAACTCTATAATTTTTTTATAAAAAATTTTGTTTTATCAATAACTCTATAAATTTTTTATAGAAAATTTTGTGTTATCTATGCATCGATAAATCTATAAATTTTCAATAGAAAATTTTGTTTCATCGATAAATCTATAAATTTTCTGTAGAATATTTTTTTTTTCCATCTTTACATCGATAACTCTATAAACTTTCTATATAAAATTTTGTTTCGACGATAACTCTATAAAATTTTAACTCTTTAAATTTTCTATCGAAAATTTTGTGTTATGCATACATCGTTACTTTTTAATTTTTCTATAGAAAATTTTGTATTATCGTGCAACGATAACTCTATTAATTTTCTATAGAAACTTTTGTGATATCGATACATCAATAAGACTATAAATTTTCTATAGAAATTTGGTGTTATCGATACTTCGATAATTTTTTAATTTTTCTATAGAAAGTTTTGTGTTATCAACACATCGATAAAACTATCAAATTTCTTTTAAAATTTGTTGTTATCGATAACTCTTTAAGTTTTCTATAGAAATTTTGTGTTATCGATGCATCGATAACTTTTTGATATTTCTATAGAAAATTTTGTGTTGTGGATATATCGATAACTCTATAAAATTCTATAGAAAATTATGTGTAATCGATACATAAATAACTCTATATATTATTTATCGAAAATTTTGTTTCATCGATGCAAATTTTGTGTTTTCGATAACTCTATAAACCTTTTTTAGAAAATTTTGTGTTATCCATAACTCCATAAATTTTCTGTAGAAATCGATGCATCGAAGAATCGATAACTCTATAAATTTTCTATAGATATTTACTGTTATCGATTTTTTGTTGTCGACACATTTATAACTCTAGATATATTTTAAAGAAAATTTTGTTTAATTGATAACTTTATAAATTTTCTATAGAAAACTTTGTGTTATGCGTACATCGATAACTCTATAAAGCTTCTATTGAAAATTTTGTGTTATCGATAACTCCAAAAATTTTCTATTGAAAGTTTTGTGTTATCGACATATCGATAACTCAATAAAATTTTATAGCACATTTTTTTTTTCAATACAAAATTTTGTGTTATCGATACATAGATAACTCTATAAATTTTCAGTAGAAAATTTTGTGTTATCGATAACTCTGTAATTTGTGTTATCGATAGGTTAGGTTAGGTAGGTTAGGTTGTAAGTGGCTGCTGACGTTTTACGTCAACACACGTAGACTCTGAGGTCCATTGTGATACCACGGGACCGTAATAGGTTTCCCTACTAGTCCCTGTCGTTAAACCATTTTGAGCTTCTTATAAAACACCTTAGATGTTGAATTTTGACATCCAACAAATCAGAAAGATCGTACAGCTCCCTAGATCCCAGTGAAGTAAGTCTCTGACCAGAAAGTGCCGGGCAATGGCAAATAAAGTGTTCGATAGTTTCCAACTCCTCTTCATCCATGCAACTTCGGCAAAAGTCATTCGACGGCACATTTAACCGCTCTGCGTGCTTCCCTATAAGACAGTGTCCGGTAATTATAGAAACCACCGTCGAAATCTCTCCTCTTGGAAGCGATATCAGCTCACTTGTGCGCCCCTGATTAAGAGAAGGCCAAATCAGTCGTGTTGTCTCACACGTCCATCCATTTGCCCATCTTTGATTAGTCTCCGTCGCAGAACAAAGCCGTAGGTTTTGCTTGCAAGTTTCTAGAGGCATACCAACACATTCCAATTCTGTTGGAACCTGTAAGGTAGTTCCTAGTCTTGCAAGCTCATCGGCTTTGCAATTCCCTGGAATGTCTCTGTGCCCTGGGACCCATATGAGTCGTATGTTAAACTGCTTGGCCATCTCATTTAAAGACGTGCGGCAGTTAAGGGCAGATCTTGTTTTCAGAAACATTGAATCCAGGGACTTGACCGCGGCTTGACTGTCAGTATAGATGTTGACTGCGGTTGTAGACAAGACATTGCAGCTCAACCAGTCAGCCACTTCCTTTATTGCCAGCATCTCTGCCTGGTAGACACTGCAATGATCTGGCAATCTACGAGCCAGGCTCAATCCAAGCTCTTCCGAATAGACCCCAAAGCCCACTTGTTCGTGCAGCCTCGATCCATCTGTGTAAAAATTTATGGTAGCTCCACTTCCCGGAGTATCCCCCATCCAAGACTCCCTGGATGGTATCATAGTGGTAAAGTGGCGCTCAAAGAGGCTCAAAGAGTTAGCACAATCCACATTTTGTGGTATTGTTATCTTTTTCAAGATCGCGCTATGGCCATCGTGTTATCGATACTTCGAAAACTCTTTAAATTTTTTATTATCAGTACAATATTACAAATAATTTGCGTTATCGAATCATCGATAACTCTATAAGTTATGTATAAAAAATATTGTGTTATTGATTTATCGATAACTGTTCTTTCTTAGAGATAAAAATTTGCGATACAAAAATTCTGTTATCGATTTATCGACAACTATAAATTTTTTTTTTTGGAAAAGTTTCTATTATCGATAACTTAAAAAATTTGAATAGAAAATTTTAAATAATCGATAATTCTAAAAATTTGCTAAAAAAATTTTTTTGTTATCGATCTATATTATCATTAGAGTCAATATATTGTTTCTATCGATATATCGTTCACTAAATTCTGATCCGTGGCCCCCTATTATAATAATCTTTCACTACTCTGATTAAAAATAAACACAAATTTTAAAAAGGCGAAAAAATACCCAAAGGAAAAATATTTTTTAAACAAAAAGAATGATTATTGTTAATACCATAATCAAGTAGTCAGTAAGTATTTTGATGAAATTTTTCATAAAATGCCTAAAGTTTTTTTTTTTAACATTTGTATTGTTGATTTTATTGTTTGGTTAAGTTGAAAGCCTTTAATTTATTATTTGTTTATGATTGAAGTATAATCATTAAAAGAAACTGTTATTAAATTATTATAATTTGCACTTATAGAGAGATTTGTTTTTTTTATTAAGTTTTATGGTAATCAAACAATTTATTATGAAAATTTTTTTAGATTATTATTTTTTTTTTAACTCTCCTTACAATTTATTTCAATCATAAACAGTTTATAACCCCTTTTTTTTTTGTTATAATAATTTTGGTGTAAAAAATTTAAAATATGCATAAAAGACGAGTAGAGTATGAAAATTTTAAATTGTTAATTTATTAAGAGTTTTTTTTTTGTTTTGTATGCCGCAATTCATGCAGGAGTTTCTTTAACAATTTTTAGCCATTTATTTCTGTATATTTTTGGTCACGTAATCTTATGTAAACAAATATAAATTGTTAGCAATTATTTGCCAGTGTGTTAATTAATTTTAAGGCCTGTTACTATGTAATAAATATATAAAAAAAATACATATAATTTTTAATCAAGTGCCATATAAAATAGCCAAAACAGGTTATGATAAATTTAAGTAATATTTTCAAAACAAAGTTTTGAATTTTAATTTGAAATTGTTCAATTTTTTTTTCACTTTTGGGAGGGGATATATAAATACCTGATGTCAGAGTGCTACAATTTTGCAATAAGAAAAATAAAGTGAGATTTGACTACACCGAACAACAGGGTAAAAAATAGCATGCATCTTGGTGGAATCCGTTGACACCCTAAAAAAAATTAAAAACAATTTCGAATAAAAATCTATTTTGATGGCAAATATTCTTTTTGAATGGTGGACATTTTTTTATGTCCATAACAAATTTATAAAAAAAAAACAAGTAGAAAAGATAATTTTGACTTGGCCAAATCCATGAATACTCTCCACAATGTCCTTTTTAAGTGAAAGTAAATTTTCTAACGTGAACAAATTTAAACCATTATCATTAGAAATATGCATTTTCTTTTGAGTTAAATTTTTTTTTACTCATTTTTGAAAACAAAAAACAAAAAATTTTGTTTTTTTTAAATGTAAAATTTTTTTCGAGTATATTTTTTTTAGTGTGAAATTTTTTTCAATTTAAATTTTTCGGATTACAATTGAACAGTTCATGCGAATAAGGACGAATAGACCACTTTTTCGCAAACACGTTTTTTTTTTGCATAAATGCATTTTATTAGCAGAGCCCTACAATCCTATGCCGAAATTTTGGGGAAATTTTGACTTTTAAGGCTAAAAAAATTAATTTTGTTTAAATTGGGAGTGAACTAACGCACAATTTTGATTAAATACAACACAAAAACATAAAAAAATTTTACTTTCGGTAAAAATGTGTTAAAAGGACATAACGAGGAACAAACCACAATTATTATATTGGCAAAAAAATTTTACCGTTCTTAAATTATAAGATTTTGAAGTGTGGAAAGCAAAAAGGGCAAATTACCATCCTTAACAAAATATTATATGAAAATTATTTCGCTGCGAGTTTAAAATTGCTATTAGCTAAAATTTGAAATTGTACACAAAAAAAAAAAATCTTATCACATACAAACAAATTAACCAAATTTGAGACAAAAAAAAAAAATCTTCAGTGTTACCGCGTAATTAAGATCATATAACCACGAATACATGGTCTAAGCATATTTTAACCGTCTTTTGAATTATTTTATTTCGGAAATCAAATCTTTCAACATATTTTATAGTTACTTTCCTTCGATACCCTACCTACAAGCATTTGGTAACGTTGTTTTGATATAAAGTATGTATTAGAGTGTCCCTTATTTTGGAAATGTTGGAAATGTTGAGACGGTACCCCCTCATTTTTTTCCTTTTGACTAAAAAATAACTCAGGAAAAATTTTACGCCCCTACGACCACGCCTTCCCTACGCGACGGGGCCGTAAAGAGCGGGGCCTTAAAAATCATTTTTCAATACAAAGCAAAAAATTTTTTTTTGATTTTTAATTTTTTTGTTATTAATTATAATATTACTTGATTAGCTTATTTACGACAAAAAATTTGAATTTGATGGGATGAAGCTTTCAGTTCTAAAAAATTTTTCGAAAAAAAAATTTAGAGCTTTTGGGGTCCTACAGTAAAAATTTTTTAAAAAATATTTTTTTTTAGTTTTGACAAGCAACCGTTTTAGTTAAATTGTTGCTTTTAATGATATATTTTCATAAAAAAATATTATTCCTATCTGTGACATACGTTTACTAACTAACCCGTTTTTTGATATCTTGATTGGTTCAAAAGTTAGTAAAAGGAGCTATGTGTTCATCATACTAAAAAAAGGTCTGAAAAGGAGTTATGTGTTAAGCTACACATAACTTTTTTTGATAAAAAAGTAACAGAACGTGACAAAATGGACCACTATTTTAGTAATATGAGGTTAACACATAGCATCTAAGTATTTTGAAAGAATTTGTCAAGATTTTTGGAAAATACTTGCATATTTTCATGCTGTTATCTAAATCCTAAATGGCAGGTAATCAAGCCTTGTGAAAGCAATTAAATCATTTGACGGCGGAAAATTTTAGTATCTAAAGTACAGAATCTTTCACATATGTCAATTTATGTCGAAGCTCTTGAATAGTTACAAGAAAAAACAAAAAATATCACCAGTTTTGCGAAAAATCTGTTGTTCGCTGTTTAATGAAGAGCTTTATAATCTCAAAATTTCAGAGACCTTGTCTAACTTATGTCGCTTTAAATCACCAACAAACTTTATTTAGTCTTTGTCACTCTCGAAAAGAAATTAACAATATGAATGGTTTCATAAACAAAAGGACCCAGTCAGAAACTGCCAACCGTACAAAAAATATTGTACTGGCGGAGCACTGGATTTATTGAAAATGCCAATAGTATGCCAAAGTTGGCAATTATAAACAGAAGTGTACTCTGCCAGTACATTTTATACAACATTTACGACCATTTATTTTTTTATTATTTATTTTTAAGCGGTTGGATTTCGATTAAATAATGGTTTTATTACACATTTAATTATATAAAGAAAGAACTATTAAATAATTTACATAACACAACTTTTAAAGCCGATGTCTTCCGATCGGGATGAAATTTGCACAAAGGTTAGTCCTATTGGATAGTAGTTCAGACAACGAGATCGGTCAAGCACTCTCTGAGTTAGAGGGGGTCGAAATTTGACATTTTGGCCAAAGAGGTGTTTATTCTCATCCATGTAACTTCTTACCTATTGTTTTTAGAAAAATGTGTTCCAAATAGTTTAGATAGCTATTTCTTCAGTCTTTCGAAAAAAATTATAAAAAAAATAAAAAAAAAATTTTCGATTTTTTTTTTTTTTAAATCCAAAACTTTTGTGACTTTTTCCTCAAATCGGTCTTTTTTTGACTCCAAAAAAAGCTTAGGTCATATCCTTCAGGAACTATGGGGTCGCTTAGTGGGATGCAAGTGGGATATCTATGAATTTTTTTTTTTAACTTTGGAACATAAAAAACGGTTCTTCAAAATGACATTTTTATTAAATTTGCTCCTACCGCTCTAACTGTCCATAGGTTCCCAGCAAAACTTTGGTAATGGGTAGTGATTATATAACACATTACCAGGTAATGTATATACCTTATTTGTAGCATTATTTTAGGATGTCTTACCAAACATTTGTTCCATAACGTATATTTTTTAAGTGAAAAATAATGCATTACTAATAATTTGCTACGTAATGCATGATTATTGGAAAAAATGTATTTCATATTAATTATTTCTAAACATTAAATCATGGATGACTTATATTTGGTTACATTATGTATTATTTGAAAGTTTGAAATAAAGCAATATTTATAATTGGATGCATAATGCATTACAATAACACAAAAAATAATTATTTTATAAAAAAATGCATAAGTTTAAACTAGAGATGGGCTCACGACAGGAAATTTCTAACAACACACACTCACGAGCATATTTTATCTACTTACACTCACTTACAATCACGTGAGTAAATTTAATACAAAATTACTTTTTGACTACTCGTAACACCTTATTTATTATCTTCTGGTATGCTATATTATTTCATTTCTCGTAACCTATAAAATATCATATATTTTACACCTTACTCGTATTCTTCGTTATAAATTTATGACTTATTTTATACCTTACTGGTATTCTTTGTGATAATGTGGATGCATTACTTTGAGTCTCATCGCCTGTTAAAATCATCAATGCTGCAATGTATAAAATAAGAGATCCTATACCATATTTTATACCTTATTTGGTAATCTAAGTTTTGCTGGGTTGCCCCTAGAGAAGTAAAATGTATAACCGACCCCCAATATTTTTTCAAATCCAACAGTTTCTCAGAATATACCTACCCTTTATTTTCAAGTCTTAAGGGGGTTCCCATACATTTGTTTTATTTTTTATTAGTTTTTAAAAATACATGTTTTCATAATGTATGGGAGCCACCTTAAGGAGTGGAGATAGGGTGTTATTAACTTCGGACAAAATGTTGTTATTAGTTAAAATATTAACTTCTGATACAAATTTTATTGTCCTGGGACTAGTAAATCGATATTGGCAATGTACAGCATTTTTTGTTTTGCCAACAGTCTGCCAACACCAAATAAAATATCGGCCCGAGCCGATCAATCCAACAATGGCACTGTATAGTACTTTTTGTAAATTCGACTTTGGCACTGCGCAGTATTACTTAAAAATATGACACTGGTAATGTACAGTATTTTTTGTTTTGCCAACAGTCTGCCAACACCAGATATATAATTGGCCCGAGCCCCATCTGGCGTTATCAATCCAACAATGCCACTGTACAGTATTAGTTGCAAACCGGGTTTTTGGCCAACGTTGCTAGTACTGGCACCAACGCTTTGCCAACCTTGGCCCGCTCCGATTTTTCTGACTGGGGAGTTATGTGTAAAAAATAGTTCCATTTTATTTAAATTTTGTTCCAAAAAGTACTTAAAAAAGGAGTTATGTGTATTAGGGTGGGGCGATTTGGACATCTTAATGGGCGCTTCGCGTTTCTGATTCTTGGGATTGTACTGAGCAAAAAAGTCAACTAGACCATACGTCTACGGTGAAAATCGAGCCTCCCGATTTTGACTTGAAGTTTTTTCTCAGACTTTATTTTTTGGGAAAATTTGCAAATTTTCTTGGGCTCATATTTCGTAAACTATTTGAAATTTTGACTTATTTTAAAAAGTAAAGTTGTAGCTATTGTCTCGGGCTACAATTTCTCTGAACATATTACTTACAAAAAACTTCGTTTTCATGGTCAAAAAGTCGAAAATGTAGAAAATTCACCACTTTTTGTAATTTTTTTTTGGATATTTTGGCCTATAACAGCCAAACCATTGACATTTTCGATCCAATACTAAGACAAAAATTGTAGCTAAGACAATAGTTAAGAACTCTCTAGTACATCGCAAATAGAACGCTCCTTCAGGCAGTTTTGGCCTTGTGAAAGTGCAAATTTTTTGTGAAAATATTGATAAATTACCATTTTCAGTTGTTCATAGCTCAAAATCATAAAAATGTTCCCAGTAAAAACTTCTATTACCAAGTAATGAGGTTTTCGCCTTAAAATAGATGGTGGTAGCTACTTACTATGTTGGTGAAACACTCATTATTTTAACATGGCGATGTCATTGGAGTAATGACCGCATACCCACTCGCTTACGAGAATGCTACTGAAAAACTACATACATTAGTACCACAAATAATAAGCTACTAGTAGCCCAAAAATAACTCGTTACCCACTACTTACAAAAATGCTACCAAATAACAGCTTTTGATTCTTTTAATAAATTTTTAACTTCGGGCAACTTCCGCCAATATGAAATTGAACAAATTCATGTTGAACGCGTTTATTTCAAGAGCAACCAAGCGGGCAAATGCGGAAATGGAAATGATCCAATGTGCCAACGGAACCAATGTTTACGTTGATATTGTTCCCTCCAAATGTTTGATTGTAAAATTCAAATATTACAGGACCGAAAATATATCTTGGAACCTCGTAGAAAGGGACATTTGGCTTCTTAGTACATTTCCAATAACAAATATACAGAAGCGACTGCTGCTCAGCCAATGGAAACCGCATTAAACACCATCTTAAGTCTATATAAGAGTGAGTTAGGGTTTAAGGGAAATACTGTCTGTGATGGTTTTTTACCTTTTTACCGGCTTTAACATAATTTAAACAACAAGGCAAAAAAAGTTAAATTAAAATATGGAGAACACCACAAAATTTCTCGAAAAAACAATAACAATTTAGAAAAAGCCAATTAAAATCCAGAAAACTTCAATAGAATTATGTAAAGACTAATTAAGGCTCATAAATCACGATCAAGTGTCAGCTAGATCCAGTTTTCTGAATATCAATTTGGTTTTCTAAACTTTTTTTTGCCTTGTCCCAATTTTAATCAGAATTCCTGAATTTGAATTTCTGTTAACAGAGTTTTATTAGAAAAAGTAGATAAATGTAAATCTTTTTTAAGCTAAATGTGCAAGTTCTTTCTAAATTTTCTTTAGCATTTTTTTAATTTCATTAAAAAAAAATATTTAGACAACTTATCAGATATTTTAAATCGTATTTACCAGTAACCTGTTCTGTATCAGGTTATCGGTAACTCATTATTTATTAACAAGATGTAACCGGTTTTGTATTAGGCTATCGGTAACTCATTATTTGTTAACCAGAAGTAATCGAGCAGGTAACGAGCCCTCATTACATAGAATGCAGGCGGTAATGGGGACTTATTACCAAGTTTTTACTGGGTTCTATTTCTTATTTTTTCCACTTTTTTATCCAAAAATATAATGTTTTTTTTTCAATATTTTTGTTCAATATTTATTTTGAAAATTCATTTAAAGTACAAAGTACTTTAATTCAAAGATTGCCTTCCAAATCTTTTCGAGATTCCATACGAGGCGCTTTCTTTCGGCCTTCAGATACAGATGCCATTATACATTCACGGTTTTGTCGATTTGTATATTTGTTCAATAAATGAAACATTTTAATGCCATATGAAGTTCATCGACCTGAATTTGAACCAAGGGGGATCAGGAAAGCGAATTTTTTCTGTCTGCCCCTTTTTGGGGGCGTGTGTAGAAAAAATAATTTAAATAATGATAAATTTTTATTAATTAGGTGCAAACAATTACATCTATTTTTTTGGCAACGTTTATCGCTAGGGGAAGGTGTCCCCCATAGTCTCCCGGTAAACCCCCCACCCGCTACGCCAAAAAAACGTCCCCTCCATTTGTTTTTTGTAGCTTTATTATATGTTCAAGGGTTTCGTGTTTTTTTCCAAAAACAAAAAAAACGACTAAAAGATTAAAAAAAAAACATTTTGTTAAATTTTTTTTTCTCAAATGCTGTGTTTTTATGTATTTTTGATTATTCGTTAATAAAAAAACTACAATATTCCCATAAATCACTTTTTTCCGATAAATTTGTACATTTATGACATTTTGTTAAAAACAAAAATTGGATGTTAAATAAAATTTAAAATAATATAAATACATATTGTGCATTCTTTCTTTGATTACTTTGATAGCACATTATGTACACTTTAATTTCCATTTTTTTTTTATTAATTTATCGCTTTTCATTCCAAAGTTACAGCAAAAATTGTGAACTATAACCCTTTTTTCCGAAAAACAAAAAACCGCCTAACAGGTTAAAAAAATTTTTTTTTTCTAAATTTTTTTTTTCCAAAATGTGTATTTTTACGTGTTTATATTAGTTCAATAATAAAAAAATATAATATTCTAAAACTACTGCTTATCTGAATTAATCGCCATTTTGGGTACCATCGAACCCAATGTGCGCTGAACCGATATCGCTCAAATGCAATACCAAACTTCTCGGGAGAATTTCTAATAAATATGTTAAGTGTCAGTCATCTCTGTCCAATATTTTGTCCGTGATCACCATTTCCACAGACAGACGGACAGATGGACATCGCTAGAATGTCTTAGAATCGATCACTGATCAATAATATATATACTTTATGGGGTCCCAGACCGATATTTCGATACGTTACAAATGGAATGACAAACTTATATATACCCTATATCACTCAGTGGAGGGTATAAAAAATGTTCTATAAAAAATTAGTCGAACAATCGATATATCGATAGCACAAATTGTTCTATAGAAATTTTTTCGAGTTACCGATATATCGATAACTCAAAATTTTTAAAAGAAAATTTGCAAATTATCAACATATTGATGACACAAAGTTTTAAATACAAATTTGTTAAGTTATCGATAACACAAACGTTTCTTTAAAAAGATTTAAGTTATCGATACAACGATAACACAAAATTTTCTATAAAAAAACTTTTTAGTTGTCGATGTATCGATGACACAAACATTTTCATAGAACATTTGTATATTATTGATATATCGATCACACAAAAGCTTCTATATAAAATTTGTCAAGCTATCGATATATCGATAAAAAATAATTTTCTATAAAAAATTTGTCAAATTATTATTATATGGATATTACTAAGTTTTTCTATAGATAATTATAATTTTTCTGATAATCGATATATCGAAAACACAAAATTTTCTATACAAATTTTGTCATCTTATTGATCTATCGATAACACAAAATTTTCTATAACAAATTTGTCAAGCTATCGATACATCGACAACACAATATTTTTTGTAGAAAATTTGCCAAGCTATCGATATTCGTAAAATTTTTTGTCAAATTATTGATACATCGATAATATAAAATTTGTCAATATATCAATATATCGATAACACAAGTCTTTGTATAGAAAATTTGTAAAGTTATCGATAAAACAAAACTTTCTATAGAAATTTTTTCAGGTTATTGATCTATTCTGTCGATTACACAAAATGTTTTACAGAAAATTTATCAAGTTATCGATAGTACAAAATTTGTTGTTGCAAATTCGGTTATCGGTAACATCTATATATCGATATTTTTACAAAATTTCTATAGAAAATGTTGTGTTATCGATAACATAAAGAATTTTCTAATAGTCGATAAAGAAACATTACCAAAAGGAAAGTTAGAAAAAAAGTTGTAATATCGATAACTTTGCATGTTTTCTAAAGAAAATTTTTGTATTTCTACGTTTATAATCGATAATTCTACAAATTTTTTTTGTAAAATTTTGCGTTATCGATATATCGGTAACTTAACAAATAATCAATAGGAAATTGTGAGTTATTGACATATTGATACATTAAAAACTCTATAAATTTTCTATAGAAAATGTTGTGTTATCGATACATTTTCTATAATAAATTATCTATAGAAAATATTGTATTTCTATAGAAAATTTTGTTTTATCGAAACATCGATTACTCTATAAATTTACTATAAAAAACTTTGTTTAATCGTTAATTTAATAAACTTTCTCTTGAAAATTTTGCATTTTCGATAACTCTTAAATTTTCTATAGAAAATGTTGTGTTATCTAACAACGATAACTCAATTAATTTTCTATAGAAACTTTTGTGTTATCGATACATCGATAACTCTATAAATTTTCTATAAAAAATTTTGTGTTATCGATACATTGTAACTCTATAAATTTTCTACAGAAAATTTTGTTTCATCGATAATTCTATAAATTTTCTGTAGAAATTTTTTTTATCGATACATCAACAACTCTATAATTTTTTTATAAAAAATTTTGTTTTATCAATAACTCTATAAATTTTTTATAGAAAATTTTGTGTTATCTATGCATCGATAAATCTATAAATTTTCAATAGAAAATTTTGTTTCATCGATAAATCTATAAATTTTCTGTAGAATATTTTTTTTTCCATCTTTACATCGATAACTCTATAAACTTTCTATATAAAATTTTGTTTCGACGATAACTCTATAAAATTTTAACTCTTTAAATTTTCTATCGAAAATTTTGTGTTATGCATACATCGTTACTTTTTAATTTTTCTATAGAAAATTTTGTATTATCGTGCAACGATAACTCTATTAATTTTCTATAGAAACTTTTGTGATATCGATACATCAATAAGACTATAAATTTTCTATAGAAATTTGGTGTTATCGATACTTCGATAATTTTTTAATTTTTCTATAGAAAGTTTTGTGTTATCAACACATCGATAAAACTATCAAATTTCTTTTAAAATTTGTTGTTATCGATAACTCTTTAAGTTTTCTATAGAAATTTTGTGTTATCGATGCATCGATAACTTTTTGATATTTCTATAGAAAATTTTGTGTTGTGGATATATCGATAACTCTATAAAATTCTATAGAAAATTATGTGTAATCGATACATAAATAACTCTATATATTATTTATCGAAAATTTTGTTTCATCGATGCAAATTTTGTGTTTTCGATAACTCTATAAACCTTTTTTAGAAAATTTTGTGTTATCCATAACTCCATAAATTTTCTGTAGAAATCGATGCATCGAAGAATCGATAACTCTATAAATTTTCTATAGATATTTACTGTTATCGATTTTTTGTTGTCGACACATTTATAACTCTAGATATATTTTAAAGAAAATTTTGTTTAATTGATAACTTTATAAATTTTCTATAGAAAACTTTGTGTTATGCGTACATCGATAACTCTATAAAGCTTCTATTGAAAATTTTGTGTTATCGATAACTCCAAAAATTTTCTATTGAAAGTTTTGTGTTATCGACATATCGATAACTCAATAAAATTTTATAGCACATTTTTTTTTTCAATACAAAATTTTGTGTTATCGATACATAGATAACTCTATAAATTTTCAGTAGAAAATTTTGTGTTATCGATAACTCTGTAATTTGTGTTATCGATAGGTTAGGTTAGGTAGGTTAGGTTGTAAGTGGCTGCTGACGTTTTACGTCAACACACGTAGACTCTGAGGTCCATTGTGATACCACGGGACCGTAATAGGTTTCCCTACTAGTCCCTGTCGTTAAACCATTTTGAGCTTCTTATAAAACACCTTAGATGTTGAATTTTGACATCCAACAAATCAGAAAGATCGTACAGCTCCCTAGATCCCAGTGAAGTAAGTCTCTGACCAGAAAGTGCCGGGCAATGGCAAATAAAGTGTTCGATAGTTTCCAACTCCTCTTCATCCATGCAACTTCGGCAAAAGTCATTCGACGGCACATTTAACCGCTCTGCGTGCTTCCCTATAAGACAGTGTCCGGTAATTATAGAAACCACCGTCGAAATCTCTCCTCTTGGAAGCGATATCAGCTCACTTGTGCGCCCCTGATTAAGAGAAGGCCAAATCAGTCGTGTTGTCTCACACGTCCATCCATTTGCCCATCTTTGATTAGTCTCCGTCGCAGAACAAAGCCGTAGGTTTTGCTTGCAAGTTTCTAGAGGCATACCAACACATTCCAATTCTGTTGGAACCTGTAAGGTAGTTCCTAGTCTTGCAAGCTCATCGGCTTTGCAATTCCCTGGAATGTCTCTGTGCCCTGGGACCCATATGAGTCGTATGTTAAACTGCTTGGCCATCTCATTTAAAGACGTGCGGCAGTTAAGGGCAGATCTTGTTTTCAGAAACATTGAATCCAGGGACTTGACCGCGGCTTGACTGTCAGTATAGATGTTGACTGCGGTTGTAGACAAGACATTGCAGCTCAACCAGTCAGCCACTTCCTTTATTGCCAGCATCTCTGCCTGGTAGACACTGCAATGATCTGGCAATCTACGAGCCAGGCTCAATCCAAGCTCTTCCGAATAGACCCCAAAGCCCACTTGTTCGTGCAGCCTCGATCCATCTGTGTAAAAATTTATGGTAGCTCCACTTCCCGGAGTATCCCCCATCCAAGACTCCCTGGATGGTATCATAGTGGTAAAGTGGCGCTCAAAGAGGCTCAAAGAGTTAGCACAATCCACATTTTGTGGTATTGTTATCTTTTTCAAGATCGCGCTATGGCCATCGTGTTATCGATACTTCGAAAACTCTTTAAATTTTTTATTATCAGTACAATATTACAAATAATTTGCGTTATCGAATCATCGATAACTCTATAAGTTATGTATAAAAAATATTGTGTTATTGATTTATCGATAACTGTTCTTTCTTAGAGATAAAAATTTGCGATACAAAAATTCTGTTATCGATTTATCGACAACTATAAATTTTTTTTTTTGGAAAAGTTTCTATTATCGATAACTTAAAAAATTTGAATAGAAAATTTTAAATAATCGATAATTCTAAAAATTTGCTAAAAAAATTTTTTTGTTATCGATCTATATTATCATTAGAGTCAATATATTGTTTCTATCGATATATCGTTCACTAAATTCTGATCCGTGGCCCCCTATTATAATAATCTTTCACTACTCTGATTAAAAATAAACACAAATTTTAAAAAGGCGAAAAAATACCCAAAGGAAAAATATTTTTTAAACAAAAAGAATGATTATTGTTAATACCATAATCAAGTAGTCAGTAAGTATTTTGATGAAATTTTTCATAAAATGCCTAAAGTTTTTTTTTTTAACATTTGTATTGTTGATTTTATTGTTTGGTTAAGTTGAAAGCCTTTAATTTATTATTTGTTTATGATTGAAGTATAATCATTAAAAGAAACTGTTATTAAATTATTATAATTTGCACTTATAGAGAGATTTGTTTTTTTTATTAAGTTTTATGGTAATCAAACAATTTATTATGAAAATTTTTTTAGATTATTATTTTTTTTTTAACTCTCCTTACAATTTATTTCAATCATAAACAGTTTATAACCCCTTTTTTTTTTGTTATAATAATTTTGGTGTAAAAAATTTAAAATATGCATAAAAGACGAGTAGAGTATGAAAATTTTAAATTGTTAATTTATTAAGAGTTTTTTTTTTGTTTTGTATGCCGCAATTCATGCAGGAGTTTCTTTAACAATTTTTAGCCATTTATTTCTGTATATTTTTGGTCACGTAATCTTATGTAAACAAATATAAATTGTTAGCAATTATTTGCCAGTGTGTTAATTAATTTTAAGGCCTGTTACTATGTAATAAATATATAAAAAAAATACATATAATTTTTAATCAAGTGCCATATAAAATAGCCAAAACAGGTTATGATAAATTTAAGTAATATTTTCAAAACAAAGTTTTGAATTTTAATTTGAAATTGTTCAATTTTTTTTTCACTTTTGGGAGGGGATATATAAATACCTGATGTCAGAGTGCTACAATTTTGCAATAAGAAAAATAAAGTGAGATTTGACTACACCGAACAACAGGGTAAAAAATAGCATGCATCTTGGTGGAATCCGTTGACACCCTAAAAAAAATTAAAAACAATTTCGAATAAAAATCTATTTTGATGGCAAATATTCTTTTTGAATGGTGGACATTTTTTTATGTCCATAACAAATTTATAAAAAAAAAACAAGTAGAAAAGATAATTTTGACTTGGCCAAATCCATGAATACTCTCCACAATGTCCTTTTTAAGTGAAAGTAAATTTTCTAACGTGAACAAATTTAAACCATTATCATTAGAAATATGCATTTTCTTTTGAGTTAAATTTTTTTTTACTCATTTTTGAAAACAAAAAACAAAAAATTTTGTTTTTTTTAAATGTAAAATTTTTTTCGAGTATATTTTTTTTAGTGTGAAATTTTTTTCAATTTAAATTTTTCGGATTACAATTGAACAGTTCATGCGAATAAGGACGAATAGACCACTTTTTCGCAAACACGTTTTTTTTTTGCATAAATGCATTTTATTAGCAGAGCCCTACAATCCTATGCCGAAATTTTGGGGAAATTTTGACTTTTAAGCAGGGTTGGCAACCGAAACGAATAACGGTATCGGTAACGGTATTGGTATTACACATTTATTATATCGGTAACGGTAAAGGTAACGGTATTTTCGATAATTTCGGTAACGGTGAACCTTTACCGAAACATCAATACCGGTACGTACCGGTATTATAAATAAAATGTTAACAAGTCACAAATTTGTTAAAAAAGCGTAAAAATAAGCCAAGCCCCAAAAGGATCGCACCGAAAAAAAAACGCATTTTCTAATCTTGGTCAGTGAAGTTTACACGGCATAAAAATGTTTTATTTTCTGAACAAATTGACAAAAAAATTTAATAATATATGTTTTTTTGAGGTTTTGTAAGTTTTTCAGTGGGAACTTTTTTTCATCTGGTCCGATTTTCCCATTTCGGAACTTAACCAGCCTATGACCATGAGACTTATTTGTACCAGCAGAGTAGCACGTTTATTTTGGACCGTATCGTATCTTCTACAGACGGAAAGAAGAACATAGCTTACAATCGATCACTGATCAATAACATAAAATCTTTATGAGGTCCAAGACCGATATTCGAATTTAGTTAATTACAAATGTGATCATTGGCTGGATTGGCAATGAACAAACATTTGTATTTTTATTTTAAGTGTATGAAAAATATTTTAATATGTTTTGAATCCAAAAAAAAATTAATATAAGTAAAATTAATGCAACCGAAACAAAACCGATATAATACCGGTAAAAATCCGAATAAAGGTAACGGCTTTTTATCGGTAACGGTATTTAAAATTTTTTGTTTCGGTATTGGTAACGGTAACGGTAGTCAATATTAAAGGGTTTTTAATCGGTAACGGTATTGAAAGGATAACGGTAGCCAACACTGCTTTTAAGGCTAAAAAAATTAATTTTGTTTAAATTGGGAGTGAACTAACGCACAATTTTGATTAAATACAACACAAAAACATAAAAAAATTTTACTTTCGGTAAAAATGTGTTAAAAGGACATAACGAGGAACAAACCACAATTATTATATTGGCAAAAAAATTTTACCGTTCTTAAATTATAAGATTTTGAAGTGTGGAAAGCAAAAAGGGCAAATTACCATCCTTAAAAAAATATTATATGAAAATTATTTCGCTGCGAGTTTAAAATTGCTATTAGCTAAAATTTGAAATTGTACACAAAAAAAAAAAATCTTATCACATACAAACAAATTAACCAAATTTGAGACAAAAAAAAAAAATCTTCAGTGTTACCGCGTAATTAAGATCATATAACCACGAATACATGGTCTAAGCATATTTTAACCGTCTTTTGAATTATTTTATTTCGGAAATCAAATCTTTCAACATATTTTATAGTTACTTTCCTTCGATACCCTACCTACAAGCATTTGGTAACGTTGTTTTGATATAAAGTATGTATTAGAGTGTCCCTTATTTTGGAAATGTTGGAAATGTTGAGACGGTACCCCCTCATTTTTTTCCTTTTGACTAAAAAATAACTCAGGAAAAATTTTACGCCCCTACGACCACGCCTTCCCTACGCGACGGGGCCGTAAAGAGCGGGGCCTTAAAAATCATTTTTCAATACAAAGCAAAAAATTTTTTTTTGATTTTTAATTTTTTTGTTATTAATTATAATATTACTTGATTAGCTTATTTACGACAAAAAATTTGAATTTGATGGGATGAAGCTTTCAGTTCTAAAAAATTTTTCGAAAAAAAAATTTAGAGCTTTTGGGGTCCTACAGTAAAAATTTTTTAAAAAATATTTTTTTTTAGTTTTGACAAGCAACCGTTTTAGTTAAATTGTTGCTTTTAATGATATATTTTCATAAAAAAATATTATTCCTATCTGTGACATACGTTTACTAACTAACCCGTTTTTTGATATCTTGATTGGTTCAAAAGTTAGTAAAAGGAGCTATGTGTTCATCATACTAAAAAAAGGTCTGAAAAGGAGTTATGTGTTAAGCTACACATAACTTTTTTTGATAAAAAAGTAACAGAACGTGACAAAATGGACCACTATTTTAGTAATATGAGGTTAACACATAGCATCTAAGTATTTTGAAAGAATTTGTCAAGATTTTTGGAAAATACTTGCATATTTTCATGCTGTTATCTAAATCCTAAATGGCAGGTAATCAAGCCTTGTGAAAGCAATTAAATCATTTGACGGCGGAAAATTTTAGTATCTAAAGTACAGAATCTTTCACATATGTCAATTTATGTCGAAGCTCTTGAATAGTTACAAGAAAAAACAAAAAATATCACCAGTTTTGCGAAAAATCTGTTGTTCGCTGTTTAATGAAGAGCTTTATAATCTCAAAATTTCAGAGACCTTGTCTAACTTATGTCGCTTTAAATCACCAACAAACTTTATTTAGTCTTTGTCACTCTCGAAAAGAAATTAACAATATGAATGGTTTCATAAACAAAAGGACCCAGTCAGAAACTGCCAACCGTACAAAAAATATTGTACTGGCGGAGCACTGGATTTATTGAAAATGCCAATAGTATGCCAAAGTTGGCAATTATAAACAGAAGTGTACTCTGCCAGTACATTTTATACAACATTTACGACCATTTATTTTTTTATTATTTATTTTTAAGCGGTTGGATTTCGATTAAATAATGGTTTTATTACACATTTAATTATATAAAGAAAGAACTATTAAATAATTTACATAACACAACTTTTAAAGCCGATGTCTTCCGATCGGGATGAAATTTGCACAAAGGTTAGTCCTATTGGATAGTAGTTCAGACAACGAGATCGGTCAAGCACTCTCTGAGTTAGAGGGGGTCGAAATTTGACATTTTGGCCAAAGAGGTGTTTATTCTCATCCATGTAACTTCTTACCTATTGTTTTTAGAAAAATGTGTTCCAAATAGTTTAGATAGCTATTTCTTCAGTCTTTCGAAAAAAATTATAAAAAAAATAAAAAAAAAATTTTCGATTTTTTTTTTTTTTAAATCCAAAACTTTTGTGACTTTTTCCTCAAATCGGTCTTTTTTTGACTCCAAAAAAAGCTTAGGTCATATCCTTCAGGAACTATGGGGTCGCTTAGTGGGATGCAAGTGGGATATCTATGAATTTTTTTTTTTAACTTTGGAACATAAAAAACGGTTCTTCAAAATGACATTTTTATTAAATTTGCTCCTACCGCTCTAACTGTCCATAGGTTCCCAGCAAAACTTTGGTAATGGGTAGTGATTATATAACACATTACCAGGTAATGTATATACCTTATTTGTAGCATTATTTTAGGATGTCTTACCAAACATTTGTTCCATAACGTATATTTTTTAAGTGAAAAATAATGCATTACTAATAATTTGCTACGTAATGCATGATTATTGGAAAAAATGTATTTCATATTAATTATTTCTAAACATTAAATCATGGATGACTTATATTTGGTTACATTATGTATTATTTGAAAGTTTGAAATAAAGCAATATTTATAATTGGATGCATAATGCATTACAATAACACAAAAAATAATTATTTTATAAAAAAATGCATAAGTTTAAACTAGAGATGGGCTCACGACAGGAAATTTCTAACAACACACACTCACGAGCATATTTTATCTACTTACACTCACTTACAATCACGTGAGTAAATTTAATACAAAATTACTTTTTGACTACTCGTAACACCTTATTTATTATCTTCTGGTATGCTATATTATTTCATTTCTCGTAACCTATAAAATATCATATATTTTACACCTTACTCGTATTCTTCGTTATAAATTTATGACTTATTTTATACCTTACTGGTATTCTTTGTGATAATGTGGATGCATTACTTTGAGTCTCATCGCCTGTTAAAATCATCAATGCTGCAATGTATAAAATAAGAGATCCTATACCATATTTTATACCTTATTTGGTAATCTAAGTTTTGCTGGGTTGCCCCTAGAGAAGTAAAATGTATAACCGACCCCCAATATTTTTTCAAATCCAACAGTTTCTCAGAATATACCTACCCTTTATTTTCAAGTCTTAAGGGGGTTCCCATACATTTGTTTTATTTTTTATTAGTTTTTAAAAATACATGTTTTCATAATGTATGGGAGCCACCTTAAGGAGTGGAGATAGGGTGTTATTAACTTCGGACAAAATGTTGTTATTAGTTAAAATATTAACTTCTGATACAAATTTTATTGTCCTGGGACTAGTAAATCGATATTGGCAATGTACAGCATTTTTTGTTTTGCCAACAGTCTGCCAACACCAAATAAAATATCGGCCCGAGCCGATCAATCCAACAATGGCACTGTATAGTACTTTTTGTAAATTCGACTTTGGCACTGCGCAGTATTACTTAAAAATATGACACTGGTAATGTACAGTATTTTTTGTTTTGCCAACAGTCTGCCAACACCAGATATATAATTGGCCCGAGCCCCATCTGGCGTTATCAATCCAACAATGCCACTGTACAGTATTAGTTGCAAACCGGGTTTTTGGCCAACGTTGCTAGTACTGGCACCAACGCTTTGCCAACCTTGGCCCGCTCCGATTTTTCTGACTGGGGAGTTATGTGTAAAAAATAGTTCCATTTTATTTAAATTTTGTTCCAAAAAGTACTTAAAAAAGGAGTTATGTGTATTAGGGTGGGGCGATTTGGACATCTTAATGGGCGCTTCGCGTTTCTGATTCTTGGGATTGTACTGAGCAAAAAAGTCAACTAGACCATACGTCTACGGTGAAAATCGAGCCTCCCGATTTTGACTTGAAGTTTTTTCTCAGACTTTATTTTTTGGGAAAATTTGCAAATTTTCTTGGGCTCATATTTCGTAAACTATTTGAAATTTTGACTTATTTTAAAAAGTAAAGTTGTAGCTATTGTCTCGGGCTACAATTTCTCTGAACATATTACTTACAAAAAACTTCGTTTTCATGGTCAAAAAGTCGAAAATGTAGAAAATTCACCACTTTTTGTAATTTTTTTTTGGATATTTTGGCCTATAACAGCCAAACCATTGACATTTTCGATCCAATACTAAGACAAAAATTGTAGCTAAGACAATAGTTAAGAACTCTCTAGTACATCGCAAATAGAACGCTCCTTCAGGCAGTTTTGGCCTTGTGAAAGTGCAAATTTTTTGTGAAAATATTGATAAATTACCATTTTCAGTTGTTCATAGCTCAAAATCATAAAAATGTTCCCAGTAAAAACTTCTATTACCAAGTAATGAGGTTTTCGCCTTAAAATAGATGGTGGTAGCTACTTACTATGTTGGTGAAACACTCATTATTTTAACATGGCGATGTCATTGGAGTAATGACCGCATACCCACTCGCTTACGAGAATGCTACTGAAAAACTACATACATTAGTACCACAAATAATAAGCTACTAGTAGCCCAAAAATAACTCGTTACCCACTACTTACAAAAATGCTACCAAATAACAGCTTTTGATTCTTTTAATAAATTTTTAACTTCGGGCAACTTCCGCCAATATGAAATTGAACAAATTCATGTTGAACGCGTTTATTTCAAGAGCAACCAAGCGGGCAAATGCGGAAATGGAAATGATCCAATGTGCCAACGGAACCAATGTTTACGTTGATATTGTTCCCTCCAAATGTTTGATTGTAAAATTCAAATATAACAGGACCGAAAATATATCTTGGAACCTCGTAGAAAGGGACATTTGGCTTCTTAGTACATTTCCAATAACAAATATACAGAAGCGACTGCTGCTCAGCCAATGGAAACCGCATTAAACACCATCTTAAGTCTATATAAGAGTGAGTTAGGGTTTAAGGGAAATACTGTCTGTGATGGTTTTTTACCTTTTTACCGGCTTTAACATAATTTAAACAACAAGGCAAAAAAAGTTAAATTAAAATATGGAGAACACCACAAAATTTCTCGAAAAAACAATAACAATTTAGAAAAAGCCAATTAAAATCCAGAAAACTTCAATAGAATTATGTAAAGACTAATTAAGGCTCATAAATCACGATCAAGTGTCAGCTAGATCCAGTTTTCTGAATATCAATTTGGTTTTCTAAACTTTTTTTTGCCTTGTCCCAATTTTAATCAGAATTCCTGAATTTGAATTTCTGTTAACAGAGTTTTATTAGAAAAAGTAGATAAATGTAAATCTTTTTTAAGCTAAATGTGCAAGTTCTTTCTAAATTTTCTTTAGCATTTTTTTAATTTCATTAAAAAAAAATATTTAGACAACTTATCAGATATTTTAAATCGTATTTACCAGTAACCTGTTCTGTATCAGGTTATCGGTAACTCATTATTTATTAACAAGATGTAACCGGTTTTGTATTAGGCTATCGGTAACTCATTATTTGTTAACCAGAAGTAATCGAGCAGGTAACGAGCCCTCATTACATAGAATGCAGGCGGTAATGGGGACTTATTACCAAGTTTTTACTGGGTTCTATTTCTTATTTTTTCCACTTTTTTATCCAAAAATATAATGTTTTTTTTTCAATATTTTTGTTCAATATTTATTTTGAAAATTCATTTAAAGTACAAAGTACTTTAATTCAAAGATTGCCTTCCAAATCTTTTCGAGATTCCATACGAGGCGCTTTCTTTCGGCCTTCAGATACAGATGCCATTATACATTCACGGTTTTTGTCGATTGAGCAACACTAGCTAGTAGCTGGACATGACGCTCCGTACCTTGAATATGACAAGGTATTAGTGGGTCTGGAAATGGTGGATCTTCATCATCTACACATTCGAGGTATTGTTGTAAATGCTCATACGGAATTTTCCTGGTAAATGGCGGTTCAAATAACAATGCTTTGTCCTCTAAATCGATCATGTGAACGAAATGCGTACAATCAAAATTGATGTTTGGTTTTACATATTCGCGAAGCTCAGTTAAATCGCATACGTTGTCGCGAATATACAATATTTTTTTGAGTGCCAATGTACGAATTTCTTTACAATCATCGTATAACATGCCAACAAAATATTTTCACTGTGTGCGAAATAGGAATTATTCTGGAATTATTATATTTTCCAAGCAGAGCACTACCGTATACAGCCGAATTGTAGTATTTGACATTGAAATACATGGGAACATACACTTTCATGATGTAAGCTAAAATTTGTAAATTTTGTGATGGATTTTCTGTCGCAATATACACACGGAGCAATCTACTAGCTTTTGTTATCCATCTCGAATGTCCTACTGGTCCAGGTTTGATGTTTGCAAGATTAAGTGAGCAACTACCATTTGAAACGGCTTGGGCAATTTGGTATAGATATTTAACGTCCGTGGAAAGTTGATTTTCAGCATCTGTACTCATTGGAGGAATGTGTTCAAGTGGAATAAGTTGAAAATTTTCGATAACCTGAAAAATGTTTAGATTATTTAAATAAAAAAATTACAAAACTATATCGTATAGAGAAATAAGTACATAAAGTTATGATATTTACTTGTAATGTATTGCAAATATCTATCCTTTGAGCTAACGATCCAGTGCTTTTTGTCGGTCCAGTAGTGGCCGATTTTTCGACAGCGTTGTACAGATGTCGGAACGGCAATTCGATAAAATGAAGTAAACAGATAAACCAATGTATTGGTCTATCTAGATAGCGTTCGATGAGACGCAATACACCTCCAGATGTGCCAGTGTTTGCCACCTCACCGTCACTACAGACGGCAATTAAATTTTCAAGTGAAAGATTTTTAGATTTGAAAAATTCAATCAATTCGGCTTGTTTCGCTTTGGACTTTGCCTTATAAATTTACATAGCCAATTAGTGACGAATATGGTTCACGTATTACTACTAGGTGTGGTTCTGTTCGCATTGTAGTGTGATATACTTCATTAATTTTCTCCCGAGTTAATGAATCATTTTTGCGACCATCAAACGAAAAAGCGATGAACGATTCACCATTGTGGTTTGCTTGTAAAATATCGTGTCTCGATTTTTCACGCTCTCGGCTCACTTTTCTTTTATCCATAACTAGCTAACTCGCCCGGTACTTCGTTACCGGTTAGCTGTAAAAAAAAAAAAACTTTATTAATTCAAATTCTTATTAATTTTTAATTAAACATAAAAATTGTAAGTTTCGACCTTTAAAATATTATATTTTGAGTAGATTTAAAGTTGCAAAAAGTTTTATTTTGGCGAAACGATCCCATAGTTCAAACTTTAAGTTTCAAGGAACATTAGTGCATAAGGAACAATATGTACCAAATTGAAGCGAAAATTCAAAATTTTATTTTCCCAGAATGTAATTTCCGCGAGTGGATCGTAAAGTGCCAATTTTAAGTATCTATACTTTCTCCCTTTTTCCCCATTAGAAGCAGAATTTTCATAAAAGTACTTATTTTAGAATGTTGTTTCCGCGAAAGGATCGTACAGTCCAAATTTCAAGTATTTAGGACCATTAATTCAGCAGATACAAAATTGCCCTACTTTCCCCATTTTCCCCCTTAGAAGCAGAATTTACTAAAAAAGTGCTTCTTCCAGAATGTTATTTCCGCTAGAGGATCGCACATTCCAAACTTCAAGTATCTAGAACCATTAGTTCAGCAGATACAAAACAGTTCAAAATTCAAGTATCTAGGACCATTAGTTCAGCAGATACAAAATTGCCATACTTTTCCCCCTTTTCCATCTATAAAACAAAATTTTCAAAAAAAGTACTTCTTTCAGAATGTTTTTTCCGCGAGAGGATCGTACACTCCAAATTTCAAGTATCTAGGACCGTTAGTTCAGCAGATACAAAATTGCCCTAATTTCCCCCTTTTTCCCCGTAGAAGCGAAATTTTCAAAAAAGTACTTCCATTAGAATGTTGTTTCCGCAAGAGGATACAAATTTGAAATTTGCCCTATTTTTCCAAAAAAGTACTTCTTCCAGAATGTTATTTCCGCGAGAGGATTGTACAGTCCAAACTTCAATATCGAGGACCATTAGTTCAGCAGATACAAAATTGCCCTTCTTTCCCCCTTTAAAAAGTAATTTTCAAAAAAGTACTTCTTTCAATATGTTATTCCGCGAGATGATCCTATATTGCAAATGTCATGTTTTTAAGACCATTAGTTTAAAATTTACCAAATTGTCCTATTTTGCCCCTCCTTAAAACGAAAATTTTCAAAAAGTGTATTTTTCAAAAAATTATTTCCGCGATAGGATGAAAACTTAAAGTTTTAGTTCAGAAGATACAAAATTGCCCTATTTTCCCCTTCTACTTTTTTCAAGATGATTTTTTTTTTTGCAAGATGATCCTAGAGTTCAAATTTCAAGTTTCTGGAACCATTTGTTTAAAAGATAAATAATGTACCGATTTTCCCTATTTCCCCCCCCCCCCCCCCCTTTCCCATCATCTGAATGTTGTTTCCGCGAGAGGATCCTAAAGACCAAACTTCACGTTTCTGGGACCATTTGTTCAGAAGATAAAAAATTCACCGATTTTCCCTATTTTCCCACCCTTGGAGGCGGAATTTTCAAAAAATTTTGTTTTTGTTAATTCTGCGAGAGGATCCTAGAGTCCAAATTTCAAGTTTCTGGGACCATTTGTCCAGAAGATAAAAAATGTACCAATTTGCTCTATTTTCCCCACCTTGGAGGCGGAATTTTCAAAAAAATATTTTTTTAGTTTTTTTTTTCGCGAGAGGATTATAGAGTCCAAATTTCAAGTTTCTAAAACTATTAGTACAAAAGATACAAAATTCCTAAAAAAGGGCCCTACTTTCCCCCTTAGAAGTGGAATTTTAAAAAAAGTTCTTTAAGTATGTTATTTTTGCGAAAGGATCGTTCAGTTCAAATTTCAAGAATCTAGGACCATTAGTTCAGCAGATTCGAAATTGCCCTTCTTTCCCCCTTTTCCCACCAGAATTTTGAAAAGTACTTTCTTAAGAATGTTATTTCCGCGAGAGGATCGTTCAGCCAAATTTCAAGTATCTAGAGCCATTAGTTCAGCAGATACAAAATTGCCCTACCTTCCCCGTTTTCCCCCTTGAAATCGGAATTTTCAAAAAAATTACTTCTTTCAGAATGTTAATTCCAAGAGAGAGGATCGTGCAGTCTAAATTTCAAGTATCTAGGACCATTAGTTCAGCAGATACAAAATTGCCCTACTTTCCGCTATTTCCCCCTTAGAAGCGTAACTTTCCACAAATAGTACTTTTTCCGCAAGATTTTAATTTTAAGTATCTAGGATCATTAGTTCAGCAGATACAGAATTGCCCTACGTTCCACCTTTTCCCCCTTTAGAAGGAGAACTTTTAAAAAAATACTTCTTCTAGAATGTTCTTTCCGCGAGAGGATCGTACAGTCCAAACTTCAAGTATGTAGGACTATTAGTTAAGCAGATTCAAAATTGTCCTACTTTCTCCCTTTTCCCCCCAATGAAGAAGAATTTAAAAAAGTACTTCTTTTAGAATGTTATATCCGCGAGAGGATCGTACAGTTAAATTTTAAGTGTCGAGGACCATTAGCTCAGCAGATACAAAATTGCCCACCTTCCCCTTTTTCCCCCTTAAAAGTAGAGTTTTCAAAAAAGTACTTCCTTGATAATGTTATTTCCGCGAGAGGATCGTACAGTTCAAATTTCAAGTATATAGGACCATTATTTCAGCAGATACAAAATTGCACTACTTTTCCCCTTGTTTCCATTCAAAATCAGAATATTTAAAAAAGTACTTCTTTCAGAATGTTATTTTCGCGAAAAGATCGTACAGTCCAAATTTCAAGTCTCCCGGACCATTAGTTCAGCAGATACAAAATTGCCTACTTTCCCCCTTTTCGCTCTTAGAGGCGGAATTTTCCAAAAAGTCCTCCATTCGAATTTTATTTCCGCGAGAGGATTGTGCAGTCCAATTTTCAAGTATCTAATACTATTTGTTCAGCAGATACAAAATTGGCCTTCTTTCCCCCTTTTTCCCCCTTAAAGAAGAATTTTTAAAAAAGTATTTCTTTCCAAATGTTATTTCCGCGGGGGGATCGTACAGTCCAATTTTGAAGTATCTAGGACTATTAGTTCAGCAGATTTGAAATTGCTCTATTTTCCCCTCTTTTTCCCCTTAAAAGAGGAATTTTTAAAAAAGTATTCCTTTCCGAATGTTATTTCCGCGGGAGGATCGTACAGTCCAATTTTCAAGTATCTAGGACCATTACTTTAGCATATACAAAATTGCACTACTTTCCCCCTTTCTCCCCCTTAAAAGCGAAATTTTCAAAAAAGTACTTCTTTTAGAATGTTAGTGCCGCGATATGATCCCATATTCCAAATGTCATGTTTCTAAGACCATTAATTTAAAGTTTAGCAAATTGCCCTATTTTCCCCCTTTTGGGCCTCCTTAAAACCAAAATTCTCAAAAAATATATTTTTCAAAAAATAATTTCCGCGGGAGCATCCAGATTCAAAATTTCACGTTTGTTCAGAAGATACAAAATTGCCCTATTAAACCCCTTCTACCCACCACCCTTAAAAAAGGATTTTTCAAAATATTACTTTTTACAAAATGTTTTTTCCGCGAGAGTAGAGCTAAAATTTCAAGTTTTTGGGACCATTCGTTTAGCAGATACGAAATTGCCCTTCTTTCCCCATTTTTCTCCCTTTAAAAACGAATTTTCAAAAATGTACTTCTTTTAGAATGTTATTTTCGGGATAGGATTGTACAGTTCAAATTTTAAGTATCTAGGACCATTAGGTCAGCAGATACAAAATTGCCCTTCTTTCCACCTTTTTCCCCGTAGAAGCATAATTTTTAAAAAAGTTTTTCTTTAACAATGTTATTTATTTCCGCGAGAGGATCGTACAGTTGAAATTTCAAGTATCTAGGACCATGAGTTCAGCAAATTCAAAATTACCCCACTCACCCACTTTTTCCCCCGGAATTTTCAAAAAGTACTTCCTTTAGAATATTATTTCCGCGAGAGGATTGTACAGTTCAAATTTTAAGTATCTAGGACCATTAGTTCAGCAGATACAAAATTGCCCTACTTCCCCCTTTTTCCCCGGAGAAGCGGAATTTTTGAAAAAGTTCTTCTTTAAGAATGTTATTTTCGCGAAGGATCGTACAGTTCAAATTTCAAGTATAAAGAACCATTAGTTCAGCAGATTCAAAATTGCCCTACTTTCCCCATTTTCCCCTAGAATTTTGAAAAAGTACTTCCTTTAGAATGTTATTTCCGCGAGAGGATCATTCACTCCAAAATTTCAAGTATCTAGGACCATATTTTCAGCAGATACAAAATTGCCCTACCTTCCTCTTTTTCCCCCTTTAAAGCGGAATTTTCAATAAAGTACTTTTTTCAGAATGTTATTTCCGCGAGAGGATCGTGCAGTCCACGCGAGAAGATCGTGCAGTCCTATTTGTTTAGCAGATACAAACCGGAATTTTCACAAAGTACTTATTTCAGAAAGTTATTTCCGCGAGAGGATCGTACAGCCCAAATTTCAAGGATCTACGACCATTAGCTCAGCATACACAAAATTACCCTACTTACCCATTTTTCCCCCTTAGAAGCGAAATTTTCAAAATAGAACTTTCTTCACAATGTTATTTCCGCGAAGGATCCCATAGTCAAAATTTTTAAGTTTCTGGGAAAATTAGTTCAGAACATACAAAGTGTACCAATTGTCCTATTATCCCCCTTTTTACCACCCTCGAAGCGGAATTGAAAAAAAAACTTTGTTTCGGAATGTTTTTTCCTCGAGAGGATCTTATAGTCCAAACTTTAAGTTTCTACGACCATTAGGTCAGAGAAAAGAAAATGTATCAAATTGCCCAATTTTCCCCCTTTTCCCCTTCTTAGAAAAGCCTTTTTAAAAAAGTACTTTCTTCCGAATATTATTTCCGCGAGAAGATCCTATAGTCCAAATTTCAGGTTTCTGGGACCATTAGTTGACAATATAGAAAATGTTCAAAATCGTCCTATTTCCCCCCCAAATTTGAATGACAAATTTTTAAAAAATACTTTCTTCAGAACATAATTTCCGCGAGAGGATCATATAGTCCAAATTTTTAAGTTTCTAGGACCATTAGTTCAGACGATACAAAATGTACCAAATTATCCTACTTTCCCCCTTTCAACCCCCTAGAACCAGAATTAAAAAAAACTTTGTTTCAGAATGTTTTTTCCGTTACAGGATCTTATAGTCCAAACTTTAAGTTTCTAGGACCATTAGGTCAGAAGATAGAACATGTACCAAATTGCCCTTTTTTCCCCATTTTCCCTTCTTTTTTTTTTAAATACTTTCTTTAGAGTATTATTTTCGAGAGAGGATCCTATAGTCCAAATTTTAGGTTACTGGGGCCATTAGTTCAGAAGATCGAAATGTTTAAAATTGTTCTATTTCACCCTAAATTTAAGTGATTAAATCAATAAATTCCCAAAAATTAAAAAATAAATGAGAAAAAAAAATTGAGTAAAAAATTTGAGTCAAAAAATTAAGCGAAAAATATTTTGATTAAAAAAAATTGAGTAAAAAAAATTTGGGTGACAACACCTAAGTAAAAAATTTAAGTAAAAAAATGAGTAAAAAACTGAAGAATAAAATACAATTAAAAAAAAATTTTGAGTAAAAAAAAAATTTGAGTAAAAAAAAAAATTGTAAAAAAAAAAATTTTGAGTGAAAAAAAATTTCGAGTGAAAAAAAAATTTTAGTGAAAAAAAAAATTTGAGTGAAAAAAAATTTGTAAAAAAAAAAAATTTTGAGTGAAAAAAAAATTGGATTAAAAAAAAAATTTTGAGTGAAAAAAAAGTTTTGAGTAAAAAAAAATTTTGAGTGAAAAAAAATTTGTAAAAAAAAAATTGTAAAAAAAAATTTTGAGTGAAAAAAAAATTTTGAGTGAAAAAAAATTTTGAGTGAAAAAATTTTAGTAAAAAAATGTGTTTTCCCCGAGAGGATACTATAGTTTAAATATCTAGTTTCTAGGACCATTAGTTCAAAATTCACCAAATTGCCCCATTTTCCCCCCTTTTGTCCCCCTTAAAACCGGAATTTTCAAAAAAGTACTTTTTCCAAAATGTTATTTCCGCGAGAGTATCCTATATTCAAAATTTCAAGATTGTAGGACCATTAGTTCAGAAGATACAAAATGTACCAACTTGCCCTATTTTCCCCCTCCCCCCACCTTAGAAACGGAATTTTCAAAATATTACTTTTTCCAAAATGTTATTTCCGCGAGAGGGTCCTAGACTTCAAATTTCAAGTTTCTGGGACCATTTGTTTAGAATATAAAAAATGTACCAATTTGCCCTATTTTCCCCCCTTGGAGGCGGAATTTTCCAAAAAAAAAATTTCTGAAATTTTATTTCCGCGAGAGGATCCTAAAGTTCAAATTTGAAGTTTCTAGGACTATTAGTTCAAAAGATACAAAATCCCCCAAAGGGCCCTATTTTCCCCCTTTTGCCCCCCTTAGAATCGGAATTTCCAAAAATCCCTTCTTAGTGGGTGGTTTTGTCGGGAGCCGAACCTACATTCCAAATTTCAAGTCTCTAGCTTCAGCGGTTTGGGCTGGGCGATGATTATTGCCAATCAGTCAGTCAGTCAGTCAGTCAGTCAGTCAGTCAGTCAGTCAGTCACCACACTCTTTTATATATATAGATAATGGTTTCACCTCGCTCATCCTTAAACTGTATGTCACAAGGCCAAAACTGCCTGAAGGAGCGTTCTAATGCTTTTGCGATGTACTAGAGAGTTCTTAACTATTGTCTTGGCTACAATTTTTGTCTTAGTATTGGATCGAAAATCTCAATGGTTTGGCTGTTATAGGCCAAAATATCCAAAAAAAATTACAAAAAGTGGTGAATTTTCTACATTTTCGACTTTTTGACCATGAAAACGAAGTTTTTGCTAAGTAATATGTTCAGAGCAATTGTAGCCCGAGACAATAGCTACAACTTTACTTTTGAAAATAAGTCAAAATTTCAAATAGTTTACGAAATATGAGCCCAAGAAAATTTGCAAATTTTCCAAAAAAAATAAAGTCTGAGAAAAAACTTCAAGTCAAAATCGGGAGGCTCGATTTTCACCGTAGACGTATGGTCTAGTTGACTTTTTTGCTCAGTACAATCCCAAGAATCAGAAACGCGAAGCGCCCATTGAGATTTTTTTCCTTCCTTACTAATCGCCCCACCCTAATGTGTATGTTTTTTGAAAATTTCTGCACCACTGGAAAACCGTTAAATGTTTCATACTTTTTTTGTAGTACGTGGATAGCATATCAGTACAAGAATTTTTTATAGAACAAACTTTAAAAAAAAATCGCGAAGGGACGAAAATAAACAGTTTTTTTGCTCTCCTGAACACTTGCCCCAAAACACATGACTCCATTTTTAGGCGCAGCGACGATAAGCTGACCCGTATTTTTGCGTTTGGCGAAATTCCTGCTAGTTCGTCTTTTATGAGGATTTTTCCGAAAGAAAATGAAAATATAAAAAACATGTAACTCTTATTTTTCTCCCCTCATTCCCATATTCAAGTTTCAGGACAATCGGTGGGTGCCCTGTGAAAGACCTCCCTTGTTAGTTATTATCTTTGAGCTACATAGATTTTGAAAACCAAAAATTTTAAGAACAGTTAAAAAGGAATAAGTAACACATAAGGGTTTAACAGATTTGTCTGGACAAACTATTTTGTTGGTATTTTATTGTGAGTATTTAGAAAATCTCAATATAGTTCAGTTTTCTTTAAATGTTATAATGCAAATAAGGGTTAATATTATAATTCTTAAAAATTAATTTTGTGTCATTTAGTGTTAATACTGCATCCAATGTCAGGAATAAAAAACAAAAATTTTTTCATGTAATTTTATGTTACGTCGTAATATGCAGTCAAGGGTTTATATTATAATTCCTAAAAATGTATTTAGTGTCATAAAGAATTACTACTGCATCAAATGGAAGGAATATTAAAAAAAAAAAAATAACAAAAAAAAAATTTTTTTTTTGCATGCCCTTGCAATCCTTAAAAAGTGTATCCTTTTTGCATGCCCTTGCAATCCTTTAAAAGTGTATCCTTGAAGTCCTTAAAGTGATACAAACAAATATAAATTCGTTTTGCAAGTCTCATGAAAATGAAGTCAAAATCTGCTGCAAAATAATACATTTTTATTCAAATTTCAATACATTTCTTTGGATATTCGCCCTTTTTTCATTTAAGCAAAAATTTAAGTCCAATTTTTGGCAAGTTCTCTTTCGAATACCTTACTAAGATTTTGTATATAGGTAGATGTGACTTAAATCTTTAAGCTAATACCAAAAAGTTGACAAAAATATTATTTTTTAACCGTTCCCTGCGTTTTTATTGTCCCATGTAAAATTCTACAAATGGTCTATTCGTCTTGAACTGTTCAATTGTAATTCTTGAATTACAAATATAATTTTCGAATTGAAAAAGGAATTTTTAAATCTTCGAATTACTAATAAAATCAGGGAATTACAAGTAGAACTTTGGAATTACAATTAATCTTTTTCGAATTACATCTGTAAATGGTGTAGTATTCCTAAGTTAAGTAATACTGCAAGTTATAATGTTTATTTTTTTAATATTCATGATTACCAATTTAAAAATATCCTATAATAAGTGTCATAAAAAATACCAAACCAATGGCTTACAAAAATTATAAATGGATTGTTATAATTTTTTTATTTTTTTTTTTTTTACAGGAAAAACATCAACATTATGATTATGATGATTGATAGGAATTCAAGAACTGTTAACCATAATAATGGCGTAAAAGAATAAGTACACTCAAAAAAATAACTTAGTCAAAATATTAGTAAAAGGTGTTGTAATTTACTTCAACCAAACTTTAGCAAAAAAAATTGTAAAAATTTAACTTTTACAGTTTTTTTTGGCAATTTACTATTGGTAAAATACAAAAATTTTGTGGTACTTTTACTATATTTTCTTGCTAGTTTTTTTTTTTATTTTACTATAATTTTAGCAAAAATATTAGTATTTTCCTTAAAGAAATGGTAATACTTTTTATTTTTTTTTTCTTAAAGTGTTCTAGACTAGACTTTTTATTTCACACTAGAACTCCTAGTGTGAAAAAAAAAACTCATTGCAGATTGATGATGCTGCAAACAACATAGCAAAGTAGTCATCAATCAACTGAATGTGCGCTCAAAAATAGGCCACATAATTTTTAATATTTTTTACCATATTTTTTGCTAATTTTACCATATTTTTTGCTAATTTTATATGAAAATTTTTTAAAATTTGCCACCTAAATTGTTAATAAAAAGTTGATAATTTTGAAAAATTATTTTTTTTTAATATTTTAACACATAGTTAGATATCTAATCTTTAATATCCAAAAGTTTTTTTTTTTATTTTTTTTTTAAATACATGTGAAAAAAATTAAAAATTCGAAAAAATTGTTAATTTTTTACAAATTTTACCTGAAAATGTAAGAAATTTTTTGTGTAGACTACTACGCAATTCTCATTTGTTCTACTTAAGCTAAAAAAATGACGCAAAAAAATAAAAAAAGTGAAGTGTTGTTCTTTAAGTTTTTTGTTTAAAGTGTTTAAGTAAAAAAAAAAATCATTTTGGATTTTGATGTTGTTGGAAGTCCAGTTACTGCAACTACAGCTGCTGAGAAGAAGGCAAAAGAAGATGCTGCCATCAAGCCGAAGAAACCATCCAACAACTGAAGTAATAGTTGATGCTGCTATTACTACATTTAAAGAACGTGGTGCTCAAAAACAGGCAAACATTTTTTTAGTATGTTCACCAAATTTTAAATCAACTACTAATCAGAGAAAAAAAATTACTAAATAAAACAGTTTTTTTTACCAAATTACAAATTTTTTTATCTATTTCAATTTTACCATTTTTTTTGGTAATTTTACCATATTTTTTGATAATTTTACAAGGTTGATTTTTTACAAAAATAAAATGGTATTCTTGTAATTTTACCATTTTTTTCCCTAATTTTTTGATTAGCAAAATGGTTTTGCTAATATTACCAACATTTTTGCAACGTCCAAAACTACAGTTTTTTTTTGCTAATTTTAACCATTTTTTTTGCTAGTTTTACAAATGTTTTTTTTTTGAGTGTAAAGAAAAATATAATTGAATGTTTGATTTGAAATATACAAAACACAGTGGTGCCAATTTAACGCAAGTACCAATAATATTTTTGTGGTGCTACCGAAAAAAAGTTTCGTCAGTTCTTCAGTGGAGGATAAAATAAAAAAGCTAGAATCTTGATGTTTAGCACAATTATTTCCTAGTTGGCAACGTCCTCGAGCCATCCTCAGTGAGGGAGCGGTGACATGTCAGAGTCACTGCTGACATCCTCAAGACATCTTTATATACTGAGTTGAGGACAGTTTCATACAAATTTTCAAAATGTCCTCACTCAAAGTCAGCAGTGGTCAGGGTCAGGGCTGACGTTCTGGGGACATGTCACCAAAGACTTCTTTTGGGGAAATGTCTGACGTAGATCAAGCGAAAATACAAAAAAATTTCGTATTTCCTTTAGTTTTTACTTTTATCCATTTTCCTTTATAAATTATCTTTCTCATATTTAGAAAAAACTTTTCGCTTTTTTAGTCCCAACTGGATTTGAACCTGGAACCTCCAGTTTATTAGTCCCACACCTAACTACTTGTTCCCTTTAATTTGAAAATTGTTTGTCTATTTATTACTTTTATTCTACTTGTTAGATTTTGATTTTATTTTAAATAAATCGATAATGTTGCCATTTTTTTTTTTCTTGGAAATTGAAGAGTTGCCCAGATTTAAAATTCTAGTTAAATATACTGCTATTCTGAAGACATTTCCTAATAGACGTCTTAGAGGAATTATCCACGCTCTAACAGCAAACATTCAGTGCTTACAATGTTAGGACATGTCATCAAGGATTACATATGATTTGTCAGAACCTAAAGACATTTCCTCAAGGAATCACTGTGGAAATTTCCTCAGTGACACATTTGCCAACTGGGAAGTTACCACTAATGCTTTTAAAACTTGTTTATTAACACGTGGCATTTAAGATGAAACCAATCTAAAATTCAGGGTTTTGCTTATAACTTTTTAACCACTGGACCGATTGAACTGAAATTCAATACCAAACAGACCTGGGGAACGGCAAAAATATACGCTAAGATTCTGCAGTCTCATTATGATCTTTCGAAAGTAAGCATGTCTTTTATCTCGTAAATACACGAAAACCCCTTGCCGAAATTTACTATTTTGCTCATAACTTTTGAACCACTGGACCGATTTGGCTGGATTGCAATACCAACCTGACCAGGTAAATGACCAACATATATGCACCCAAAAAAAACGTGGGTGTTCAATACTAAAAATTTAACTAATTTTAGTCCAAAAGAACCTAGTGCAGAAATTGGTAACCAATACTAAAATTTTTAACTAATATTAGTCAAAACTAATTAGTAGATTAGTAGATTTTTGTACAATATCACTTACTAAACCTTTTACTGTAGAATTAATTTGAGTGTGCCAAACTTCAGTAGCCTCTGTAAAGTTTTTCAAAAGATAGCGTGTTTTCTACGGACAGACAGACGGACGGACGAACGGACATCGCTGGATCGACTTAAAATCGATCGAGGATCATAAATATTATATATGGGGCATTCCAGGCCAAATCACTCACTTTTAGACCCGACTCTTTTAGATTTATTTTATTTTTGGGTATGTTTTAGTACTTATTAAATGCAACTTGGACACCAAATTTCAGCCTTTTATTTCAAGATGGTGTTGAGTAATCATTTTTTCAAAATGGCGATTTTTTCAAAAAAATTAAAAAATTGAAATTTTCAATTAATTTTGACCAGTTTAAAATATAGATATCTTAAAAAAAGTTGGACAACGTTTTTTTGGTATTTAAATGTAGTTTTAGAAAAAAATACTAAAAAAAAAAAATTATTCGAAGTAATTATCACTTATTTTTTAACATTTAAAAATTAAAATCGACTTTTTGAAAAAGTCCGAAACCTTCGATTTTTTTTTAAACTTCTAAAAGTTCTACTCTAAATAACGCAACTTTTAAGCCATAATTCGAGATGTGATCGCAATTTGTTCTATTTTTTTTTTAAATTTTGAAAATTGCACATTTTATTTTTTGACTCTGATTTATTTTATATGGTGCTCCAAAAAAATTAAATAGGTAGATACTGACCCTAACTTACCCTAGATATATTAATTTCGAGGTAAAAATACGCCTCACAAAAATTAGGAACGAACGGACATGGGTAAGGCGTTCCGCAGGGGCCTTGAAGTATAGAAAACGGATTACAAGGAAAAATATGCATTTTTTTTCTGTTTTCTCAATTTTTTTGGTATTTTAAGTTAAGTTTAAATTCAAGCGGTTACAGGAGTAATACGGAGTAAAATGCCTCTCTAATAAGGTACCAAAAACTAAAATCGGTTGAAAATCAGCCAAGTTATTACAACTTCCCCAGGCATCTAACGTATGGCAGACCACTTGATTAAGCAATACAATCCGATTTTTGAAATTCATTGAAATTTTCTACTGTTATAACATTTTTTTATTCTTCAAGTTCAAATGTATTTAGATGAAAAGTATTTTTCATATTGTGTTTTGCTAACATGTTTTAAATTAATGATAAAAATGCCTGCATTTTCAACACCCTCTATTTAAAAAAAAAAAATTTTTTTTGTTTGTTTTTAAATTTGGAAAAACCAAACAAATATTACACTGAAACATGAATAATGAAAAAATGTTATTACAATAGAAAATTTCAATAAATTTAAAAAAGGAACTCGTATTCTTTAATCAAGTGGTATGACACACGCTAGATGCCTGGGCGATTTTAGTTTTTAGTACCTTATTAGAAAGACATTTTACTCCACATCATAATTCTGTAACCACTTGAATTAAAACTTAACTTCAAATACAAAAAAAAATTGCGAAAACAGAAAAAAATTCACATTTTTCCTTGTAATCCGTTTTTTAAACTTTAAGGACCATGCTAAACGCCTTACCCATTTCCGATCGTCCTAAATTTTTGTGAGACGTATTTTTGCCTCGAACTGAATATATCTAGGGAAAGTTAGGGTCATTATCTACCAATTCATTTTTTTTTGGAGCACCATATAAAATAAATCAGAGCCAAAAAAACAAAGGTGCAATTTTAAAAATTAAAAAAAAAAAATAGAAAGAATTGTGATCACATCTCAAATTATGGCTTAAAAGTTGCGTAATTTAGAGTAGAATTTTTATAGTTTTTTACAAAAAAATCGAAGGTTTCGGACTTTTTCAAAAAGTCGATTTTAATCGATAAAAGTTGAATAACTTTTTCATATTTTTTTTCTAAAACTACATTTAAATACAAACAAAACGTTGTCAAACTTTTTTTAAATTATCTATATTTTTCAATGGCCAAAATTAATTAAAAATTTCAATTTTATAATTTTTTTGAGAAAATCGCCATATTTAAAAATTGAGTACTCAACACCATCTTGAAATAAAAGGCTGAAAATTGGTTTACAATTTGCATTTAATAAGTACTAAAACATATCCAAAAATAAAATAAATTGAAATGGGTCGGGTCTAAAAGTGAGTGATTTGGCTTGGAATGCCCCATATACTTTATGGGGTCATAGACCAATATTTCGATGTGTTACAAACGGAATGACAAACTTATATATACCCTCTAGCACTAGAGTAGAGGGTATAAAAAACTGGAAAATTTCTGTTTCTTCCCCCCTCATTTTCATCACCGAAATATGAATTTGGGCCGCTAATAAAATACGTGTCCCTTTATTTTTCCTGCTCTGCAAAATAAAACCAATTCCATAAAGATCGGCGGGTGACACCAGGGAGACTTCCCTTGTTAGTTGTTATATAATCTCCCTATCTCATTAAGCTCTTCAATTTTCAAGAATTCTTAGTCCTTTCCAATCACCCAATAAAATTTGTTAGAGTGACAGCTGTCGTTTTTTATTTATTTTTTTCAATTATTACCACTGTGCAATATCAACATCAACAGCCTCAAAATCATCAGTATGTAAGGCTTATCCTCAGATTGTGTTGTAACAAGTTAATTGAATTTGCAAGCAGTCAAGCATTCTTTATGCGATTCTCATCATCTTTAACTTCGGCATCTATATCATTATCAATGAGCCTGATATGATGGAATTGCATGTGTAAACTGTTAAAACATATATGAGGCATTACACACTAATTCTTTCGCTACAGATAAAAATAAGTATATAAAAAATGGTATCAATAAAATATCCATTGATTACTTGTGTCTGGAACTCAGATCAATACACAATCTTAAAATTAGCGTTTGTATGAATTTTTCTATAGAAAAATTGTCTCGGAATCATATACTTTTTTTATATCAAAGAGTCCCAGAACCTGAGACCGTTTCTATACGAAAAATATCTCAGAACCTAATTTTTTTTATAAATGAAAAATGTCTTTTGTTCTATTGGAAAATGTCTCAGAATCTGTGACATTTTCTTTTCTCAGATTCGGAGACATTTTTCCTATTGAAAAATTCTAACAAGGGAAGTATCTCAACCTTTGTAAACCGATTTGCATGAAACGTAAAATATATATAAAAGAGTCTCGGCTTATCGGCCATATCGGGGATTTAGGGGTTCAAAACATGGGTCAAAAAATGGCGAAAAAATCGTTTTTTGGATTTTTGAGCCATTTCTTTCCAAGAAACTATATGATGTTTACATATGAGAAGAAAGGTTTTTTAACGCCTATCCAACGGTGGTATAACCTTGTAAATAGCTTAGCTTTGTTAAATATTTTTTTCATGAAAATGTGTAAATTTTGGGGGGTATTAATATGAAGACATAGCCCTACGATGTCCATATGAATACGAAAAAATCTTTATTAAATTTAAGTCGACACGTATTTTTGCTTTAGAGGATATTCCTGTTAGTTCGGGAGTTATCGAAATTTTCCCGGAGGTCCACATTATTTCATAAGGGGACAACGAAATTTTGAAACACTGATATGGCCGATAAGCCGATACACCCCAACCTTAAAATCTTTTCTTTTATATATATTTTAAGTTTCAGGCAAATCGGTTCATAACGGTTGAGATACTTCCCTTGTAAGACATTTTTGCAATAGAAAAAGGTGCTATACAATTTTTTTAAGTTAATTAAAGATTATTTATTTAATTATTTTAAGTTTTCATAATAACAGCCCAATGCGTATACTTAATATACATTAAAATTTTTATGTTGTTCATACGTCTGTTGTCTTTTATTAGATTTGTATCTTATAATAGCGAAATTTTATAGAATGCGTTTATTTTCTCTAACACAGGAACAAAAAATCATAATTTTTGAAAATGTTAGAATAGATAGAACATCTTTTTTCAATTTAACAAAAATATTTATATCCATTTTGTATTAGAATGTGCAGTTAGTATGTAATGCCTTATATATTAATATTTACACATGAAGCTACTTTATATCAGATGTTAAGCTCGACGATAAAGATAATAAGAGTCCCATTGAAAATGTTTTATTTTTAAAATAAATAAAAATATCAGATGTTAAAATAAAAATTAAGTTTTTTTTCCCACTCCTTTTGTGGGTGTGGAAAAAAAACATCTACTGCCGAAACTCCCAAAAAAAACGCCCCTGTCAATTTTTTTCTTAATTTGTTTTACATTTTACCACTCTCACTTGTTTCAGGATATATTTAAACCAGAAATGTTATTATTTTAAGAAAATTTTAAAAATATATATTTTTTGTTTCTTTTTTTTTTGTTTCAATTATTTTAGTTGTAACCTAGTTCATGGTAGTATGCATTTCTAATTACTTATCTTTAGCTTCTGTATCGAAATACTGATGATATTTTTTCTTCCTTTGTAGGCTTAAATAACAAACTGATTGTGAGTTATGTTGAACATGGCAAACGACCAGAGTCATGATACACTTAAAAAAAATTAACCATAAAATTAAGAAAATGCAAAATAAATATAAGTTTGTTGCAAAGTCACAGGTTGTCAGCAGGAAAATAATTTAAAATTTACTAAAAACTGTGATTAATTTTTATTAAAAAATAAAAATAGTTTTTATTTGACCTCCAAAATATTATATTTTGTGTAGTTTTATTCTAGCTCGAGGTCATAATTTTCTTTACTAATTACAACTATGATATTCTCATAGAATAATTTTCTAGAAAATTATTTTTCTGTTTTAAATTTTAGTTATGCTGGTAATTTTTGCAAGACCTAAGCGACACGTGTTTCGGAATTTGTCAGATTACATTGTCAAGATTATTTAGCAAATATATAAACCCTAAACTACTAGCAAAGGGATTTTAATGACAAATAGATAATTATCAAAGTAAAGTATTAATACATATTTGACTCTACTTCCATTGGGAATTATAATAGCTAAATAATCTTGACAAAAATTTTGTCGACTAAGTCTTGCAAAACTGACCAACATAAATAAATTTAAAACAGAAAAATAATTTTCTTGAAATTATTCTATGAGAATATTATAGCTTTAATAAGTAAAGAAAATAACGACCTCGAGCTAGTATAAACCTACTCAAAACATTTAGTAAGAAATTTAAATTTTTGACGAAAAAATGTAGTCAAATATTAGTAATTCCTTTGGCAGTTAGAATTTCTTCCTTATCCCAACAAAAATCAATCGAGATTTTGGCGACATAGCATCTTTTTATAGCATACAAAAGTAAGGGGGAAAAAAATTAAAATTTTTTGTTAAGATTTTTTATATAAGACTCAAAATATAAAATTATATTTTGATAAATTTTCGTACATGCTTTGCTTTTGAATATATTTAACACTTTTTGAATAAAAAAACATGAGTTGTGGACATAGACACATGATTTCACTGCATCATTATTGCGCATTAATCAGAGCTGCAAACAGTGCTTCAATCATTACACCTCACATTTGAAATGAAAAAAATTGAGTGCACCATTTCCACTTTAGTTTCAGAAAATACAAATTATATTACAAAAAATGTCCAATCATATTTTAGAATCTCTAATTATATTTAAAAATGTCCAATTATATTTCAAAAATTTCCAATATAATTGAACATTTTTTAAATGTAATTAAATTTTTTTTTGTTATAAATGGAAATATTTTAAATATAAATGGAAGTTTTTGAAATATAATTTGAAATTTTCGAAATATAATTGGACATAATTGGACATCTCAAGGTATGATAACACTTTTCCAGCAAAAATAAATCGAGATTTTGGCGACACAGTATCTTTTTATAGCATACCAAAGCGCATCCAAAGAACGCTCTTGAGGATGCAGTAAAAGTAAGGGAAAAAAATTTAAATTTTTTGTTAAGATTTTTCCCGAGTAAAAATTTTTATATGATGCAATATATAATGATATATGACAAATATATATTAATACGCAATTTGATCCGAATAATGGTGGATGTTTTTGCATTAAAAAAGATCTACTTGTATAAAATATGATTTGATTTCATCCGAGTTTTGACCAGACATTGCCTTATATTGGTGGATCTAATTAGATCTAATTGCACAAAAACATATAAAATCCTGGTGTTTTTGGTTTGGGTTGAGATACACCACAGGTCAACGATACATTCACCAAACATATAATTATCAAAAACAAAAAAAATGTTTGGGTACGCTTCGAACCAGATAGGTGATATACATAACCCTAACAAGGAAATGTTTAGGAACATTTTAAAATTTTTTTTATAGTTTGCCTAAAAAACTTAGAAAATTTTTTGTTAATTGGAAACATATATAGTTTTATATGGAACAGAATAAGCTATATATAATGTTATGTTAAATTATACAGAAAAACAAATTTTGTATTGACCCTCATATAATTTTATATAATTATATCAACCGTACACCTTTTAATCCGAATCATGATTAAATTATATATTACTACATATGATTGCATTAAAAAAATTTAGAAAATATCTCAGGGATGTATAATCATATATAATTTATTATGTTTGTATCAAGTTATATATTGTAATATATGTTTATTTTTACTCGGGTTTATATAAAACTTAAAATTATAATTATATTTTGATAAAATTTCACACATGCTTTCCTTTTAAATATATTTAAAACTTTTTGAATTAAAAACCATAAGTTTTGGACAAAGACACATGATTTGACTGCATCATTATTGCGCATTAATCAGCGCTGCAAAGAGTGCTTCAATCATAACACCTTTAACACATTTTGAATGAAAAAAATTTGAGTACACCATTTCCACTTTAGATTCCCACCAGAGGCCTTGGTCTGTTGCTACAACGAGACAGTGGTCATAGTCACACATCTCGGTTAACAATACCACAAAATAAACTAAAAAAATACGTTTTAATATATTTCAGAAATAGTCAACAAATTGTCAGAATTAGTCAATTGTATTCAAGATTTTCCAATTGTATTTAAAAATAGTTAAGTGTATTTCAGATTTTGTAATTTATATTTTAGAAATTGTCAAATGTGTTTCAACTTTATTATGCTTAAAATACACATGAATTCACTGCATCTTTAAAGAGATTTTTTCAGCGCTCTAAAGAGATGTGAATTCAAAGCATCTTAAGAGCGCTTTTTCGGTTTATCCAACTAGCGCTCTAAAGTGTAACATCGCCTTAGAGAATCATGCATGAATTCAGCAGGTTTGGACGCGCCCCTTGACTCGAGTTTCCTCTCCAAAAGTTGCTGCCAGTTCAGCAAAATTTCTGCTGGGATAGTAAAGACATTTTTTTCCCAAAATTTAGTTATTTAATTTTCTTGAGTGCACCTTAGGGCGATTTGAAAATTTTTTAAAACAATAAATTTTAAAATTTTTTACCAGCTTATTTCTTAAAGTGTTGTTTGAACATGAAACAGTAGAGCTTGTCATAAGAAATTGAAATAGTAGCTAATCTCTTAATACTCTTTGTAGTAATTTTCTTAAAACATTTTCACAAGGTTTTCTTTTAGTTTTTTTTTTTGTTGCATATAAATGTAAAAAAAATGTTCACAGATGAAAATGAATCTTTCTTTGTTATTTGCTGATGAAAATACAATGTATGGGTAGGTATTTTCTATAGGAAAAATGCCTTAGAATCTGAGAATTTTTAAAAAAAAATGTTTCAGGATCTCTGATTAATTCTATGTTAGAAATTTTCTAAGTAAGATCTGAGACTTATCTAAATAAAATTTTTGTAATCTTCTACAAAATAAGGCTTCTGACGTCCTTGTAAATTCTCACCAGGATGTCGTTGTAAAGTAGCAATATTTTCCAATACTGGGATATAAATGATTGGAAAAAATGTAAAGTCCATTTTATTTATTCTGTGTAGGCTAAATTAAAAGTGTTAATATATAGAAATGTGTCTAAAATATAAAATAAAAAAAAAAATCTAGCATTAGTATTTTAGAATTAATTTCTTTTTTGTTTTTATACCCTCCACTCTAGTGATAGAGGGTATATATAAGTTTGTCATTCCGTTTGTAACACATCGAAATATTGGTCTAGGACCCCAAAAAGTTTATATATTCATGATCCTTGATCGATTTTAAGTCGATCTAGCGATGTCCGTCCGTCCGTCTGTCTGTCTGTCCGTTGAAAACACGCTAACTTTTGAAAGACTTTACGGAGCCTCCTGAAGTTTGACATATATGTTCTCCATTTACCGGGTCAGGTTGGTATTGCAAAGCACTGAATTTCAGATTTGTTTCACCTTAAACTGTTGAAAACTCGTTAATCAAGTTTTAAGAGCATGGTGAATTACCAGTTTTTTTAAAACTTGTTGTTGTTTGTTTTCTTGTCGTGGGCAGTGTTGCCAGATAAGGGGATTTGTCCCCAAAATGGGGATTTCGAGTTTGGTTTGCGGACAAGATTTCCAGGGGAGGGATTTGGGGATTTTGCTAATTTTTGGGGATTTTGTCTGAAATTTGGGGATTTTTGTATTTTAAAAATTATAAATTTAATTTTTAAAATTGTTAAGACTATTACCAATTAATGAGATTGACAATGTTACAGAATGCAGTCAAAAATTAAAACTGTATTCATTTGTTAATGACAAGTAAGTAGTAAAATTGGAAAAACAATGCTTTAATAATTTTCTGACGTTTTTTGAAAAACATACCCATTTTTTTATATGCACTAAGATTGCAGTCTTTAGAAGATGGTAGACAACTGTTTTTTTGATGTTTTCCGCGTAAAACTGTCCTTAATCCCCATCATTTGGAGCGGGCAAGATAAAAAAATTTTGGTCGGGGGTAATTTTAGTAAATAATAAATGTTCTACCAAGGTAGATTTATATAAGGTTATATTTTAGTGACGTAAATGAAAACAATTTTCTTTCAAAATCATTTTAGTCGGCAAAAATGACTTAAATGTTCAGTGTACACATTACCAATTTAAACGCTTTTTATGACTTTAAAATTTTAGAAAACAACTAAATTATAAAAAAATATTGAAATTGAAACGAAATTCTTTTATTTTCCACGACAAAAATTAAATATTTTTAAACATAAAAAGTGTAGTGTAAACTCAAGTCATTTATGCCGAACAAAATATTTTAATTTCGTTTTGAAAATTCGTAAATATTATTGTTTTCAAATTTGTCAAAAAACTTACTATGGAGGAAAAGTGAGGTTATTGAATCTTACCTTGTATAAATCTACCTTGTGTTCAACGAGGTTCGAACAAAGTTGATTTTTTTCAAACTCAGAATAGTTTATATTCAATAGTTTATATTCAGTTGTCAAATAGCATTTACAACGACACACAAAAATTCTAAAAATTAATCAATACAGTTAAAGAAACCATTATTTTTTGACCACCAATTTATTTGGGAACAATAAAAAAAATATTTTGTTTATTAATTTATTCTAGAATATCTAACAAGGGAACTCCCTGGTGTCACCCTCCGATCTTCATGAAGGTTGGATATGTTGTTAAGAACGAAAATTAATTCGACACGTATTTTTTTTTAGCGACCCAAACTCATTTTTTGGGGGGGTCGATTTGTACGGGGGGAAATTGACCATTTCAGTTTTTTACGATTTACGCCTATTTATACAAAATTAATATAGGCATATGTGATATCAGATTAAAGGTATTAAAAATACCTTTCTCGTGGTGCTAACAACGGGCCAAAGAAGTTAATAAGTTTTGACTTATTAACAAAAATGTCCTAAAGTTTTGGTATTTTACGTTCTTTACACAAGTAGATAGGTTTTTCAAAGACCTTTCATTTGGTATGACTAGGTTTCTTTGCATAATATAGGAGATACCCGAAAAAAACTGAAAAATGGCCTTTTCTTCCCCCTCCTTTTCACCCACTAAATATGAATTTGGGCCGTTAAAAAATACGTATCCCTTTATTTTTTCTGCACTACAAAATAAAACCAATTCCATAAAGATCCGCGGGTGACACTAGGGAGACTTCCCTTGTAAGTGCAAAGTAATGAGATATGAAAATAAAAAATATTTCTTTGTTTACATAAAAAATGGTGGTCAAAAGTATTGCAGGTCCAAAAATAGGTACTGGTGTCTCCAACTGTATGGATAGACTTTCAGTATTTTTGTGGGTCGTTTAAAAATTATTTGACAACCGAATAGAAACTTGTGAAGTATTACCTCCTAAACACGAATCTGTCATCAGAAAAGTGGACCAAGCCTTCAAAACCAAACATTTTTTAATATTGGAAAGTGTATGTTAAAGGAATACATTTTTTTTAATTCAAATTTCCAATAAAATTACCTAAAATATCCAAGAAATCCTGCCTTGATTCGATCAGGGATACCAACAGGTAATGTCAAGGATGTTAAAAACGTCCTTTTTGCAATAAATATTCAAATTTTTCAAGAAATTTCCTGTTCAAAGCAGATATGTAAAGCAGACACTCCAATAAAGAGAACCTGGGGTTAAAATTTAAAATACTTTGAGTATATCCAGAAATATTTGCAAAAGAAGTCAAAATTTTAAACCAAATATTCATACACCCAAAAAAAAACGTGGGTATTCAATACAAAAAATTTAACTAATTTTAGTCCAAAAGGACCTAGTGCAGAAATTGGTAACCAATACTAAAATTTTTAACTAATATTAGTCAAATCCAGTAAAAATTACTAATGTTAGTACTTTGAAGATACTAAAATTAGTAACGAATTAGTAGATTTTGGTACAATATCACTTACTAAACCCTTTACTGTAGAATTATTTTGAGTGTATTTTTAAACATATGTTTTTTTGTACCAATTTTAATATTTTTTTGGTAATATTGAAAGAAAACATTTAAAAGACATTTTCTTAAGTATTCAGGCTTCACATCGCCATTTTAATATTTTGCGGACAACGACCTCAAAACCATTAAATTTCTTAAGATTGGAAAAGTGTGTGTTAAAGTTATATTTCCCCCCCCCCCCCCCCCCCCCCAAATAAAATTACCTTTTTTTGCAAGAAATCCAGTCTCGATACCATCTCGACATGTAAGGAAGTTCAAAATGTCTTTTTAGTTTTATCCTTAACTATTTAAATTTTACAAAAAAAAAAAAATCCTGTAGATACTCAAATAAAGAGAAAGTGGGGCTAAAATCCAAAATTCATTGAGTATATCCAGAAATATTTGCAGAAGCAGTCAAAATTCCAATTAAAAATTTCCAATGGAATCAGCAAGCCCGAAATATGTTAAGTTGATGTTCAAAACCCAAGTTACTTTTTCACCGTCACACAGTGTTATTTTTTTAATTACAAGAGAGTTTCTACTTGAATATTTATTAAATTTTTCTTTGGGGATTTTATATAATTTGTAGGGTATTTTTGGGGATTTCATTTTTCAAATTGGGGACAAGAGGCAAATATTTTCTGGCAACACTGGTCGTGGGGTGCAGTTTAGTTGTTAGACAAGTAAATATTTGTTATTGTTTTTTTTTGTAACTGTATGTAACGGTGTATAGTAAGAATTTTTGGAAAAAAAAATCAAATGAAGTAAAATAAAAAGACGGAAATATGTATGTGAAATATTTTTTTTTGTATTGCGTATAGGTATAAAACAACAAAAATATTTTACAAAGTAATTTTGTTACTCAAAGAAATTGTACACTAAAAAAAATATTTACACTAAAACAAATGTTACACTCAAAAAAAAATGTATATATGTTTTTTTTTTTAATGAAATGTCACACTCAAAAAAATGCTGACAGTCAAGAAAATTTTACACTCAAAAAAATTTGATTGATTAAAAAAAAGTTTTACTCAAAATAATATATTTCTAATAAAAAATCTGTGATGCAATTTTTTTAGAAAATTACTATCAGATGACATTGTGGAGGGTATTCATAGATTCGACCAAGCCGAACTTAATTTTTCTACTTGTTTTAACATGATAATGTTTTTAGGCTGGTGTCTAATTTTAAAAAAGTTGCAGGACGCCACCTTAGTTTGACTGTATAAGCTAACAATCAACGAAAAAGAAAACAAGAATTACTATTTTAATTTTCTTAAAACCAAAAATTTTAAAAAATTTACTTGGATAACAATTCACCTCGTGGTGAATAAAACCGTTTTTCACCAGCTGGTGAATAAAAAGTAACATAATTATTTTTCAACAAAAAAAAAATTTTTTTCATGTAATTTTTTTTTTCATAATTTATTTTTTTTTTTTCATCAAATTTTTTTGTTTTTCATAATTTTTTTTCCATCACATTTTTTTTTTTTATCAATTTTTTTTTTTCATCAAACTTTTTTTTTCATCAAAAAATTTTTTTTTATAAATTTTTTTTTTATCAAAAAAAAATTTCACCAAAAATTTTGGGTTCATTAAATTTTTTTATCATAATTTTGTTTTTCGTGAAAAAAAAAATTTTTTTTCTTACCAAAACTAGTTTTTCACCAAGTTTAAGCTTTTCACATAAAAATTTTCCATTTGTTTATCAAATGTACATAAAACAAGTGAGAGGGTTATATTCTTTGGTGCCGAATCTTTTATATTCTCCAAAATTTAAAAACACTTTTTTGTACTTTTTTCTCCAAAATTTAAAAACACTTTTTTGCACTTATTTTTGCACTCACTTACGAAATGTACAGCTCGTTTGATTTTTTAATGGTGTCCTTGACTGATATTTCAATTCGTTTTGCATGGAATAGCAAAGTAATATAACATTATTTTTTCTAAAAAAAACTTTGCTTTGCCAAGTGATTTAATGTTTTGGGCAAGAGGGTTACCAGTGTGTTTTAATTTTTATTAAATAATAAAAATTAGTTATTTATTCGACCTTTTAATTGTGCAATGAAAAGAAGAGAGAGGCCTTTTCATGTTCCCCATTGTGAGTTAACATAACAACCCAGCAAAAATAAATCGAGATTTTGGCGACACAGCATCTTTTTATAACATACCGAAGCGCATCCAAAGAGCGCTCTTGAGGATGCAGTAAAAGTAAGGGGAAAAAAATTTGAATTTCTTGTTAAGAATTTTTATATAAAACTTAAAATATAAAATTATATTTTGATAAAATTTTACACATACTTTCCTTTTAAATATATTTAACACTTTTTGAATAAAAACCATTGGTTTCAAACAAAGACATATGATTTCACTGCATCACAATTGCGCATTAATCAGCGCTGCAAAGAGTGCTGAGTCCATGAGTATAAATGAAAGTTTCTGAGATATAACTTGAAATTTTCGAAATATAATTGGAAATTTTTTAAATATTATTAGATCTCTTAGGCGATATTTCCTCCAAATGCTTGCAGGGAGTCAACTGATTTTCAGAATTAGTCAATTGTATTTAAGATTTTCAAATTGTATTCAGAAATAGTCAATTGTATTTCAGATTTTGTAATTTGTATTTCAGAAATAGTCAAATGTTCTTCATCTTTATTCTGCTTATATAGATCTAAAAAGATACATGAATTCACTGCACACAGAAAAATAAATTTCCAATCGAATTTTTTAGTTGTATCAACTCATAATTCGGTTGTCGCTATAAATTTTTTGTGTGACAACCGAATTTCGTTGTTGTATCAAATAAATATCTGCTGTATCAACCTAATTAAGTTGATACTACCGATATTCAATTGAGACGACCTATATATAAGTGTATTGGCCGATTTCAGCTGTAATAACTGAATTTCAGTTGGATATTTGGAAAATGTTTTTCTGTGTGTGCATCTTTATAGCGATTTTTTCAGCGCTCTAAAGAGATGTGAATTCAGAGCATCTTAAGAGCGCTCTTTCGGTGTATCCAACTAGCGCTCTAAAGTGTGACATCGCCTTAGAGAATTATGCATGAATTCAGCAGGTTTGGATGCGCTCCTTCACTCGAGTTTCCTTTCCAAAAGCTGCTGCCAGTTCAGCAAAATTTCTGCTGGGAAGTAATTATAATAACTCTACTTTCTTTATAAGGATATTTTCCCATCTCATATATGATATGGAAGCTTTTTTAATGCTTATCCAACTTTGACATAACCTTGTAAAAATTTGGTTTTTTTAAATATTTTTTTTCATGAAAATGACTAAATTTTGGGGGGTATTTATGTGAAGGCATTGACCTTATGAATACGAAATAATCTTTTTTAAATTTAAGTTGTCACGTATTTTTGTTTCAGACGATATTCCTGTTAGTTCGGGAGTTATCGAAATTTTCTCGAAGGTCCACATTGTTTCATAAAGGGACAACGAAATTGTTAAGCACTAATAAAGCCAATAACTCGAGACATCTCAACCTTAAAATCGTCTCATTTATATATACTTTAAATTTCAGGCAAATCGGTTCATAAGGGTTGAGATACTTCCCTTATTAGATAAAATTGGTTAATGAGTATTTGTTAAGACTAGTGTTTGGGGTCCGGGAATTCCCGGGTCGGATTTCCCGGGAATTCCCGGGAAAAGACTGACGGGAATTCCCGGGAATTTTTTTAATTTTTCCCGGGAAATCCGGGAATTTTATAAAATAAACCATTTTACATAAAAACGTTTATTTTAATTTAATTTTTAATATTTTTTTTACATACAGGTATAATTAAATTTGCTATTTGTATTTTTTCTATTTGGAAGAACAGTGCAAATATATATTCAGAGGAATACTGACCAAGTGTAAAAAGTATGACAATATCATGAAAAAACTTAAAAAGTCAAAAAATATACGTCGGTTAATGATAATTTTGCTAAGACTGTCAAAAAAAAAAATATAAAAATTTTGAACCTAGAATTTACATTTCCAGAACAAATATTAAAAGTGCTGCCAACTATATTAGTTTTTTCTCGAATAACGCAGTTTTACATTTTTTGCGATTTTTAGCTATTTTGGCGATTTTTTGTGGGAAAAAAAGTTGCAATATTTTTTTGTCCTGTCTTATTGTATTTCAGGATTTTTAACTTTTATTTTTTGATTTTTTATGTTTTAATTAATTGCTTATCTCTAATAAAACTGTTTAAAAAAAAATGGTAAAATTTTAATGTTTTTTATGATTTATATTAATAATGAATATTTCCCGGGATTCCCGGGAATCCCGGGAAATAAATAATTTTTTTCCCGTTTCCCGGGAAATTGAAAAGTCCGGGAATTCCCAAACACTAGTTAAGACACAAAAATTTTAGTTTACAATTAAGTTTTAATTTAATTTAATTATTTTTCAAATAAAAAAACCTTGTTTTTGATGACATTGCTTCATCATATTGATGCCACGTTTATGGGCAAAAATTAATTTGATATTTCACCATACCGATTTAACTTTTCATCAATATGATGAAGCTTTTTCGTTGATTGTAGTGCTTGAAAAATTATGACGTGTTTTTTTTTGGAAACATTGACTTTTTGACAGCATGCTGAAAAAAATTTAGGAAGCTTAAGAGTCCCCGCACAACAATGTCGGTGACGTTTTTTTCATACAAATTTGGCATGAAAAAACGCTCGACCGAAATCCGCTAGAATAAAATCAATTTTATTTTTGTGTCGGTTTCTCTCTCTCCCTTAATTTTTGAAATTAAAATGTTGCCACTTTTTACAAATATTTCGATTTTTTTTCGATAAAGTAAATAAAAAAATATGATCTCTAAAAAGAAAAAATATTAAAATTGAAAAAAACAGCAAAAAAGCGAATCAATATGAAAAAATCATATTGATTATTAAAAATACAATTAATTTAAATAAAAAAGTGACTAAACAGTGAAAAAATAGTGTAAAAATCAACATATGACAGAATTTTCCGCTGCCGTCTTTGTTTTGCGCCTATACTCTCTCATGACCGAAAACGTCAACCGCTCCGACATTGTTGTGCGGGGACTCTAAGTTTGAAAAAATTGATTTTCCAAAACAAAATTTTTTACAAAGATTTAAAATGTCGTCTTAAACCTTTAAAAAATCACAGGAAAGTATACATTTTGCAGATTTTCTCATATGGTTAAAAATTGGTGTGTTTTCAGTAGACTTTTCTGCTGATTGGACAGAGGTATAAGGGTTAGTTTTCATAAAGCGAACAATTCACACGAACGATAACTTTTCATGTTTTTTGTTATTGTTACAACAACAAAATACATGTAAAATTTTCGTTCGTGTGTATCGTTAGCCTTATGTCACTGTTATAACAACAAAAAACATGTAAAATTTTCGTTCGTGTGTATAGGTCGCCTTTTGAAAACTATCCGTTATTAGAGTGTAAACACTTTAATTAAAGTCGGATTTTTGGACACCTATACTGATCAAGAAACAATGTGAAGAATTCCAACCTCAATAGACACAAAAATCACACTTGTTTTTTACTTGACCACCTTAGATTTTTACCAAATTTTTAACATACATTTCCAGACGATTATGAACAAATCCTTTTTTTCTTTTTGCCAAATTAAATGTAGTTCGCGTTTTATCGCTGTTCAAATTTGTGATTTTTTACTAAAAAAAATTAATCAATTTTAGAAGATCATATCTATTGAACGCGTTATCCGATTCTTATAAATTTGATGTCATATTAAAGCTTATATCTTCTACTTTTTGAAAGTCCTTACATAAACAGATGTTTTTTTTGCAAAAAGCATATAAAAATTTAAAAAATATCCTTGATTAACGAATACGTCAAAATGCATGTCTTCCATTTTCTCAATCAAGGAAATTTTTAAAAATTTGTTATCCTTTTTGCAAAATAACATCTATTTAAGTTTACACCATCATAAAGTATACGGTATAGGCTTTAATGAGATATCAAATTTATGACAATCAAATAAGTTCAGCATTCTTAAAAACAACATTTAAGCTTTACCGTCGACTTATTTTTAAGTCGCTATCACATCGGGTTTATCCGCTATTATTTGTCAAAAATACCTAAAACGGCGATTCTTTTAAACTATGGCCTCAATTTTCTCAAAAACCTGATGTGATGGAAAATTTCGGAGCCCAGATTTGTGATCATTAGAATAATTCCAATTTACGGTGTAAGGTCGCGTCCCAGTCGTATCAAGTTCTTTTTTTCTTCAAAAAGCATAAAGTTATCAAATCGAGAGGCTTCTTAACCTAAAATGAATGAGGTTATTTTGATCTTCACAAATTTATATGAAAAAGGGCACAGAATCTTTAAGGTTTTCTATAACGACAAGTTTACAGGCTAATGGATTTTCTATATTTTTAGAAAGATAATATAATGGTATAAATCCAAATGCTTCAAAGATGATCGAAGGGGATACTATGATCACAATTTATTTGAAAAGGCGCTCAGAATATCAGGGCTATTAAAAAAAGATGTGCACACAGAGAAATGTTTAGTTGGAATTCCATTATGAAAACGGAATTTTGATAAATCTTATAAATTTTTAGTTGTTATTGTAAATTTTTTATTACCATACCAAATAAATAACAGCAGTAATAATTAATTATCAATCGTGACCGAATGGGTGTATCAACAACTAATAATTTGGTTAATATACCCAAACTAAAAACTAATAAAGTTTTTGAAAAATATTTAGTAAGTACAACCGTTTCTTTTAGTCTTTATTTTCCCTCTCGGCCAATAATCATTTGTTTAAATTAATAAATTCAAAAAAAATTAGGAAATAGTATCCACAACTGAAAATGTTGGTTAACTTAACCAAATTTTCAATATTTTTTTATTTTTGAAAATTTTTACTAAATTATTAATTTGTATTGGTATTCTTAACTAATAATTGGTCGTTAGGATTTCATTTCGATTATAAAACTAAAACGTCAAAAAAAATAAAATAGTATTTAAATTAAAGAAAAATGTTATTGTGTTCAGACGCTTTTTAAATTTTAAAATAAAACTCTTGTAAAATTCCGTAAAAATGTTACAAATTTTGACGGTAAGTTGACAGAATTATCAGTTTTTATTTATTATTTCTATTTTATATATTTATTTCACTTTTTAAATTATAAAATTTTTACTATCAAATATATTAGTAAAATTGCTTGAAAAATATATTAAAAATTTTATTTCAAAAGAAACAGTTTAAAAAAATATTGATTGGTACAACTATATAACGCTTTTTAAAATTTGATCACTCTAACCAATATCAATTTTAACATAAAAATATTCGGTTCTTATAATAGATATTTACCGGTAGAGACAACTGAACTGTCAGTAGAGGCAACTGAATATTGTGATAGTTGGTGCAACCGCAAAAATTCAGTTGGCAAACAATTCAGTTGCAACAACTGAATCTGTTTTCTGTGTGTGTTAATTATATGGGAAGTTTTCTAAAAAAAAATAAATATCAAAACTTGAAAAAAGTCCTTAGTATCAAAAAACGTTCAAAAAAAGTGGGTTGAAGTCAACAAAATTTTCTAAAAAAAAGCTTTACGACAACAGTTAATGGCAGTTTTTTTTAAACAGTTCTTTTACTGAAATACCAAATTCGATAGTTTAACTGAATTTTTCTTGAGTGTTGAAAAAACTCGTTAGTCTTTTTCCATATAAAAAAAATTTTTAGAAAAAAAAATATATTAAAAACTGGGCGCACTGATTTGAATTCAGAAAAAAATGGTCACTCAAATTATAACTCCATTTACTCCAAATACTGCAGTATCGTCAAAGTCCGTTTAAGTTGTTTGCAGGGCTTCCGATAAATCTCTAAGATGGATCAAATTCATCATCTTTTTATATAACAGAATTTTTTTAACATCTAAAAGCTAATAATCTTTATCAACTTGGTACCTAAGATTTAACTTGTTAACCCTTCTACCAAATTCTTAATTGTTTGCATCCTGTTGCTTCACTTTCATTTTATCATATTCGGTTATCTGTTGGTTATGGTCATCACACACCATAATTGCCTGTCACCACCCTGACATACTGATCATGTTTTGACCAGTTTGATTAAAACATTTTAACTGTTTTTTTACGGGCAATTTTTTTTTTTTTTTGTAAATTCCTGGTCGATTTATGCTATGTTCCTCTTACTTAAGCCACTCAACTAAATGTAAGAGGGGGAAAAAATAGCTACAATTTCATTTTGGTTTTTGTTGCAACCAATTCCAGTTTCTAGAGCAATTCTGTTTCTTGAAATTTTTGTTGTTTTTGTTTGTTGTCCTCATATGACATATTTTAGTGTCCGTTTTGTTTTTTTTTTTGCTAGTGACTCATTTAGACAATGTAATTGTCGTTTTGGATTTGTATTGAAAAGTCTCTTGTTATTGTATGGAATACAACCTGGTCGGTCACTAGAGGTTGGAATTGGACACTTACAGTCAAACATATGTATGAATGCAGTATATCTTTATGAAATTCCTGTCGATATTTTTTTTGTTGTTGTTTTCTTGTTGACAACTAAATTGATTTAATGTCTTTCTTTTGTTGTCTTATTTTATTTTTGTATTTTTTGTATTTGTTTTTTTTTGCTGTTATCGTCTGTCTGTACATTTAAACATTGATGACATTTGTTGCATTCAATTGAAAGGAAGCAGCAAACAACAACACAGGTGGTGCTTAACATCTTTGTTAATTGGCAGTTTAAGTGAATGATTAAATACATATGAGGTATTTTGTTTGTTGTTAACACACGGTGAGCCTCAGCGATGTTCAGGTTGAACTTTAGTGTCGACGAAAAGTGTAAGCGCAGTTCGATTTCTACAAGATTAAATGTCACAAAACTGTTAGCAGCGAAATCGTAGCTGCTCGCATTCGCGAGATAACGCGAAATTAGTGTTTTTGTATACTTTAAAATATTGACATTGAAGTTTTTTAAATATTTTCAAAAACTGAGTACACAGTTTTAATTGTACTTATTTAAAGGTCACAAAACTGTAAACATCAAAATCCTATCTTCTTTAGTTCGCGAGAAATCGCGTATATATGGTTTTGAATTGAGAAAAGTGTGAAAGGAAAATTTAAATTTTTTTAAAAATTTAAGACATCCAGGTTTGTTTTTTACTAGTTTCATAATATCCAGTTATCTGTTATCTTCAGAAAAACTTTTAATGTCAAATTTATTCAGTTTATAGTCAATAGAACTCTATATGTGAAAATTATTAACAGACCGCAGCCGACAAGGATTGAACCCATCATCTGTAATACTTTGCCATTAACTGCTTGTAACGTACAATCACTCTAGACCGATACGCCAAGTAGGCTGTTAAGAAAGTATCAACTAAATCATGATTTTTTCAATTCGTGATGGGTTGTTTCTGTTGTTTTTTTCTAACAGAAGAGTTGTTATTGTAATTTGTGTAAACAAATTCTATTTTTAGTAATCGTTATTCTTCTTCCTCTCCTTCATCAATTCTGATCTAAGTACTTATTTTGCAAATATTGCCAGACATGGTCTATATTTTATACACAAATGTTAGGTGTTGCCATATTTACAAAGATACTGATTATTGCCAAATAGGGCGACTTATAGTCGTTATTTTTAAATTATTGTTTCTGTAAAGACAGTCGAGCTCAGGCTCTAATTATAAGTATGTATTATAATTTTTGATTTGTTATATATGGTTTTGAATTCTACTTTTCTGCGCTCGAGTCTAGTGGAAATTAAATGTCAAATATCGATAACACCGCTCAACAAATCAAAGGTTTTTGGCTCCGGTTTGAAGTTTTAGATAAAATTTTAAAAGATTTTGACTCGCTGATTCTAAATATGTGCTCCAAATTTCTCCATCACGTCTAGAATTTTAGTTATTCGTGGTTGAAAATGCGAAAAAACTCGATTTTTGTCTTTTGTGAAAGCCACTGGGTGGAATAAAAATCTGATATAAAGCGTTAGCGTAGAGTTGAACTTTGATCTCAAATATATGATCAAAAAAATTTGAAGTTGTTGCACATGTATTTTTAAAAAACACGGTGAAAAAAATTAGAAAAAGCACCATTTTTAAAAGGCTCTAAAACAAAAACCAGATGATCAATCTTTACTGCGATGAGCTCAAAATTTAAGCAAAAGTTCATTCTTTCTTATAGACTTTTAAACATATTAAATATATCTTCCGGTTTATACGAAAAATAACACAGAAAACTTCAATTTGTAAAATATTTAAATTTTTTTAAGTTTTTCTTTGAAAAATATAAAAAAAAACTAAGGTACCCAGCAAAACTTAGATTACCAAATAAGGTATAAAATAAGGTATAGGATCTCTTATTTTATACATTGCAGCATTGATGATTTTAACAGGCGATGAGACTCAAAGTAATGCATCCACATTATCACAAAGAATACCAGTAAGGTATAAAATAAGTCATAAATTTATAACGAAGAATACGAGTAAGGTGTAAAATATATGATATTTTATAGGTTACGAGAAATGAAATAATATAGCATACCAGAAGATAATATATAAGGTGTTACGAGTAGTGAAAATATAATTTTGTATTAAATTTACTCACGTGATTGCAAGTGAGTGTAAGTAGATAAAATATGCTCGTGAGTGTGTGTCGTTAGAAATTTGCATTTTTTTATAAAATAGTTATTTTCTATGTTATTGTAATGCATTATGCATTCAACTATAAATAATACATTATTTCAAACTTTCAAATAATACATAATGTAAACAAATATAAGTCATCCATGATTTAATGTTTAGAAATAATAAATATGAAATACATTTTTTCTAATAATCATGCATTACGTAGCAAATTATTAGTAATGCATTATTTTTCACTTTAAAATAATACGTTGGAACAAATGTTTGGTAAGACATTCTAAAATAATGCTACAAATAAGGTATATACATTACCTGGTAATGTGTTATATAATCACTACCCATTACCAAAGTTTTGCTGGGTATCTTACTTTTTTTAACAAAAATGATAATTTTAACAATATCATTTTAAAACGCATGTGTAATTCAACCAAACGCTATAATTAGAAAAAAATTGTTTTCTATGTTGGAGACCATAGACAAATTATACTTTTGCGCTTTATACCACTAATGCAAAAATCGTAACTTTTTGCATTTTCAAACGTGAATAACTAAAAATCTGGACGAGATGGACAAATTTGGAGAACAGATTTGGAATAAGGAGATCAAAGTCTACTAAAATTGATCACCAGAATTCAAACCGGAAAATGAGTGTTCAGCGGTGTAATCTAACAAATTTTCAAAATTTGTCGATTGGGGTTATTATTTTTAACGTATTTTTATAGGAACCCTCTTAATTTCTTCGTAGTAGATCAGACTTGAACTTCAAACAGATTAATAATTTTTATAAAATAGT
>OY992538.1:184579946-184670378 GCA_963921195.1 Pegoplata infirma | reverse complement strand
AGTAAACAAGTAGAAAAGTTAAATTCGACTTGACCGAACCTTTGAACACCCTCCACAATGCCCTTTCAAGTGATAGTAAATTTTCCAACGTGAAAAAATATTATTTTTGATTAGTTTTTATTTTGTGTAAAAAAACTTTTTTTTGTAAGTAATTTAAAAAAATTAATTTACTAAATTTTTTTTTGAGTGTAACATTTTTTTTGAGTGTGAAATTTTTTTGAGTGCATTTTTTTTAGTGTAAAAATATTTTTTAATGACAAAAATACGTTGTAAAATATTTTTGTGACTTACCAATGTTTTTAAAACATGTTTAACGGGTTTTCAACTTATGAATTTAAGGTAAAACTATCTTAAATTCACAGTTTTGCTAATATTTTTTGAACCACTGAAGTGATTTAGCTGAAATTCAATGCGAACCAGGCTAGGAGAACGGTTAATATATATGACAAGCTTCAGCATCCTCAGAATTTTCTTTCGAAAGTTAGCGTGTGTTTTATCTCATAAATTCAAGAAAAACCCTTGCCGAAATTCAGTCTTTTGCTCATAGCTTTTGAACCACTGGAAATATTTCGCTGAATTGCAATACCAACCTGATCAGGTAAATACCCAACATATATGCCGAACTTCAGGAGCTTCCGTAAAGTCCTTCAAAGTTAGCGTGTTTTCAACAGACAAACAGACGGACAGACGGGCGGAACGACATTGCTAGATCGTCTTAAAATCGATCGAGGATCATGAATATATATTCTTTATGGGGTCCTAGACATATATCTCGAGGTGCTATAAACGGAATGACAAACTAATATATCTATCACTAGAGTGGAGGGTATAAAACTGAAAAGAAAATAATCCAAGAATTTTTTTCTTCAAAATGTCAAAGAACCTCAAAATTTTTCGATAGCAAAAACATTTCGGAATCTTAAAAATTTCCTGTAGGAAAAATGTCTCAAAATCTTTAAATGATTCTGAAGAAAAATATTTTTGAGTGACAAAATAACGTTGTAAAATATTTTTGTGACTTACTAATGTTTTTAAAACATATTTACCGGGTTTTCATCTCATGCATTTCAGGTAAAACTATCTGAAATTCACAGTTTTTCTAATAACTTTTGAACCATTGGAGCGATGTGACTGAAATTCAACACGAACTAGGCCAGATGAACGAAAAATATATATGACAAGCTTCAGAATCCTCAGAATTTTCTTTCGAAAGTTAGCGTGTGTTTTATCTCGTAAATTCACGAAAAACCCTTGCCGAAATTCAGTCTTTTGCTCATAACATTTGAACCACTGCAAAGATTTCGCTGGATTGCAATACCAACCTGACCAGGTAAATACCCAACGTATATGTCAAACTTCAGGAGCCTCCGTAAAGTCTTTCAAAAGTTAGCGTGTTTTCAACAGACAAACAGACAGACGGACAGATGGACGGACATCGCTAGATCGTCTTTAAATCGATCGAGGATCATGAATATACATACCTTATGGGGTCCTACACCAAAAAAAAAGACATAACTCTAATTAAGGAAAAAATGTCTTTGAAAATTTACCATGAATTTTCCTAAAATTTAGTTAAATTTAATTAAAAAATGAGAAATTTTCTTAACTATGAGGAAAAAATTTTAGTTCATTTACTTATAATTAGTTCATAGTTTTCTTTAAATGGATTTTTTTAATATTAGGAAAAAAAATCTTAGAGTCCCCGCACAACAATGTCGGTGACGTTTTTTTCATACAAATTTGGCATGAAAAAACGCTCGACCGAAAACCGCTTGAATAAAATCAATTTTATTTTTGTGTCGGTTTCTCTCTCTCTTTTAATTTTTAATATGAAAATGTTACCACATTTTTATAAATATTTCGATTATTTTCGATAAAGTAAACAAAAAAATGTGATCTCTAACAAAAAAATATATAAAATTCTTAAAAAAAACAAAAAAAAAAAAACGAATCAATATGAAAAAATCATATTGATATTAAAAAAAATAATAAAATTAAATAAAAATGTGCAAAAAAAGTGAAAAAATAATGTGAATATAAACGTTTGACTGAATTTTCCGCTGCCGCCTTTGTTTTGCGCCTATACTCTCCCACGACCGAAACCGTCAACCGCTCCGACATTGTTGTGCGGGGACTCTACTGCCAAAGAAATTTTCTGCAAATCTAAGAATCGTATCTTTATTTTTAAGACATATTTCTTAAAAAACAATTTAGTTCAAGTTTAGTTAAAATTTACTAAAAAACATCATCGTATTTCTCTTCTTTGAATTGAGGAAGTGTACTTCTTAGAATTTAGTTAATGATTTCTGAGAATTTAGTAAATAACTTCTTAGAATTTAGTTAAAAATTCAAAATGGCGATATCTCGAAAACTAAGCTAAATAGAGCGAAACGGATGAAATTTTCAAAAGAAAGACTACAAAAATATGGAATAGCCTAGCTTTGCATATCTGTCGGGGTCTCAAGACCCTAATTTTAGATCTAAAATTTGAAATTCCCGAGATTTTATATATGCACATATCTCGGTAAATACTGCCAACACGAGAAAAGGTCCAACGGCATTTTTGTAGCTCTTGACTCGTAGAACACTTTCGAAAAATACCCGAAAGCCCTCCGATTAATAGTTTTTGAGTTATCCCTTTTTTAAGATTCTCAAGACCCTATCAGGCCCCTAATTACCGTATCTCAAAAACTAAGCAAGTTAGAGCGAAACGGACACAAGTTTTGGTTCAAAATCTATGGGGACCCTTAAAGGACCCTACGGGGTCTCGAGTTAAATGGGGTCCGAACCCATGGGTCCAGGGTCTAGACCCAATCTATTTCTAAAATGTGAAGTATAATTTTTCCCATTTTCTAGTTAAAATTGGCTTAAAATTAAATAACTTTGTTTTCCTTATTTTTGGGAAAATTATGAACTAAAACCAAGAAAAAAATCTTTGGAGCCAAATCATTCCCTCTTTTTCTCAAAATTGAGTTAATTTTCCCAGATTTTAGTTCACTTTTTTTTTTGAGGGTAGACATATATCTCGAGGTGTTACAAACGGAATGACAAACTTATATATACCCTCTATCACTAGAGTGGAGGGTATAAAAAAGAAAAGGAAATAATCCAAGAATTTTTTTCTTTAAAATGTCCAAGAACCTCAAAATTTTTCAATAGCAAAAATATTTCGTAATCTTAGAAATTTCCTGTAGGAAAAATGTCTCGAAATTTTTAAATGTTTTTGAAGAAAAATTTAAGATTTTTTCTATTGGAAAAATAAGAAAATTTTTTTCAAGAAAAACCTGAGAATTTTTCTATAGAAAAAATTTTTTTAGAATCTGACACTTTTTCTATGGGAATCTGGTAGTCTAAAGACTTTTTCTATATAAAAAATGTTTCAGAATCTGAGACTTTTGCTACAGGAAAAATGTCTAAGAATCTGAGACTTTTTCTATAGAAAAATTTCAAAGAATCTTACAAGGGAAGTATCTCAACCTTTATGAACCGATTTGCCTGAAACTTAAAATACATATAAAAGAGACAATTTTAAGGTTGGGGTGTCTCGGCTTATCGGCCATATCCGGGTTTTAAAATTTCATTGTCCCCTTATGAAGCAATGTGGACCTTCGGGAAAATTTCGATAACTCCCAAACTAACAGGAATATCCTCTAGAGCAAAAATACGTGTCGACTTAAATTTAATAAAGATTATTTCGTATTCATATGGACCGACGATGTCTATGTCTTCATATAAATACCCCCAAATTTACACATTTTCGTAAAAAAAGTATTTAACGAAGCCGAATTTTTACAAGGTGGTGCCACCGTTGGTTAGGTATTAAAAAAAAAACCTTTCGTCTCATATGTAAACATCATATAGTTTCTTAGAAAAAAATGGCTGAAAAATCCAAAAAACGATTTTTTCGCCATTTTTTGACCCATGTTTTGAACCCCTAAATCCCCGATATGGCCGATAAGCCGAGACACCCCAACCTTAGAATTGTCCCTATTATATATATTTTACGTGTCATGCAAATCGGTTCATATGGGTTGAGATACTTCCCTTGTTAGACATTTTTATAAAAAAAAATCTCAGATTTTAAGGTTCTTAGACCTTTTTTCCTATAGAAAAAGTCTCAGATTCTTAGACATTTATCCTATAAAGTCTTAGATTCTGAGACATTTATCCCACAGAAAAAGTCAGAATCTGAGTTTTTTTCTATTAAAAATATTTCAAAATCTAAAACATTTTTGAAAGAAAAAAATATTTTTGAATCTGAGATTTTTCTATGGATAAAATGTTTTAGAACCTGAGAATTATTCTAATTTGAGAATTTTTAATAGGAGAAATACAATAGAATCTCAGAAATTTTCTCAGAGATACAAATCCTATAGAAAACTTCTCAGAATCTTCCAACAGAAAAATCCTGAGGTTCTGAGAGATTTTCATATAAAAAATCTCAGATTCTGAGTAAGTTTTCTATAGAAAAATTCTAAAAAATTTTGTCTATAAAAATGTCTAAAAAGCTGAGACTTTTTCTATAGAAAAATTTCAAAGACTCTTAAACTTTCTTTTATATATTATTTATCTCAGATTCTTAGTTTCTTAAAGTTTTTTCGTATAGAAAAAGTTTTAGATGCTTAGCCATTTATCCTATAAAAAAATCTCAGATTCTCAGAATCTGAGTTTTTTGCTATCAAAAATCCCAGCAGAAATAAATCGAGATTTTGGCGACACAGCATCTATTTATAGCATACCAAAGCGCATCCAAAGAGCGCTCTTAAGTATGCAGTAAAAGTATGGGGAAAAAAGTTTAATTTTTTGTTAAGATTTTTTATATAAAACTTACAATTTAAAATTATTTTTTGATAAAATTTCACACTTGCTTTCCTTTTTAATATTTTTAACACTTTTTGAATGAAAAAGTTAAAGTTTTGGACGAAGACAGATGATTTCACTGCATCATTATTGCGCATTTATCAGCGCTGCAAAGAGTGCTTCAATCATAACATATTTAACACATTTTGAATGATGATAAATAGGCTAACCAAAAAACAGCAAATGCTTTTTTGTTATTTCAAAGAATAAACCGATTTGGATTAAACACAGTCTGATAACGAAAAAACACAAAAATTAAAATACATTTGTTTTAACTTTTTTTGCATATTTTTTTCATTTATTGGTCTGTTTTTTATCTAATTTTTACATTTTTTTCTCTTTCTTACAACTTTTTTCTTGTAATTTATCTAGATTATTATTTTTTTTTTAAATCAAAAAAATGTTGCTAAAATTTTTACAAATACATATGTATATTAATTGTGTTTATATATTGTTGGACTGTATATTTTATAACTGAATTTTTATTTAGTTCGGTTTAAGTCCATATTAATTATTTCTGAGAAATAATAATTGTTGTACAATGAGAAAATCTGAAAAAAATTAAGTGACAACACAGGCTAAGTGGAGATGTCGACAGCTTTCGGAAGATGCCACCCTTCCATCATCAGCACTCCTTCGATTGCTTCCGAAAGCTGTCGACATCTCCACTTAGCCTGTGTTGTCACTTAATTTTTTTCAGATTTTCTCATTGTACAACAATTATTATTTCTCAGAAATAATTAATATGGACTTAAACCGAACTAAATAAAAATTCAGTTATAAAATATACAGTCCAACAATATATAAACACAATTAATACACAACTCATAAGGTACATTGCAATTTAGTAATATTTCTAAGAATTAGAAATATGAAACAAAAATTCAAACCTAACGGACATTTTTCAAGATTTGAAAAGTCCTACTAAGGGTTAACAATGGGAAAAATACAACTCTGTTAAAAGTTAAGATGGATTAAGTTTCTGCCAAATGAATACAACACGAATTAATGGTGAAAAGGGGTTATTCAACACAAAGAGGAGTAATTCCAATTCTTAATTTCTTCAAAAGTTTCATTTAAATGGCTAATTTTAATCTGACACACATTAAGTGTGTGGCAATCGAAGGAGTGCTGATGATGGAAGGGTGGCATCTTCCGAAAGCTGTCGACATCTCCACTTAGCCTGTGTTGTCACTTATTTTTTTTCAGATTTTCTCATTGTACAACAATTATTATTTCTCAGAAATAATTAATATGGACTTAAACCGAACTAAATAAAAATTCAGTTATACATATGTATTTCAAAAAAATGTTTGCAGATTTTAAAATATTTTTCAGTATTTTTAAAAACAATTTTTGACTACACAATTTCCACTTTAATTTCAAATAATACAAATTATATTACGAAAAACTTACAATCATATTTTAGAAACTTAAAATATATTGATAAAATTTCCAATTATATTTCAAAAATTTCCAATTATTTTTCAGAAATTTTCATTTATAACTCAAAAATTTACAATTATATTTCAAAAATTTTCCAATTATATTTCCTAAATTTCTATTTCAGAAACTTCCACTTATATTTCAGAAATTTCCATTTATATTAAAAAAAATTCCAATTGTATTTAAGAAATTTACATTTGTATTTCCAAAATTTTCTAAATACTTTTCAGAAAATTCCATTTGTATTTTAAAAATTTCCATTTTGATTTCAAAATTTTCAAATTTTTTTTTGCTATTAGGAAAATTCCATTTAAATTTTAAAAAATTCCATTTGTATTTTAGAAATTTCCAAAAATATTTCAAAATTTTCTAAACTCTTTCCAGCTCTGAAAAGATACATGAATTTACTGCATCTTTATAGCTCTTAATTAGCGCTATAAAAGTATGCTTTAATCAGAGCTCTAAAGACACGTGATTTCAGTTCATCTTAAGAGCGCTTTTTCTGTGTATCCAACTAGCGCTCTAAAGTGGGACATCGCCTTAGTGAATCATGCATGAATTCAGCACGTTTGGAAGCGCTACTTGACTCGGGATTCCTTTCCAAAAGCTGCTGCCAGTTCAGCAAAATTTCTGCTGGGATATTTTATTTTAATTAAAATTGTAATTGTTTTTATACCCTCCAACTACAGTATGGGGGTATACTCACTTTGTCATTCCGTGTGTAACGCATCGAAATGTCGGTCGGGGACCCCATAAAGTATATATATTATTGATCAGTGATCGATTGTAAGACATTCTAGCGATGTCCGTCCGTCCGTACGTCCGTCCGTCTGTCCGTCCGTCCGTCCGTCCGTCCGTCTGTAGTTAACACGATGCAGTCCAAAATAAAAAAGCTAGACACCTCAAGTTTGGCATAATTATGTCTAATGCTCCTAGGCAGGTTAAGTTCGGAAATGGGCCAAATCGGACCAGGGGGAAAAAAGTTCCCCCTTGAAGAACTGAACCAACCTCTTAAAAATGCTAATTTTTTTTAGGTTTTTTTGTATTTTTGTGAACCAAATGAGACATTTTTATGTTCGTAGAAGGGTATAGTCCTCGCTTGGACCCAGGGGATTAAAAAATTTCGTTTTTTTGCCCCGCCCCTTTTTTAAGGGCGTGGATAAAAAATAATTTAAATAATTATAAAACTATATTACTTTAGTGCACAAAGCAGACAAAAATGAACTTGTAAACATATACCGTGAGGGCCAAGGATTCACCCCAGCTCAGCGACCCCTCCTCCTTCCATGCCACCCCCCCCCCCCCCCCTTAAAATAACGCCCCTGTCAACAAATTTTTTTACATGTTGGAGGGTATAATAGATTCGGCACAGCCGAATTTAACACTCTCACTTGTTTAATTTAATATCAGTTAAATTTTGAATAAATACATATAATTCATGGTTTAATCATACTTTTAACTTTATTTTAAATAACATTTTAATTTTTTTTAATTAAATATTAATTAAATATTTAATTTATATAATTAATTATTTATTTATATTTTTAGCTTTACCTAATTTGTTGTTTGTTTTGTTTTCCGTGTGTGTGGTTTTCCTTTGCACTGTATTACACACAAAAATAAAAATACATAAACAGTTTGTTGAATGTGTTTTTATTTCTCATATAGTTTTTTGAATTCTCATTTTGTTTATAATTTTATGTATATGTTTATTAGAGTGTCCCTTATTTTGGAAATGTTGGAAATGTTGAGACGGTACCCTCCCATTTTTTCCATTTGACTTAAAAATAACTCAGGAAAAATTTTACGCCCCTACGACCACGCCTTCCCTACGCGACGGGGCCTTAAAGAGCGGGCCTTAAAAATCATTTTTCCATGCAAACCAAAAAATTTTTTTTTTTATTTTTAATTTTTTTGTTATTAATTATTATATTACTTGGTTAGCTTATAACCGACAAAAAATTTGATTTTGGTGGGATAAGGCTTTCAGCTCTAAAAAATCTTCGAAAAAAAAGAATTTAGAGCCATTGGGGTCCTACGGTAAAAAATTTTTAAAAAATATTTTTTTTTAGTTTTGACAAGCAACGGTTTTAGTTGTTATGTTGCATTTAATGATATATATTCAAAAAAAATATTATTTATATCTGTAACATCATTATATTTTCCGAAAAAAAAAAATTTAGAGCCATTGGGGTCCTACGGTAAAAATTTGTTAAAAAATATTTTTTTTTAGTTTTGACAAGCAACGGTTTTATTTGTTATGTTGTTTTTAATGATATTTATTAAAAAAAATATTATTCATATCTGTGACATCTTTATTGTGTACCGAAAAACATCAACAATGAAACTTTTAACCATTTTTTAGAACACGATAAAGATGTCACAGATACAAAAAATATTTTTTTATGAATATATATCATTTAAAGTAACATAGCAACTAAAACCGTTGTCTGACAAAACTAAAAAAAAAAAGTATTTTTTTAAAATTTTTTACCTTAGGACCCCTGCGGCTCTAAGTTTTTTTTTTCGAAAAATTTTTTAGATCTGAAAGTCTTATCCCACCAAAATCAAATTTTTTGTCGTGAATAAGCTAACCAAGTAATATAATAATTAATAACAAAAAAAATAAAAATCAAAAATTTTTTTTTGGTTTGTATGGAAAAATGATTTTTAAGGCCCCGCTTTTTAAGGCCCCGTCGCGTAGGGAAGGCGTGGTCGTAGGGGCGTAAAATTTTTCCTCGGTTATTTTTAAGTCAAAAGGAAAAAAATGAACGGGTACCGTCTCAACATTTCCAAAATAAGGGACACTCTAATGTTTATAAAAGGTTTATAATAAACTTTATAAAATTGTCTCAGTGACTATGTCTTTACGGAATAACAACATTTGGTAAAGTTTAAAGAAATATTTTTTTACACTATTTTATTAATTTTTTTTTTTTTTTTTTAATTGAGAAAGCAAGAGTTTTTTAAATTATTTATTTTTTTTTAAATGTGTTATTTTTAATTATTTTTTTTAATTTATATAATTAAAAATTTTAATTGGTTTCCAAATTAATTTTAATTAAATTTTTAATTTATATAATTAAAATTTGATTTTTTTTTTTTTACTTTAATCAAACTTTTTAATTATTAGTATTGAGTTTTTTATTAAATAAATATTTAATAAATGACATACAAATATTTTTAATTTATATGCGCATTTTAGTGATTGGTCCGGATTTAATTATTTTTTTAATTAAATCTAAATTTTTTTTTTTTATTTGGCCTTTTTTTAGGTTGGTCCAGTTCTTCAAGGAGAACTCTTTTTTCCTGGATCCGACTGTGTCCATTTCGGAACATAACCAGCCTTTGACCAAAAGACATATTTTTGACAAACTTCAGGAGGCTATTTCTATTTATTTGGATTGGATCTTGCTTCCCATAGACCGAAAACCGGTCTACCCGGGTAGACCGGTCTTTTTATAAATATTTTTTTTTCTCCAAAATTTCCCATTCCCACCATTTTTAGAAACAACTTAAGAGTTTAAACTGAAATGTATAAGAAAGTAATTTCTTTTTACAAAACTTCATTACAATTCGAAAAATTTCGAATATTACTATCGAAAATTTTCGATAGTAAATTTTTCTATAGAAAATTTTCGATAGTAAACTTTTTTTATAGAAAATTTTCGATAGTAAATTTTTCTATGGAAAATTTTCGATAGTAAATTTTTCTATAGAAAGTTTACGATAAAAAAATTTTCCTATAGAAAATTTTCGATAGTAAATTTTTCTATAGAAAATTTTCGATAGCAAATTTTTCTATAGAAAATTTTCGATAGTAAATTTCTCAATAGAAAATTTTCGATAGTAAATTTTTCTATAGAAAATTTTCGATAGTAAATATCTCTATAGAAAATTTTCGGTAGTAAATTTTTCTATAGAAAATTTTCGATAGTAAATTTTTCTATAGAAAATTTCGATAGTAAATTTTTCTATAGAAAATTTTCGATAGTAAATTTTTCGATAAAAAATTTTCGATAGTAAATTTTTCTATAGAACATTTTCGATAGTAAATTTTTCTATAGAAAATTTTCGATAGTAAATTTTTCTATAAAAAATTTTCGATAATAAATTTTTCTATAGAAAATTTTCGATAGTAAATTTTTCTATAGAAAATTTTCGATAGTAAATTTTTCTATAGAAAATTTTCGATAGTAAGTTTTTCTATAGAAAATTTTCGATAGTAAGTTTTTCTATAGAAAATTTTCGATAGTAAATTTTTCTATAGAAAATTTTCGATAGTAAATTTTTCTATAGAAAATTTTCGATAGTAAATTTTTCTATAGAAAATTTTCGATAGTAAATTTTTCTATAGAAAATTTTCGATAGTAAATTTTTCTATAGAAAATTTTCGATAGTAAATTTTTCTATAGAAAATTTTCGATAGTAAATTTTTCTATAGAAAATTTTCGATAGTAAATTTTTCTATAAAAAATTTTCGATAGTAAATTTTTCTATAGAAAATTTTCGATAGTAAATTTTTCTATAGAAAATTTTCGATAGTAAATTTTTCTATAGAAAATTTTCGATAGTAAATTTTTCTATAGAAAATTTTCGATAGTAAATTTTTCTATAGAAAATTTTCGATAGTAAATTTTTCTATAGAAAATTTTCGATAGTAAATTTTTCTATAGAAAATTTTCGATAGTAAATTTTTCTATAGAAAATTTTCGATAGTAAATTTTTCTATAGAAAATTTTCGATAGTAAATTTTTCTATAGAAAATTTTCGATAATAAATTTTTCTATAATTTACTATCGAATTTTTCGATAGTAAATTTTTCTATAGAAAATTTTCGATAGTAAATTTTTCTATGGAAAATTTTCGATAGTAAATTTTTCTATAGAAAATTTTCGATATTAAATTTTTCTATAGAAAATTTTCTATACAAAATTTTTGATAGTAAATTTTTCTATAGAAAATTTTCGATAGTAAATTTTTCTATAGAAAATTTTCGATAGTAAATATCTCTATAGAAAATTTTCGGTAGTAAATTTTTCTATAGAAAATTTTCGATAGTAAATTTTTCTTTAGAAAATTTCGATAGTAAATTTATCTATAAAAAATTTTCGATAGTAAATTTTTCTATAGAAAATTTTCGATAGTAAATTTATCTATAAAAAATTTTCGATAGTAAATTTTTCTATAGAAAATTTTCGATAGTAAATTTTTCTATAGAAAATTTTCGATAGTAAATTTTTCTATAGAAAATTTTCGATAGTAAATTTTTCTATAGAAAATTTTCGATAGTAAATTTTTCTATAGAAAATTTTCGATAGTAAATTTTTCTATAGAAAATTTTCGATAGTAAATTTTTCTATAAAAAATTTTCGATAGTAAATTTTTCTATAGAAAATTTTCGATAGTAAATTTTTCTATAGAAAATTTTCGATAGTAAATTTTTCTATAGAAAATTTTCGATAGTAAATTTTTCTATAGAAAATTTTCGATAGTAAATTTTTCTATAGAAAATTTTCGATAGTAAATTTTTCTATAGAAAATTTTCGATAGTAAGTTTTTCTATAGAAAATTTTCGATAGTAAATTTTTCTATAGAAAATTTTCGATAGTAAATTTTTCTATAGAAAATTTTCGATAGTAAATTTTTCTATAGAAAATTTTCGATAGTAAATTTTTCTATAGAAAATTTTCGATAGTAAATTTTTCTATAGAAAATTTTCGATAGTAAATTTTTCTATAGAAAATTTTCGATAGTAAATTTTTCTATAGAAAATTTTCGATAGTAAATTTTTCTATAGAAAATTTTCGATAGTAAATTTTTCTATAGAAAATTTTCGATAGTAAATTTTTCTATAGAAAATTTTCGATAGTAAATTTTTCTATAGAAAATTTTCGATAGTAAATTTTTCTATAGAAAATTTTCGATAGTAAATTTTTCCATAGAAAATTTTCGATAGTAAATTTTTCTATAGAAAATTTTCGATAGTAAATTTTTCTATAGAAAATTTTCGATAGTAAATTTTTCTATAGAAAATTTTCGATAGTAAATTTTTCTATAGAAAATTTTCGATAGTAAATTTTTCTATAGAAAATTTTCGATAGTAAATTTTTCTATAGAAAATTTTCGATAGTAAATTTTTCTATAGAAAATTTTCGATAGTAAGTTTTTCTATAGAAAATTTTCGATAGTAAGTTTTTCTATAGAAAATTTTCGATAGTAAATTTTTCTATAGAAAATTTTCGATAGTAAATTTTTCTATAGAAAATTTTCGATAGTAAATTTTTCTATAGAAAATTTTCGATAGTAAATTTTTCTATAGAAAATTTTCGATAGTAAATTTTTCTATAGAAAATTTTCGATAGTAAATTTTTCTATAGAAAATTTTCGATAGTAAATTTTTCTATAGAAAATTTTCGATAGTAAATTTTTCTATAGAAAATTTTCGATAGTAAGTTTTTCTATAGAAAATTTTCGATAGTAAGTTTTTCTATAGAAAATTTTCGATAGTAAATTTTTCTATAGAAAATTTTCGATAGTAAATTTTTCTATAGAAAATTTTCGATAGTAAATTTTTCTATAGAAAATTTTCGATAGTAAATTTTTCTATAGAAAATTTTCGATAGTAAATTTTTCTATAGAAAATTTTCGATAGTAAATTTTTCTATAGAAAATTTTCGATAGTAAATTTTTCTATAAAAAATTTTCGATAGTAAATTTTTCTATAGAAAATTTTCGATAGTAAATTTTTCTATAGAAAATTTTCGATAGTAAATTTTTCTATAGAAAATTTTCGATAGTAAATTTTTCTATAGAAAATTTTCGATAGTAAATTTTTCTATAGAAAATTTTCGATAGTAAATTTTTCTATAGAAAATTTTCGATAGTAAATTTTTCTATAGAAAATTTTCGATAGTAAATTTTTCTATAGAAAATTTTCGATAGTAAATTTTTCTATAGAAAATTTTCGATAGTAAATTTTTCTATAGAAAATTTTCGATAGTAAATTTTTCTATAGAAAATTTTCGATAATAAATTTTTCTATAATTTACTATCGAATTTTTCGATAGTAAATTTTTCTATAGAAAATTTTCGATAGTAAATTTTTCTATGGAAAATTTTCGATAGTAAATTTTTCTATAGAAAATTTTCGATATTAAATTTTTCTATAGAAAATTTTCTATACAAAATTTTTGATAGTAAATTTTTCTATAGAAAATTTTCGATAGTAAATTTTTCTATAGAAAATTTTCGATAGTAAATATCTCTATAGAAAATTTTCGGTAGTAAATTTTTCTATAGAAAATTTTCGATAGTAAATTTTTCTTTAGAAAATTTCGATAGTAAATTTATCTATAAAAAATTTTCGATAGTAAATTTTTCTATAGAAAATTTTCGATAGTAAATTTATCTATAAAAAATTTTCGATAGTAAATTTTTCTATAGAAAATTTTCGATAGTAAATTTTTCTATAGAAAATTTTCGATAGTAAATTTTTCTATAGAAAATTTTCGATAGTAAATTTTTCTATAGAAAATTTTCGATAGTAAATTTTTCTATAGAAAATTTTCGATAGTAAATTTTTCTATAGAAAATTTTCGATAGTAAATTTTTCTATAGAAAATTTTCGATAGTAAATTTTTCTATAAAAAATTTTCGATAGTAAATTTTTCTATAGAAAATTTTCGATAGTAAATTTTTCTATAGAAAATTTTCGATAGTAAATTTTTCTATAGAAAATTTTCGATAGTAAATTTTTCTATAGAAAATTTTCGATAGTAAATTTTTCTATAGAAAATTTTCGATAGTAAATTTTTCTATAGAAAATTTTCGATAGTAAATTTTTCTATAGAAAATTTTCGATAGTAAATTTTTCTATAGAAAATTTTCGATAGTAAATTTTTCTATAGAAAATTTTCGATAGTAAATTTTTCTATAGAAAATTTTCGATAGTAAATTTTTCTATAGAAAATTTTCGATAGTAAATTTTTCTATAGAAAATTTTCGATAGTAAATTTTTCTATAGAAAATTTTCGATAGTAAATTTTTCTATAGAAAATTTTCGATAGTAAATTTTTCTATAGAAAATTTTCGATAGTAAATTTTTCTATAGAAAATTTTCGATAGTAAATTTTTCTATAGAAAATTTTCGATAGTAAATTTTTCTATAGAAAATTTTCGATAGTAAATTTTTCTATAGAAAATTTTCGATAGTAAATTTTTCTATAGAAAATTTTCGATAGTAAATTTTTCCATAGAAAATTTTCGATAGTAAATTTTTCTATAGAAAATTTTCGATAGTAAATTTTTCTATAGAAAATTTTCGATAGTAAATTTTTCTATAGAAAATTTTCGATAGTAAATTTTTCTATAGAAAATTTTCGATAGTAAATTTTTCTATAGAAAATTTTCGATAGTAAATTTTTCTATAGAAAATTTTCGATAGTAAATTTTTCTATAGAAAATTTTCGATAGTAAATTTTTCTATAGAAAATTTTCGATAGTAAATTTTTCTATAGAAAATTTTCGATAGTAAATTTTTCTATAGAAAATTTTCGATAGTAAAATTTTCGATAGTAAATTTTTCTATAGAAAATTTTCGATAGTAAATTTTTCTATAGAAAATTTTCGATAGTAAATTTTTCTATAGAAAATTTTCGATAGTAAATTTTTCTATAGAAAATTTTCGATAGTAAATTTTTCTATAGAAAATTTTCGATAGTAAATTTTTCTATAGAAAATTTTCGATAGTAAATTTTTCTATAGAAAATTTTCGATAGTAATTTTTTCTATAGAAAATTTTCGATAGTAAAATTTTCTATAGAAAATTTTCGATAGTAAATTTTTTAATAGAAAATTTTCGATAGTAAATTTTTCTATAGAAAATTTTCGATAGTAAATTTTTCTATAGAAAATTTTCGATAGTAAATTTTTCTATAGAAAATTTTCGATAGTAAATTTTTCTATAGAAAATTTTCGATAGTAAATTTTTCTATAGAAAATTTTTTTTAGTAAATTTTTCTATAGAAAATTTTTTTTAGTAAATTTTTCTATAGAAAATTTTCGATAGTAAATTTTTCTATAGAAAATTTTCGATAGTAAATTTTTCTATAGAAAATTTTCGATAGTAAATTTTTCTATAGAAAATTTTCGATAGTAAATTTTTCTATAGAAAATTTTCGATAGTAAATTTTTCTATAGAAAATTTTCGATAGTAAATTTTTCTATAGAAAATTTTCGATAGTAAATTTTTCTATAGAAAATTTTCGATAATAAATTTTTCTATAGAAAATTTTCGATAGTAAATTTTTCTATAGAAAATTTTCGATAGTAAATTTTTCTATAGAAAATTTTCGAAAGTAAATTTTTCTATAGAAAGTTTTCGATAGTAAATTTTTCTATAGAAAATTTTCGATAGTAAATTTTTCTATAGAAAATTTTCGATAGTAAATTTTTCTATAGAAAATTTTCGATAGTAAATTTTTCTATAGAAAATTTTCGATAGTAAATTTTTCTATAGAAAATTTCCGATAGTAATAGGTTTATTCTATCTCGAGGTCATTATTTCCTTTACTTATTAAAACTATATATATTTTTATAGAATAACACAGACAAGAAAATGCGTATTGGATTCTGGTTAGTGATTTGGATGGTGTCTGTTGCGCTGATTCCAAATCCGGAGCCCAAATTTGTCTATCACATCAGGATTTTGAGTAATTCGCGGTTAAAGGGCCGAAAAAGGGCATTTTTGACCCTTTTTAAAAGCTTATAAAATAAAATCCTGACATGCAAATGACTTGGTATCAAGCTCATTCGAAAGCCTGTAATTTTCTCTTAAAGATAAGATAAAATGTTCTAAAAATTTAATTTTCTAAAATGGTAAAAAAATCATTAGCAAAAAACCTTCCATTTTTTCAATATTTAGTTTATTTACACAGTGTTTTTTAACAAAATTCCATACAAATTCATACGTAAATTTTAGATTTATAGCACTTGTGGCTAATAATTTTTTTACCATTTTAAAAAATTAAATTCCAAGAAGATTTGATCCTGTCTAAAAGAGAAAATTACACACTTTCGAATGAGCTAGATACCAAGTCATTTGCATGTCAGGATCTTATTTTATTGGCGTTCAAAAATGGTCAAAATGGGCATTTTTTGACACATTTACCGCGATTTTCTCAAAATTGTGACGTGATAGAAAAATTTGAGTGACCGTTTTGGAATTGGGGCACCAAACCCTATCAACTTTTTTTGGTTTCATCCAAAGCGCAGCGACAAACCTCAGATTTGTAGAGCGGTGTAATTTTTAAGAAAATAATTTTTCTGTTTTAAATTTATTTATGTTGGACGTAATGGAAGTAGAGTCGAATATGTATTAATATTTAAGTTTGATCATTAACGATATGTCATTAAAAACTCTTTGCTAATTGTAGTAAAGGGTTTTTTTTGCTAAATAATCTTGACAATAGGATCGGACAAGTTCCGAAACACGTGTCGATTACGTCTTGCAGAAAATGATAAACATAAATAAACTTAAAACAGAAAAGTAATTTTCTTGAAAATTATTCTATATGAATATCAAAAGTTTTAATTAGTAAAGGAAATAATGACCTCGAGCTAGAATAAACCTAATCAAAATAAGTTATTTTAAAGGTCGAATACAACAATTTTTATTTTTTAATAAAAGCTAATCAATATTTTTTTTCATCAAATTTTTTTTTTTTTTTTGAATATTTATCAATATATTTTTCATCAATGTCTGTTTTTCATCAATATTTTTTTCATCAATATTTTTTTTGTCAATATTTTTCTATTTTCTTCAATATTTGTTTTTCATCAATATTTTTCTTTTTTCATCAATATTTTTTTTTCATATTTCAATAAATTTTTTTTTGTTTTCATTTTTTTTCATTAAATATTTTTTTATTAATGTCTTTTTTCATCAAAACTTTTTTTAATCAAACGCTATTTTTTATCGACATAGACAAACAGATAGATAGAATATCACTAGAATGTCTTAGAAACCTTTAAGGATCAATAACATATAAACATAATGAGGTCCACGACCGATATTTCAATGCATTTTGCATGAAAGGAAAAATTAATATAGCGTTATTAATATGACCAGTGATGTTAGGTGTATAGGACGTCTTTCAATGTAGTCGTGTTAACCAAACCTTGTATGTTATACACATAATTTCAAAATATTAAAAATATACAGCCTTACTACAAGAAAATAAAATAAATTTAAAATGAGCTTTTAATTTTATTTCCATACAAATTGTTTTTGTTTTTAAAATCGACTTTCAAAAAATGTATTGAAAATTTGAAATTTAAAATAAAACTTTTGTTAAAATAGACTTTTTGTTTTCTTGTGGTAAGGGCCATAGTTTTTAATGGGAAAACAATGTACCTTTTAATAGTTTTTTTGATAACTAACAAAAAAAAAAACCGTTTCACTTTCCACAAAAATCACATAAATGTATTGTAAAATGTTTCAGTTCTTAATTGCTTTACCAAGTATTGTAGGACATGTATGAGATTCTACATTGTGTTGGTTCTACAATAAATCTTACTTTTGTTATCAATGCGGTCAAAAGCTTTTGAAATGTAATTAATTGAATTCTTCGCTTAAATACCGAATGAATGCAGAACAAAAATAAAAATCCTTCTAGCTATGGTATGCATGTTGTTTGAATGTGTATTCGTTTTCTTTGTTGTATGTACTTATTTGTTATCTGTGGTTTATTTTACATGCTCTCACAGTCAGTGATTGTTTGACCAGGGGAAGTTTAAGGATTTTTGAGACTTTTTAATCGAAGGTGAAAGTTAAACGAATAGTTTTCCAGAAGGATAGCAGGAAAAATATGTAGATTTTAAATTTTTTAATGTTGGACATCGTTAATTAATAATAATAATAATAATTTGATCCAATGATCAGTTTTTATTTATTTTTCCAATTTTTATTTACAACTCATTTTAAATAATTTTAACCTAACCGAGAACTGGTAACAATGACCGTCGTCTCGTTGTAGCGAAATCGACCAAGGGTTTTGGTGGGAATCGAACCCACGACCCCCTGTTTCATAGGCTAGTACGCTACCAACTAGCCTACAGGGCCCCCCATCGTTATTTAAACTCCTTAAAAGGGAGACTTTTTTGTTACATCTTGAATTTTACACACTTAGTTAAAATTTTTTTTTTTTTTTGAAAATATGTGTCCGTAAATATTTAAATATTTTAAATCAGATGTCAGTAAAATGCTTCAGTAAGCCATAAAACACGACTGCTCTCTTACAACGTCAAATTCTTAAGGGGCAAAATCAATCAATAATTTTGCACTAGATTGTGCATCCCTTGTAATTTCTCTGATAAACTCACTGTTTTAATAAGATATACTAGGCGTATGCTTTATATTAATTAATATTAACAAATATTACGTATACGACATGGGTGCCTTAGCCATAATCTTTAATTCACAGAAGGCGTATGATGAATATTAATTGATTTAAATAAACATTAAGTATACGACTTGAAGTGTTTTTGTTATTAAAATGTAAAAAAGACAATTGTAAAACAAAAATAAGACTTTCAGAAAATGGATTTTAAAGTTAACCTATTAAATCCCAGAATGATCTACAGAACTCCAAAAACATATAAAAAAGAAGAAAAAAAATAAACAAAAATGCTTGAAGTGATATGAAAGTGTGACTATGAAAGACTGACAAAAAATGTGACTATATTACAATAGATTTTAAGGTGATATTAATGTAAACTTTTTGTCGTAAATTTTAAGTCTTGATAAAGAACTATCGAAAAAGTGCGACTATATATAAAAAGGTCTTATAATGAGTAAAAATGTCTGTCGATAAAAAAACTTTTTTATGAAAAAAAGTTTTTAATGAAAAAAGATTATTGATAAAAAAAAATATTGGATGAAAAAAAAAATTGGCGAAGGTGCACTTTACGGGACACGAATTTTTTTGAAAGCAAAATTATGCCACGATTAAAATTTAAGGGGACGGGGCACAGTGGAAAAAAATTGACTTTTTTTGTCCGATTTTGCCTACGGGTCGCAATTCTTAACCGATTTTAGTTTTTCTTCTTTGTTTTATTTGAATATTTTTTTAAAGTTCAGAAATATTATTTTTTTTTTGGAATTTTCGCTCTAAAAAATGTAATAGGCAGGGGACAAATAAGCTGTATGGACAAAATTAGAGGTATTTGAGCCCCTTATAAATGACATTAATAGCATTTGTTAATTTATTATTATTTTGGTTTTTATAAACATATGAGAACTTAAAAATTTTCCCTTTTAAGTACCTATATCATTTTAAATAATGTACCAATTTCAATAAAATTTTTTTTATATTAAAGCTTATCATTTTCTTAACCATTATTGGTAAATAAAGTATTTTTCCAAAATTGTTTAACGTTTTTTTTTATCGAATTTACAATGCAATAACTTCTTTTTTTTAAAACAGACTAAAAATAATATTAAAATTCCAAAAATCATACACTCAAAAAAATACGTTAGTAGATTTACTAATTTTTTTTTTCTAACGCTAGTTAGCTAACTTTCAGCAAATTTTTAGTTGAAATTAGCATGTTAGCAAAAAATTCTTGTAAACTTCATTTAGCACATTAGCAATTTTAAACAAACTTTGAACTAATTTCTTTTGCTAAATTTGAAATTGAGTTGACTACATTTTTACAAAATTTTTTGCTAATATTAGCAAAATAAATGGTAATTTTTTTTTTATTTTCAGAAAACTTAAAATTGCGATATCTCGGAAACTAAGCCAGATAGAGCAAAATGGAGGCCATTTTTGGTTCTTAGAATCTCCATAGTATCGCCGGTCCTCTTCACATGCGTGGACCCTAATGGGCCCTAACTTTGGATCCAAAAAAGTTAGCATTCCCGAAAATTTTAAAATGCTCATATCTCGGTAAATATTGCCGACACAACAAAAAGTCCAAAAGCGTTTTTGTAGCTCTCAACACGTAGAACAAGATCGCAAAATAGTCAAAAGCTCTCCGAGTAATATTTTTGAAGTTATCGAGTTTTTTAATTCTCAAGACCCCAGTGGTCCCCTATAATCACGTATCTCAAAAACTAAGCAAGGTAGAGCGAAACGGACACAAATTTTGGATCAAAAACTATGACGATTTTTAAGGAACCCAACTAGGTCTAGGCCCATCGGGGTCTGAACCTATCGGGTCCGAACCCAATGGGGTCCTCAGATGTGTATAAACTAAGTTCAAAAAAAAAAAAAATATTTAGTTAACTAATTATTAGCAAAACATTTTTGCTAACTTTAGCAAAAAAATTGTGGGTTCAAAATCAGCAAATTTTCTTGTAGGTTTACAAGCTTTTTTTGCTAACATTAAAGTTTTTTTTTTTGAGTGTAAGGTAAAATTTAAGCAGAAAATAAAATATTTTTGTAAAAAAATTTTGTGTACCAATTATGACTAGGCAAAAGAAAAGCTTTAATCTAAAAAAGATTTCATTGAAATTGGTACATTATTTTTAAGGATATAGGATTTTAAAAGTGAAAATTCTTGAATTTTTGTCTGGTTATAAGAACCAAAATAATAATATATTTTCAAATACTAATCACGTCGTTGATAAGGGGTTCCAAAACCTTTAATTTAGTCTATAAAGCATATTCGTAACATGCCTAATACTTTTTTTATTGCAAACATACTGAAAAAATGAAAATCTTCTGAATTTTAGGAAAATATAAAAAGTAATCCGAATTTTTTTTTCAAAAATCCACCATGACAGATTTTATGCGGAATTTTATTAGCTAAAATACAAAAAAAGAAAAACCAAGAACGGTTAAGAATTGCGACCTATAGGCAAAATTGGAAAAAAAAAAAATTCATTTTTCCCCACTGTGCGGGGCCCCGGAAGACCCCCTGAAGCAAAACAACAGCCCCACCCACCAACATGTATGTGTGGGTATTCAAATGGGAGATAATTTGCTAACGATTGCAAATATGTATTTTTTGTATGTATTTTAACAATATTGTACCCCCTAGATCCATTTTAGTATCTTTCTGTTCAATAGTTTAGCTATTTAGTAATTAACCGGGTAAAAGGCTTGATACACAAAACAAACTTTATTTTGCGATGCCACTAAATTAATTTACCATCTGGACGGTTTAATGGACCTAGAAGGCCCCTGGGACCTAGCCCTCTATATATGTATTTATTTTTCTTTTTTAATTACCTTTAATTTAAGTATCCAAACAAATCTGAAGGCTCTTTTGGCTTCAGGTGGGTCCGTGGCCCAGCACCTTAAATTTAAATTTCGCGTTTCCCCAAAAAAATTTATGTGCTCCGTAAAAATATGAAAAAAAATATGAAAAAAAATATTGATGAAAAAAAATTTTAATAAAAAAGATATTGATGAAAAACATATTGATGAAAAAAAATATTGATGAAAAAAAAAAAAAAATATTGATAAAAAATAGTTATGAAAAAAAAAAATATTGATGAAAAAAAATATTGATATAAAAAAATAAAGATGAAAAAAAAAAAATTATGAAGAAAAAAAATATTGATGAAAAAAAAAAAATATTGACGAAAAAAAAACAAACATTGGTAAAAAAGAAATAATGATGAAAAAAAAAAATATTGATAAAAAAAAATATTGATGAAAAAAAAAAAATTTGGATGAAAAAAAAAAAAAAAATATTGATGAAAAAAAAAAAAAATATTGAGGAAAAAAAAATATTGATGAAAAAAAAAAAATATTGATGAAAAAAAGTATTGAGAAAAAAAATTTTTGATGAAAAAAAAAAAAATATTGATGCAAAATAATTATGTTACATTTTATTCACCAGCTGGTGAATATATTGATGAAAAAAACAAATATTGATGAAAAAGAAATAATGATGAAAAAACAATATTGATAAAAAAAAATATTGATGAAAAAAAAAAAATTTGGATGAAAAAAAAAAAATATTGATGAAAAAAAAAATATTGAGGAAAAAAAAATATTGATGAAAAAAATATTGAGAAAAAAAAAATTTTGATGAAAAAAAAAAATATTGATACAAAATAATTATGTTACATTTTATTCACCAGCTGGTCAATATTTGTTTTATTCCCCACGAGGTGAATTATTATCCAACTTACAAACCCAAGTTACAAAAATTTTTGGTTTTAAGAAAATGAAAACAGTAATTCCAATTTTCTTTTTTGATAACACAGGTTGACAAAAGTTGAACTTTTTCAATTTGCCTGACCTTTGACAACTGATTTATATGGATTTTAGTGTGCTGATTCCGAATCTGTTATCCAATTTTTTCCATCAGCTCGCGTTCGCGAGCAAATCGCTGTTAAATAGTCGAAAAAGTGCGATTTTTACTAACTTTGCTTGGCTATAATTTCCAAAACTAATTTTGGAGCCTCAGTTTTAAGCACGAACTTAACTATATTGGATGCGAGGATTCCAAAATTGGTATTAACTTTTTTCTGGCAGCTTCAGTTTTTGAGTTATTAAAAAGGGCATAAATATTCGGACAAAATTAAAGAGGGCATATATTTAAAAATTTTATTTTAGCGATATCTCTAAAACTAAAGATTACTTAACAAAAGTAAGAGCATTTTTAGAATCAGCATATCCAACATACTCAAAATCGTTATTCACTTTTTGGATGGAAGACAAGTGTTGGTAAATATGGACTCACAAAGATGCCAAAATTAGCCTATTTTCAAAGATTCCTTAGGCTATATCTCGAAAACTAGAGATGACCCAAAAAAACGATAGCCAGATTTGAAATCAGCGTACCCCAATTACCCAAAATTAGCTATCAGAACCCGGGCAAAAAAAAAGTGTTGCCCTGTGTAATCGTTAGCTTATACATATAGTCAAACCAGCCTTAAAACATTATCATGTAAAAAACACTATATAAACAGAAAAAGTTATTTCATGTCATAATTTCAAGTTTCTGTAAGCAGAGAAAAAGTAGCAAAACTTTAAAAAAGACAAATATTTTTGTCTTTTTAATCTTTTTGAACTGATAACTTTCACTTTTACCAAAACAAGTAATAGAAATATTCAAAAAATAATTTTAAATAATTTTAAATTAAAAAATCATTAAAAAAATGTAGCTAGTGATTTTGTTAAAATGTGCAAAAAATAATATTATAAATTAATACCAAAATAAGGCTGATAAAATATAACGGTTTTAGTGTGTTTTTCATTGTGAAAATCACAAAAATTTTCATTTTTATAAATGTCTCAATTTTTGGATTAACACAACTTCCCTCCTTCACCAACAAAAAACACGCCGCTGTTATATATTAAAAATTTTTTTTACAAGTTGTAGGGTTATACAAGTTCAGAACAGTTGAATTTAACACCTTCACTTGTTTAAATTTACTTTTATTTAGGTAAGTAAATGAAATTTACAACAACCCACGTACAATTTTAAGCTGTAAAAATTGTATAAACATAAAAAACACTCATACATTTATACAACAATTTACACGCAATATCAGTGTCCTTTTGTCGACGCATTTAAACAAACCAAACAAAGCTTTGTTGGTTTTTTTTTTTATTTTTTATTTTTTTATAATAGAGCCATAGGAGAAAAAAAGGGTAAAAGCAACAGACAAATGTTTTATTGTTGCAAATGTGAATAAACCAAGTAAAAAGACAGACGGACTTATATAAACATACAAAAGAAAACCACAAAACCTATATAATTTCTCTCTCTCTCTCTAAGCCATAACCATACCAAAACACATTTGTACCATGTAAATGTGTGTGTGTGTGTGTATGATATAGTCGTAGTCCTTTTTTGTGTGTGCGTGTGTTTCTAGCTACTTTTTTTTTGTACTGCTGATGATGATGACAACATAGAGAGAGGCAAAAAAAAAAACCAAGCGTAATCAGCTATTGTGGTATTATAGCAGCGATGCCCAAGAAGAGAAATTTTTTTGTTTTTTACGCTCTCTGTTGTTAGTTTCATGGTCGTTCATATTGTGTGTGTGTGTCTTCGTTGATCTTTAACAAGTGTTTGGGCATCATTGTATTATAGCGATTCTTTTAGTGTAGTTGTATGAATGGTCAGTAGGGTGTTACTTATTTTGAATAAGAAAATGTGATGGGAAAAATGTTACTTAAGGGAGAGGAATTTGATACGAACTTATAAGAAACATATTTTCAATGGAAATTAATATACATTGATGATATCAGATTTTTTATCTATTTCCTGACGATTTCTCGATTCTTACATATAAAGATAGATCTTTGCTATTAATTTGATTTCAAAAATATTTTTCACCGTATTATATTATTTGTGTGTTTTTATGTTGCTGTTTTTCGCTTTTTTTTACTTGCCACATTTATTTTTAGCCATAAAGGAAATCAGATTATAACACATCTTATGTTAGTTGAAAGTGGCTTGATTTAGAACAAAAATCAACAGGGGAAAAAAAAGGAAAACCAAACCGTGAATTAACACACAAAACTGTAAATGTTTTTATTATTCTGCTAACAATAATGGCGATAGTCTTTTTGTACACTACACCAGGCCAGACCAGGAACTTTAGCATTTGCTATACGAAAGTTATTGAGTTGTCAATGTATCGATAACACAAAATGCTTTCTACACACAGGGAAAAGATCTATTGGAAATCGATTATTACTATTAAAATTCAATAATAGACTAAGATTTTTTATTACAACACTCAAACATTTGTTATCGTATTAGATTTTCTCTTTTAGTAATAATCAGAAAGAAAATATAACTAAATTTTTAAAATGACAAATAACAATTCGATTATTTCTACCAATATCAAAAAACTTTAGTCAAACTAAAAATTAAAATCGATTTTGGTAGATCCAACTATATTTAGTGAGATACTTACGTAAGTGCTCAAGAGAAAATTCGTTTCTCCTTACCAATATTAGTCAAATTAAGATTTAATGACAGTTTCAGTAGATCCAACTATCTTTTATAAGATACTAATATTTAATGACCATTAAATTGGTTGTCACAGTTATTTAAATTCGATTCTAGCAACCATATATAAAAAGACGCCATTAAAAAAAAATATTCGAAACGTTGTGCATGCAATTTTATAAAATTAAAAAGAATTTTTCGCTTTAAAATAAAAATTAATGTTAAAATCAAACAAATTGTGTCCGAAAACGAATAAAACAAAGGATAAGACAGTATTAGGTAAGTGCTTTGTACAAAATACATAATAATTATTCAATACACAATAATTGGATTTTTTATAGATAGAAATGTATGTATGTGTCCTAATACAAAAATACAGGATTATCCAATCTTCAATGGGAAACAAATTCTTCGTTTAACAGTTTGGAAGGTAAGGAAATCTTAATTTAGAAGGTCAGATGCTTTTAGTAATGGATGTAAGTTCCTCAGGCATTTTTTTGGCTAGTAAGTCAAAAGTAACAATAATTTTTCCCAGTAGATCAAAAAATGTCTCAGAATCAGAATTTTTTTTAAATTAAAAAAACATATAGAAAAAGGGTTCTTGACTACAGTTTACGGGGCACACAAAAATTAAAAAATAAATGCCCCCAATTTAGAGTAAAAAAAGAAAAAAAAACTAAAATTAAAATTTAAGGGAGCTGAACATATGAAATTTTAACCATATTAACACTTAAAAAACTAAACGCGTAAATCCTGCTACCCATAAAAATATTTATTTAGTGAAGCCGCTATTAATTTATTTATTTTGCAATCCTTAAGCCCGGCCAAAGGCCAGCTACACAAAAAACTTTTTATTTGTGTAATTATCTTTAAAATGAATACCTACACATACCAGGATCCCCTGGACTCAGTGGGCCCTAGGGACACCAGTCCCCTTAAATTTCAATTTCGTTTTTTTTATTTTTATTTTTGTATGCTCCGTAAACTGCAGTTTTGCCAAAAAAAGTATTACAATTTGAAACAGTTTTAAAACACGAGACTTTTTTTCATACAAAAAATTTTTTAAATTCACTCAAAATCAGAGACATTGTTTCTTAGAAAAAGTATCAGATTCTGAGACATTTTTTCTTAGAGAAAGAATCAGATTCTGCCCAAAATTTTCTATAGAAAAGATATCCTCGACTTTTTTCTAAAAAAAATTTGTCAAACCAGAGATTATTTTCTGAAGAAACAACTTCTTCGAGTTTGTCTTTTTCCATAAAACATGTCTCAGAATCTGAGACTATTTCCAGAAAAAAAAAAAATATCTTTGAATCAAAAACTTTTTGCATTAAAAAAATCTGAGAGTTTTTTATATAAAAAATGTAGGCAAAACTGCAGTTTACGGGGCAGAAAAAAATTACAAAAAAATAATATGCCACCCCCTTTAAAATAAAAAAAAAAAAACGAAATTAAAATTTAATGTGGCTCGTGCTCCTAGGCCCAACTGAGTCCAGGTGTTTCTGGTATGTGTGGGCATTTAATTTGAAGATAATTACACAAAGAAAACGTTTTTCTGCGTAGCCGGCCTTCGGCCGGGCTTGGGATTACAAATTCCATAAATTAATTTAGCAGCTTCGCTAAATAAAGCTTTTTTGGGTAGCAGGACTTCCGCGTTTAATATTTTAAGTGTAAAAATGGTTTAAATTTCATGTGCTCAGCCCCCTTAAATTTTAATTTTGTTTTTTTCTTTTTTTATTCTAAAGAGGGTGGCATATTTTTTTTTGTAATTTTTGTATGCCCCGTAAACTGCAGTTTAGCCAAAATGTCTCATAATTTGAGACTTTTTCTATAGAAAAATATATCTGAATGTTGGGAATTTTTTTTCTATAGATCAGTCTTTTTTAAGATTTTTTTTTTAATAGAGCCTCAAATTATAAACATTTTTTTTCTTAACCAGAAGTCTCAAATTCTGTATGCAATGCGTTGAATACTTAAATAGAATGCATAAATATAAAAATATTGCAAAAGGTAGAAAAAAGACAAACAGATACACATATATTATATTTATTATTGCAGTTAACTATTGTGAATGATAATCTTTTTGCTCATAAGTTATCGTCCATTCGCATTGCTTTATTTTAACAACAACACAGTTTTAACAGCGTTTCTTGCTGTGATGAGAACAGACTATAAAACATATAATAAAATAGTGTTTTTACAAAAAGCGCATTTTTTTATAGCAATGCGAATGTACTTTTAACAAAATCGTTAAAAAAAACACGTATAATTATAAACTACCACTTCTTTTTTAAACGTAATTAAAGGTGTTAAAGGCGAAATTTCAATAAACTACACCATTTACAGATGTAATTCGTAAAAGATCAATTGTAATTCGAAGATTCCATTTGTAATTCGAATACTTCAATTGTAATTCGAAGATTCCAATTGTAGTTCGTAAAAGATCAATTGTAATTCGTAAAATATCAATTGCAATTCGTAAAAGATCAATTGTAATTCGCAAAAGATCAATTGTAATACGTAAAAGATCAATTGTAATTCGAAAAAGATCAAGTGTAATTCGTAAAAGATCAATTGTAATTCCTAAAATATCAATTTTAATTCGTAAAAGATTAATTATAATTCGTAAAAGATCAGTTGTAATTCGAAAATTCCAATTGTAATTCGTTAAATATCAATGGAAATTTAATGTTTTTCGAATTACAATTGGAATCTTGGAATTACAATTGATCTTTTACTAAATACAATTGATCTTTTACTTTCGAAGATTCCATTTGTAATTCGTAAAAGATCAATTGTAATTCGTAAAAGATCAATTATAATTCGATAAAGATCAATTGTAATTCGTAAAAGATCAATTGTAATTCGAAAAAGATCAATTGTAATTCGTAAAAGATCAATTGTAATTCGTAAAAGATCAATTGCAATTCGAAAAAGATCAATTGTAATTCGTAAAAGATCAATTGTAATTCGTAAAAGGTCAATTGTAATTCGAAAAAGATCAATTGTAATTCGTAAAAGATCAATTGTAATTCGTAAAAGATCAATTGTAATACGTAAAAGATCAATTGTAATTCGAAAAAGATCAATTGTAATTCGTAAAAGATCAATTGTAATTCCTAAAATATCAATTTTAATTCGTAAAAGATCAATTATAATTCGTAAAAGATCAGTTGTAATTCGAAAATTCCAATTGTAATTCGTAAAATATCAATGGAAATTTTATGTTTTTCGAATTACAATTGGAATCTTGGAATTACAATTGATCTTTTACTAAATACAATTGATCTTTTACTTTCGAAGATTCCATTTGTAATTCGTAAAAGATCAATTGTAATTCGTAAAAGATCAATTATAATTCGATAAAGATCAATTGTAATTCGTAAAAGATCAATTGTAATTCGAAAAAGATCAATTGTAATTCGTAAAAGATCAATTGTAATTCGTAAAAGATCAATTGCAATTCGAAAAAGATCAATTGTAATTCGTATAAGATCAATTGTAATTCGTAAAAGTCAATTGTAATTCGAAAAAGATCAATTGTAATTCGTAAAAGATCAATTGTAATTCGTAAAAGATCAATTGTAATTCGTAAAAGATCAATTGTAATTCCTAAAATATCAATTTTAATTCGTAAAAGATCAATTATAATTCGTAAAAGATCAGTTGTAATTCGAAAATTCCAATTGTAATTCGTAAAATATCAATGGAAATTTTATGTTTTTCGAATTACAATTGGAATCTTGGAATTACAATTGATCTTTTACTATATACAATTGAAACAATTTTTACACTGATCAGATTTGGTTTTAGAAGAATTTTTTTTTACTAAATTTTTTTTCTTTTATGTATGTATATAGCTACAAATATACGCCCTAATTTTTTTTTTGTTCTCCAAAAATGACTTGTTTAGTCTTTTTTTCTATATATTTTATCAAGTTTCTGCGCAAATAACATTATCATTTTCTTCATAATTATTTACATAAGTGTTTTAGCTAAATTACAAAAAACTACATCGCGGTTGTAGTTTTTGCATATTTTTGGTTAATTTAGAACAGATTTTTGTTCACTTCGACACAGTTTTTTTTTTGCGTGTCGTTTACTTCAACTTGATTACAATAGTTCGTAAGCAAATGTGTTCAACTTAAAGATAACCACTTTGTACAATGTGAACTAGTTTATTCAAATTGGATCTTTCACCACAGACCACAGTACATGAGTAGTAGGTATACAGAGGTGCATTTGATGTGTGTTAGTCAAAGGTTCGAAAGAATTAATTTTTAATTCAATTTTCTAATTTGAATTAAAAATATAGATTTTGATATTCCCTAAAATCATTATTCTTTTATCATTATTTTTTTTCCAAATCAATCTACAACAAATTGAATGGTGAAATTTTCTTATCATTCAATTTAAAACAGTGAAGCGCATTAAAAATTAGTTTTAGTGGGAACGGTGCTTTAGCGGGAAAATCTAGCGCTTTTTGTTTGGATTTAGTGAAAAAATTATAGTTTTTTTTTTTTCAATCGAAAACGCCAAGTTTGTCGAATTTTAGCGCTTTTTTGTTACTTTAGCGGGGGAATTTTATATTTTCCCGCTAAATTTTTTTCGGCGGTTTCTTTCGCGTTTTTATGAAAAGTCAATTTTCGTAGAAAAAATAATTTGGAGATTTTTTTTCTTTAATTTTTCTTTTTTGCCAATCAAAAATGCCAAGTTTTTCGGTTTTCAGGGCTTTTTTTCGTAATTTATAGGGAGAATTTTAAATTTTCCCCGCTAAATTTATTTTTGGCAGTTTCTAGCGCTTTTTTAGTGAAATTTAAAGGTTTTTGGTTAAAAATAGTTGGCAACAGTGTGCATATTGATTATAACGTCTGAAAAAACTAGCGAGTACTTGTTATACCATATTCACATTGGCATGTTTAAATTTAAACATGTGTTTCCCCATACATTTAAAACAAAACATCGTTTAATTTTAAACATCTCGAAAACATCTCCAAAACATTTCCAAAACATCTCGGAAACACGAAATAACAACCCTGTGTTAAGTTGTCATGAAAAAAACAGCCGCTGCTAAACGAACCAAAAGAGAAGCGGATGCTTTTTTAAACTACTGGCAATGCGAACACTTTCGTTTAATTTTAAACACAAAAGTTAAACGATGTTTTAAACATTGTATGCGAATATGGTATTACTTGATTACTTTACCAGTTGACTAACGAGCCCTGCAGTTTAACTCTCCAACATTGGTGAGTTAAACTTAAAAATACCACATCTTAAACCTAAAACAAATAATTTTGACAACTCAAATTTAAACATGTTTAAGTGCTTAAACTAGTTTAAAAAATTAATGCAAATATTTTTGCGTATATTATGCAAAAACTTATAACATTTTACCAAGCGTTTGCTTGTTTTATCTTAAAGTTGGTACAATTATGCAAGCTTGTGGGAAACTTTTGAAAAGTTAGGTATAATTATGCAAGTGCTTGGTAAAATGATATCAGTTATCGCATAATATTTGCAAAAATCTTGTTAAATGTGATACCTCCCAAGCGCTTGGTAAAATATTTTTTTGCGTTTAGTATTACTGGTGTTTTATTAAAAAACCTGTTCATAATATAAAGTCTGAACCCCATATTAATTGAACTAGTTTGTTCATGAACTACTCAAATCATCAAATAATTTACCGTTAACTGCTATAATAGATCAGCAAAAAAAAGTGTGCAAATAATATATCTGTCTCACTTTAACTAATTGTATTTCATAAACCAATTTGTATTTAATGTTGTGAAGTGTTAAAAAATGTTCTTGAAAAATAAATAAAAATTTGTAGAAATTATATCCAGCGTGATCGATTTTTATAATTGAAAGATTTAAAACATTAAAACTAATTTATAAAGTTAAATAAATACATGAATAGTTTTAAAAATTAAAATTGGATTTGTGTGTTTATAAATGTTTTTTTTTTTTTCATTCTGTACTATGTAGTTTCATAGTACATAGTACATAGTATGTACATTATCATATACTAAGTACATTACGGTGGCACGAATTTGACTTTTTCCGAATTTCGTCGAAAACAACCCAACATTTTTTCGAATTCAATTTTGAAGTGGAAGGGTTTATCCAACCAAAATGAAATTTTTAGTCGTTAATAAGCTAATAAAGCAAAATAATAAACAAACAAAAAAATCTAAAAAAAAATGTTTGGTTTGTATGGGGGAAAAAATTTTTTGGGGCAAAACTTTAACCCACCAAAGGCATGGGTTGATTTTGTCCGATTTGGCTAAAAATTTAAACAAAAGTTTAAAAAGAACCTTTATTTGCCCGGCGATCGACAAAATTCGAAAAAAATCATAATTCGTGCCACCCTAATTTATATATGTACCCGGCGCTTAAAATCTTGAAAAACTTAAATCTCGATTTTCTTAAAATTGGTGGTCAAAATAACAGATTTCTTCTACAGTATTTAATAAAATTTAAGTTATTTTTTGGGGCATTTAAAAAAAACTAAATGATGAATTAGTTAAATTAGTAGTAGTTTTTTTAATGTTTGAACATGGGGGAAAAAAATTAGCAATATATTTTAAAATTTTTTAAAAAAATTTATAAAAATTAACATTTTTTAGTTCGACACTTGTAGCACATTTATTATTAACTCAATCTGGACGCTATAAAGCGAAAATTAATACTTAATAAATAACATACTGGTGGCTCGTTTTTGATCTTTTCTCTCTGATTAAATTCTAATACCCACCAAAAGTGTCGGTACCCTAAGGCTAACTCACATGCAAAATACCATCGGAGTTTATCTTCTGTCGCTACTTTGCCCTCAAAATTGTGATTTTTGCAAAAAAAAATTTTTTTAAATAAAAGTTTTTTCATTAAAATAATTAAAAATTATTTTTGTATAAAATTTGATCGCAAATACTTGATTATGAAATATAAAGATTTTCCAGTATCATTACTTGATACCAAAAAAATTGCATGATTTTTGGGGCGTTCTCAAAGCACCTTTTTCAAAATTTGAAAATTTTATTAAAAAAAAATTAAAATATATTTTTTTTTATTTCTGAATTCATTAAGAGCACCTTGGAGAAGAAAAATTTGAAATATGGCGGATATCCGTCCGGCCACTTTTCGGGAATTGCTGGGGGAAGTTAGCGGATTTCAAGGAAATGTTGGTTTTATCAAAAATGTTGCTTAATAAAATCTTATAAATAACATTATTGAGCAAATTAGCGGTTTTTTCGTGTCGTGGCATTATATTAAACAACTGTATGTCTTTTATGAAATCTTACAGATTAGGACGTATTTAACCCACATTGGCTGGGGGTCAAAAATGACCCCGCAAAAAAGTTGAAGCTTAGAGCTTAAATATTGTGCTATAGACAAGTATAAAACGGCTTTTGTGTTTTGTACCCCAACTATAATTTTGTATTAATATATTATCTATAAAAAAAATCGTTAACCCTTTAAGGTAGGAGGTCAAAAATGACCCATTTAGTAAAAAATACATATTTTTTTATGGAAAATTAATTTGTGGCAATCTATTAGATAACTTTAAATCAGCCCTAAAATCTTACCAATTTAAGATATATTTAACCCATATTGGCCCGGGGTCAAAAATTAACCGGCAAAAACTTTTAGACAAAGTGCTTGGTTTTTTTGATATCAACTTAATGGGTAATTTTTGGTCTCCTAAGGGTTAATTATTTTTTTAAAGATAATGTATTATGTACTATGAAATTATAGTTGAGGGAAAAACACAGGAGACATTTTATACTTGTTTATAGCACAAAATTTAAGCTCTAAACTTCTAATTTTCTTCAGGGGTCATTTTTGACCCCCAGCCAATGTGGGTAAAAGAAGTCCTAGATCGGTAAGGTTTCATAAAAGACTTACAGTTATTTAATAGAACGCCACGATATGAAAAAACCGCTAATTTGTCCCATAATGTAATTTTTAAGATTTTATTAAGCCAAATTTTTGATAAAACCAACATTTCGTTGAAATCCGCTAACTTCCCCCAAAAGTGGCCCGACGGATATCCACCATATTTCACATTTTTCTTCTCCAAGGTGTTCTTAATGAATTCAGAAAGAAAAATTTATAAATTTAAAATTTTTTTTAACACAATTTTCAAATTTTGAAAAAAGGTGCAATGCTTTTCTAAACTTTTTCTTTTCCTTTTTACAAAAAATAAAACATTTATGCAAAATTCAATTTAAATTAATTTTTAAAATTTTTTTTGTAGTGTTTTTCAGTGCAAACATGGTTATTCTTAATGTACAGAGATGGTACGTCTTGAGATGCTATCAAGTTATATAATTTAATTTATGAACTTTTATAAAAACCTTAAGTTTTTACTTAAAAAATAATTCATACAACTCTTATAAATATTTTTTAAATTAAATAAATAACAAACGATATTTTTATTATTATGTATAATCAGTTGCATTAAATTGTTATTTCTACACCATTTCCAATTCTAAATTAAGTATCTAAATGTCGAAATGTATTTCAAAATTATCGAAATATATTTTAAAATTGTTCAAATACAATTATCCATACGTATTTCAACATTTTCCTAATGTAGTTTAAAATTTTTCAAATGCAAATCAGTAATTTCCAAATATAATTTAAAATTGCCTAAATGTAATATTTTAAAATTGTCCATATGTAATTCTTAATTATTATGTATTTTTAAATTCTTCAAATACAATTGTTCAAACGTATTTTAAAATTTTCCAAATGCACATCAAAAATTTCCAAACGTAATTTAAAATTGTCTAAATGTAATATTTCAAAATTGTCCATATGTAATTCTTAATTATTCCAATGTATTTTAAAATTTTTCTAAATAGAATTATCCAAACGTATTTAAAATTTTTCCAAATGTATATCAAAAATTTCCAAACTTAATTTTAAATTGTCTAAATGTAATATTTCAAAATTAACCATATGTTTTTCAAAATTGCCCAAATATATTTTCAAATTGTTTATATGCACTACAGAATTATTTAAATGAAAAATTAAAATTTTTAAGAAGAATTTCAAAATTATCCAAATGTAATTTAGAAAATTTTCCAATTGTATTTTAAAAATTTCCAAATGTATTTTTAAACTGTCTAAATGCGTTTCAAAGATTTTCAAATGTATTTTGAAATTGTACAATTGCATTTGTATATTTGTCGAACTGTATTCTAGAATTGTCCAAAAGTTTTTTGAAAAGAAAACATAGTTTTGATACATAATTTTTTTAAATACATTTGGACAATTTAAAAATACATTTGGATAATTTTGAAATAGTTTTGGACATTTTTAGAATACAGTGGAACAATTTTAAAATATATTAAGATAATTTTAAAATACAATTGGACAATTTAAAAATACATTAAAAAAAATTTTAAATACATTTAGGCAGTTTAAAAATACATTTGGAAATTTTTAAAATACAATTGGACAATTTTTTAAATTACATTTGGAAATTTTTGATATGCATTTAGAAAATTTTAAGCTTAGTTTAGAAAATTTTAAGCTAAGTTTAGAAAATTTTGAAATACATTTTAATAATTAAAAACTATATTTGAAATTTTTTTTTAAATACATTTGGATAATTTGATTTGGACAATTTTAAATTATATTTGAGCAATTTGGAAATACATTTAGAAAATTATGAAATACAATTGAAAATGGTGTAGTATTTATTTGTATGTCTCGTATTAAATATAATTCTGAAATACAGTCGGATAAATCTTAAATATAATTAAAAAAATTTTAGCACATATTTTAAAATAAATTGGAAATTTGAAGTTGAATTAACAATAGAAAAATCTTAAACACAGCACTATTTCATTTTATAAATTATTTAATAGAATCGTATGAAATAAAATGTATTTTTCTAAAATAAAATTTAAGGATACACATATGTTTCTGAATATATATATTACTTAATATATAAATAAATACACGGTCAAACAAACAAAAAATTACAACTTCGTAAGTGTTACATTTGATATTTTAACACACATATTTTTATATTAATAAAAAAAATTAACAAAAATTCTTAAAAAAGAAAATCTTTTGTATATATAATTATTATAAGTACTTTGATTATTTATTACTGTAAATATTTTGTTATAACCAATGTATTAAATGTATTAAAATTAAAAAAATAAAAAAATATGTGCATATGTAACACACATGAAATAAAAAAAAACACTAATTTGCATTTTATTAGTTTTTGTCGCCAGAACTGCTAGGTAAAACCATATAGTTGGAATAACCAATTGCTAAATCTATTAGTTAGAGTGACCATTATATCATTTAGCACAACAACAAATAATTTTAGTTATTTCAGTCACTACAACTGAAACTATCAGTTACTACCCCCAAAGCCATTATTAAATATCTATTATGCTAAACCATTATCGGTAGTACCAAACGAATTCTTGCCTTGTTTATGAATCGGTAGGTGGGACCGCATGAATTCGATTGGCGACAAATTCGGTTGCGACAACAAATCTGTTCTCTGTGTGTACAAACAGATTGAAGCTATCAAGGTATCGATAGCATACAATTTTTTATAAGAAAATTATCGAAGCAAAATTTTCTAAAGAAAATTATTGATTTATCGATGTATTGATAACACAAAATTTTCTTTTAGATTATTGAGTTATCGATGTATCAAAAACACACAATTTTCTATAAGGAAATTATTAAGTTATCGATGTATCGATATAAAGATATTTTCTATAAGAAAATTTGTCTCACACAAGATTTTCAATAAGAAAATAATTCAGTTATCGATATATTGATAACACCAAATTTTCAATAAGAAAATGATGGAGTTAATGATGTATTGATAACACAATATTTTCTATAAGAAATTTATAGAGTTATCGTTGTATCGATAACGAAAAATTTTCCATAATAAAATTATAGTATAATCGTTGTATCGGTAACGCAAAATTTTCTATAAGCAAATTATTGATTTATCGATGTACGAGAACACAAAGTTTTCTATAAGAAACTGATCAAGTTATCGATGTATCGATGACACAAAATTTTAATCAACTATCGATAACGCAAAATTTTCTATAAGAAAATTGGTCCAACACAATCTTTCTATAAGCAAATGATTGAGTAATCGATGCAGCGATAACAGAAAAATTTCTAAAATAAAATTATTGAGTTATTGATGGCATGAATTTCTATAAGAAAATTATAAAGTTATCGATTTTTCGATAACGTAAAATTGTCTAAAAAAAACCAATGGATTATCGATAACGCATAACTCTTTATAAGAAAATTATTGAGTTATCGATATATTGAAAACACAAAATTTTCTATAAGAAATAGATTGTGTTGTCTTGTATCAATAATTTTCTATAAGAGCTTTCGATGTATCGAAAATAATTGAGTTATAAATGTATCAATAACTGATGGTTTCGATGAGTGTTATCGCTGTATCGATTTAACAAAATTTTCTACAAGAGAATCATTGAGTTATCGACGTATAGATAATACAAAATTGTCTGTATGAAAATGATATGATAGTTATCGATGTTATCGATGTATCAAAAAAATTGTCTATAAGGAAATGATTGAGTTATCCATGTATCGATAACACACAATTTTCTATAAGAAAATGATTGAGTTATAGATGTATCGATAACACAACATTTTCTACAAGAAAATGATTGAGTTATCGATGTATCGACAACACAAAATTTTGTAGAAAAAATGATTGTGTTATTGATATATTTATAACCCAAAATTTTCTATAAGAAACTGATTTAGTTATCGATGTTTCGATAACAAAAAATTGTCTATAAGAAAATGATCGAGTTATCGATTCATCCCTACCGCAAAATTTTCTATTAAAAAAATTGGTCTACACAACATTTTCTTTGAGCAAATGATTGAGTAATCGATGTATCGGTAACAGAGAATTTTCTGTAAGAAAATTATTGAGTTAATGATGTATCGATAACACTAATTTTCTATAAGCAAATTATTAAGTTCCATGCAAGAACAACACAAGACAATGTATTGAGCTATATTCTATAAGCAAATTATTGAGTTATCGATGTAAAGATAACACACATTTTTTTATAGGAAAATGATTTGTAAATCGATGTATCGATAACACAAGACGTTCTATAATAAAATTATTAAAAATTTTTTATAAAAAAATTATTGAGTTATAGATGTACCGACAACACAAAATTTTCTGTAAGAAAATGACCGAGTATATATAACACAACATTTTCGATAAGAAATGATTAAGTTATCGATAAAAAAAAAATATATAAGAAAATAATTGAGTTATCGATGTATCGATAACAAAAAATTTTCTATTAGAAAATGATTGAGTTATCGATGTATCGATAACATAATATTTTCTATAAGAAAATGATTGAGTTATTAATGTATCGATAAGACAAAATTTTCTATAAGAAAACGTTTGGGTTATCGATGTATCCATAATTCTATTAGAAAATGGTTAAAATATGGATGAATCGATAACACAAAATTTTCTACAAGAAAATGATTGAGTTATCGATGTATCGAAAAAACAAAATTTTCTAGAAAAAACTTATTGAGTTATTGATGTATTGATAACCAAAAATTTTTTATAAGAAACTGATTCGATGTTTCGATAACACAAAATTGTCTATATTAGACTATATCTATATTAGTTATCGATTCATCGCTAACGTAAAATTTTCTATAAGAAAATTGGTCTACACAACATTTTCTATAAGCAAATGATTGAGTAATCGATGTATCGATAACAGAAAATTTTCTATAAGAAAATTATTGAGTTTATGATGTATCGATAACACTAATTTTCAATAAGCAAATTATTAAGTTCCATGCAAGAACAAGGCAACATTTTCTATAAGAAATATATTGAGTTATCAATGAATCGATAACATAAAATTTTTTATAAGAAAATTGCTAAGTTATCGATTTATCGATAAGTCAATATTTTCTGTAAGAAAATGATTGAGTTATCGATGTTTCGATAACGCAAAATTTTCCATAAGAAAATTATAGTGTAATCGTTGTATCGATAACGCAAAATTTTCTATAAGCAAATTATTGAGTTATCGATGTACGATAACACAAAATTTTCTATAAGAAACTTATTTAGTTATCGATGTATCGATAAAACAAAATTATCTACAGGAAAATAATCGAGTTATGGATGTATCGATAACACTTAATTTTCTATAAGAAGATGATTGAGTTATCGATGTATCGATAACGCAAAATTATTTATAAGAAAATGATTGAGTTATCGATGTATCGATAACGCAAAATTTTCTATAAGAAAATGATTGAGTTATCGATGTATCGATAACAGAAAATGTTTTTAAAGGAAATGATTTAGTTATCGATGTACCGATAACACAGAATTTTCTATAAGAAAATTATTGAGTTATCGATAACACAAAATTTTCTATCGATGTACGATAACACAAAATTTTTTATAAGAAACTTATTTAGTTATCGATGTATCGATAACACAAAATTATCTATAGGCATTGGTGTAGGAAGCCAACATTTCTGGGGGGGGGGGGGGCTAAAGCCCCCCTAGATTTTTTTTAATTTTTTGGTATTTTTTTTTAATAGAAAAACCCAGACCTATTCCTGAAGCGTTCCCTTTAACATGCGTATAGGTGTCCTAGAAACGAATGCCCCCTGAAAGCGGTTAAAAATTCATATTTTTTTTTAAATTTTGATTCTGTAGATTTTTCGGAAATTTAGAACTCCGAGATATGTTTTGAGAATGAAAGATTTTTAATGTTCTTCCTATAGTAAAATCATTAGATTACTATGATTTTTTTCAAGAAAAAGTTCTGATGATTGCAAAAGTTGATGATTATTAGTCAAAATTATCAGATTCTTTCTTTTAATAACTTTTGTCTATAAAAAACCCCCTTACAATTTAGAAACTTTTTTAAATCAAAGAAGTTAAAATGTTTTCCTGAAGGTAAAACCCTAAGATTCGGTAAAGTTTTTATTACTGACAAAAACATCAGTTTCATATAAAAACTTTTTTCAATAATTCAGACTATTTTTCAATGGGAAAAACTATTAGATCTTATAAATAATCATTAGACTCATTGAATAATCATAACGAGTCCTAAAGACTCATTACATATTATTATTATTTATTGCTGCAAAAATTATTGAAATCATTAAATTATTAAAAAAAAAAATTTGAATGATTAGAATTCTGGGGGGGGCTAAAATTATTCTGGGGGGGGGGCTAAGCCCCCCCCCAGACAGGGCTATCTACGCCTATGTCTATAGGTAAATAATTGAGTTATGGATGTATCGATAACACAAAATTTTTTATAAGAATATTATTGAGTTATCGATGTATCGATAACACAAAATTTTCTATTAGAAAATTATTGAGTTATCGGTGCATCGATAACCCAAAATTTTCTATAAGAAAACTATTGAGTTATCGATGTTTCGATAGCACAAAATTTTCTATAAGAAAATGATTTGGCTATCGATGTATCGATTACACAAAATTTTCTATAAGAAAATGATTGAGTTATCAATGTATCGATAACACAAAATTTGTTTAAGAAAATGATTGAGTTATCGATGTATTGATAACACAAGATTTTCTATAAAAAAATTATTGAGTTGTCGATATATCGATAACACAAAATTTTCTGTAAGAAAATGATTGAACTATCGATGTATCGATAACAAAAATTTTCTATAAGAAAATTATTGAGTTATCGATATAACGATAACACAATAATTTCTATAAGAAAATGTTGAGTAATCGATATATCGATCACACAAAATGTTCTATAAGCAAATTATTAAGTTATCGATCAAGTTACACATCATTGTCGACAACACAAAATGTTGTGTTATCAATGTATCGATATGTAACACAAAATTTTGTATGAGAAAATTATTGAGTTATCGATAACAAAAATTTTCTTTAAGAAAACTTTTGAGTTAATGATGTATCGATAACGCAAAATTGTCGATATATTGATAACGTGAAATTTACTATAATAAAATTATTGAGTTATCGATAATAAAAAATTTTCTATCAGAAACTTATTGAGTGATCGATGTATCGATAACGAAAAATATTCTATTATTGAATTATCGATGTATTGATTATGCAAAATTTTCTATAAATAATTGTAATATCAATATTACAAAATTATCTATAAGACACATCGCTAACTCAATCATGTTCTCATAGAAAATTTTTGTTATCTGTACAACGAATTTGTGTTATCAATATTTCGATAACTCAATTATTTTCTTATAATAAATTTTGTGTTATCGATACATCGATAACGCAAAATTTTCTGTAAAGGCGCGTTTAATAAAAAAATTTTAACGTAAACAAAATTTATTTTTTCTAGAGATGTTGTATAAGAATGCTTGAGGTGGCAAATTTTCGATTTTTCTATCGAGATTTCTTTCTCGTTTGAACGCACCTTAAGAAAATTAATGAGTTATCGATAACACAAAGAAAACATACGAAAAAAAAAGATAAGAAATTAGTCATCGATAACTCATTTTCTTTTAGAAAATTATTGAGTTATACATGTATCGATAGCACAAAATTTTCTAAAGGAAAATTATTAAGTTATCGATGTATCGATAACACAAAATTTACTATAAGAAAATGATTGTAGAAAAAGATTGAGTTATCGAATTATCGATAACACAAAATCGATGTAACGATACTTAACATTTTCTAATAGAAAATATAAAAAAAATATAAAAATTTAGTTAGCGATGTATCGATACCGCATTTTTCTACAAGAAGATTATGTAGTTATCGATGTATCGATAACACATAAATCACAGAATCTCACATTACAGAATTACAGATCATACTCACTTTATCATTTTGTGTGTTAGGCATCGAAATATCGGTCTAGGACCCCATAAAAATGTTCTATCAATGCACATTGGTCTCCAAGACCCATTTTTTTGGCCAAAACTCAAAACTTTTTTTTCTATATTTGTTGTTGGAATATTGTAGCAAATACTTCAGATAAACAAAAAAAATAATTTGTTTTTGCAAACTTTAATTAACTGTTATTCTATGAAGTGAGAAAGTTCAATGTTGTAAGTGCAGTGGTAAACTGAAAAACGTAATGTAATTTTTTGTTTTCTTCTGACACTGGCTAGACGAAAATGTTATGAAAATTAATGACGATAGTAAGTATTTCAATTTTTAATATTGAAATATTTAATAAAAATTATGGAAAAAGGAAAATACAGGAAAACTTTCATAACCTCAAAATCAGTGATTTTTGGTTTTTATAAAAGAAAATATAGTATAAAACTTATAAAATTTCAAGCGATTTCAATGACCCAAAAAGACAAAAAATTAAAGTGATATTTGGTGCTTCCAAATCATCAATAACTTTTTGCTAGTTGTTGCTTATTTTCAAGAAATCAATTTTTGTTTCAGGAAACTTTTGCCCCAAAAATTGTGATTTACTCACAGTGTGGCAGAGTGGAAATATAAAACAAGAACAAACCCAACGTGTTTCTTGGCGAAAATCAAAGAAACAAAAAGATTTCTTCAGTAAAATTTAATAGCGGTTCTTTTCTGACAACATTTTAACCCTCTATCTCCCATTTTTAGGGGTCACTTTGTCCCTTTTTTCAAATATCCTCATCGAACCCCACTATGGCGTGCGTTTAAAGAGTAAAAATGTTTTAAAAAAATGTTTTGCATAAAATTTCACTAGGGGTTGTCAACGGCCAAAAGTTATTGCGATATAACCAAAATGTTTAAAACATGAAATTTTGAAATTATCATATTTTGTTAAATTGTGTTTCACTATGATATTTTACAATTTCACTTTTTTAAGCATCCTAAACTTTTTGCTTAATCTTTAGCCTTTGACAACCCATAGTGAAATTTAGTTCATAAAATATTTGTAGAACATTTTTACCATTTAAACGCACGTTTAAGTGGTGTTCTAAGAGAATATTTGCGAAAAAGGTCCAAAATGACCACTAAAAATGTAAGATAGGGGGTAATATGTTACAAGAACATCTGTTAATATTAATTAGCTTAGAAGCAGATTTGTAAATTTTTTTTTATACGACTTTGGTGAAAAACAATTCAAGAATTTATAATTTTACTTTATTAAGCATTTTGCATTTTTCGAACGAACTTTTGGTGTTTGCCAACCCCTAGTGAAATTGATGCAGAAAATTTTTGTATATCATTTTAACCCATTTAACGGTGTTTTTATGAGAATATTTAAAAAAGAAGCAATATGACTCCTAAAAATGAGAGATAGAGGGTTAATACCCAGCAAATTTTTGCATTACTAGTAATGAGTATAGTAATTAGTAATAATTATTGGTATGTACTTACTCATTGCATGAAACACTACTTATTCTATAAAGGCCGTGGACAAAAATAATTAGTGCCTACAAGCTTACGAGTAGGGAGATAAATAACTACTTACCTATAACGAGTAAAATAAGTAGTCACTTATAAGGAATAAAATAATTAGTTGCAAACGGAGTTTGAGTTTATATATTGTTTTTTCTGATTGGACTTAATTTTCCAAGTGAACTTACAAATAAGTATTTATTTTTAACATTCTCAATAACTAATTATTTATATTATTTCAAATAAGTACTTACATATTACAATATAAGGCACTAGTTGCTTTTTGGACTAAAGTAATGCAGTGGGTAATGAGTAGTTGTTATAAGTAATGTAATTGGCAGTCGTTACTTTTCACAACACATTACCTAGTTTTTGCTGGGTATGTTCTTAGAAAAGAATCGCCATCAAATTTTACTGCTGACATCTTGTAACATTATTTACCTCAGATTCAGATTTAGTACTTTTTTTACTTATTCAACACGCCTTTGACAAAAATTTGAAAACTTCAGTGGGCTATAAAAAATTAACTCGATCTAAGTTTTTAAAACCTTTCGGGTTTTGGTATACTTAAATTTTGTTGGCACCATCTAAGATAAAAAGGGTGTTGCACAGTGTTATAGTAAAAAAACTTAAAAACATGAAGAGAATAATATGTTCCCTCGGCTCTAGATGGGTTAAAAAATAGATTAAAATTTTTCAAAACTTTAAAAAATTTATGTCTTTTGTTGTTACTAGTGTATTTTATTTCAATTCATGTGTATAAGTGATTAGTTTAGTTTTGGCCAAAAAATATGGCTTGCCAGACCAATGTGCAATGTCCGTCTCTCCGTCCGTCTATCTGTGGAAATCACGATGCAGTCCTTAAGTTTGGTGCGAATATGTCTTATAGGCATAGGCTGGTTAAGTTTGAAAATGGGCAAAATCAAATCAGGAGGAAAAGATCCCCCTTAAAAATCTCTGAAAAAATGTAAGTTTTTACAAATTTTTTTTGTACTTTTGTTTTGCAAATGAGAAATTTTTATATCAGAAGAACTTTAAAGTCCCGCAGTTGAACACAGGGGACTATAAAACACGATTTGCTTTTGTTCGCCCATTTTTGTGGGCGTAAATATAAAAATTATTTAAAAATAGATAAAGTTGTATTATTAAATGAAAAAATATAATAAATGAATTTCAAACATTTATTGCTATACGGAATGTGTCCCGCAACGATCCCTCCCGACTAAAGAAAAACTCCCCCAGAATAGAGCCAAAAATATCGTTATATGGGAGAGTTAGAGAGTTAATATGTTTCACAAAAACCTGTGCCTTAATATTTTCAACAAAGTTGCAAGACAAAAATCTCAGATTATGGGACATTATCCAATAGAAAGTTCTGAAATTTTATATCTTTTTCTTTTTCTTTTAGAGAAAAAGGCTCAGATTCTTAAAATTTATGTTGATTTTCTTTACGGTTTGCTGTGGTAAAACTTCCTAAAGTAGGGTACTTTTTGTGGTCAATTTCAACCAGTTATAATTCGTTTTTGCTTATGTTTGGTGACCAACTTAAACAAGCAAAAACTACCAAAACAAATCACAAAAACCTGAGTTTGGTTAAACAGTAGAATGTCCCTTATTTTGGAAATGTTGGAAATGTTGAGACGGTACCCGCTCATTTTTTTCCTTTTGACTTAAAAATAAAATTTTTTTACCGTAGGACCCCTGCGGCTCTAAATTTTTTTTTTCCAAACATTTTTTTAGAGCTGAAAGCCTTTTCCCACCAAAATCAAATTTTTTGTCGTGAATAAGCTAATCAAGTAATATAATAATTAATAACAAAAAAATTAAAAATCAAAAAAAATGTTTGGTTTGTATGGAAAAATGATTTTTTAGGTCCCGCTCTTCAAGGCCCCGTCGCGTAGGGAAGGCGTGGTCGTAGGGGCGTAAAATTTTTCCTCAGTTATTTTTAAGTCAAAAGGAAAAAAATGAGCGGGTACCGTCTCAACATTTCCAACATTTCCAAAATAAGGGACACTCTATTAAACAGTCAGTGTATATGCTCCTAAAATCCATGACCATTAATAGAAGGAGTAGAGTGGGTATTATGGCTCAAAATGTAACGCCTTTATGTAGGTACTTTTTGTATATTTACTTTTGCTTTTGGTCATCATCATTTGTCATTGTCCACCTTTGAAATTGTATTAAAAGTGTTTTTCTGTTTACATTTTTGGTTAATTAATTTAAATGAAAACTGAAATTTGTATTTGAATATAATAAATGAATGTCGCTTAATAATAGCCTATTTTGGTGTGTGTTATCTTAATTATGTACTTGCCAGGATTATAATTCTATAATAAGAGATTGTAAAATCTATAAAAAGGATTAGCATATGGGACATTAACAAATATTTAAGTAAATATCATTTTCTTAATCTAATGGCTTAAGATGTGGGCATGTGTAAATATATGAGGGATTACAAAGGAAATGTTCCGGTACACTTTATAAAGTTGTAAAAAATCTTGAGGAAAAAAGTGAAAACGGTGAATTCGTCCTTCTGTTGATTTGATATGCAAAAAAGACTATTGCGAAAACAAAATTTTTGAAAAAGAAATTTGTTAAAACAAAATTGAAAAAAAAAAACAAGTAGAAAAGATAAATTCGACTTTGCCGAATCTATGAATACCCTCCACAATGCCTTTTTTTAAAGGCTAGTAAAATTTTAACGTGAAAAAATTAACAATTGAACAGTTCATGCGAATAAGCACTAGACTGGGTCGACCATAAAGGAGAAAAAAAAGTTCCCATTGTGCGGGCTTAATTTTAAAGCTTACCTCGAAAAAGTTCCATAGCCAAAATATTAGATTTTTAGGTCGCGATTTGGTACCGCCGAAATCGTTTTTTTTCATAGCTTTGTCAGTTGATGTCCGATCGTTTAAAAAAAAAAATTGTTAGAAAGTCCTCAGCGAGTACTAAAGTTGACTCATATCTGGTTTTAACCTCAGAGGTCATCTTCTTGTTATGATTGTTAGTTTCTCATCTTTCTACCCACTTAAATGATTTTTATTTTTCCATTAAATTATAGCACTAAAAAATTCATGAAATTCTTCCCTTGGAAGTATCCATTTAAATTTATTAACAAAAAAGTTACATTTGATTTAAGATTTTCATATACAATATAAAGAAAATTAGAAAAAACACTTGTTATTATGCCTTTAAATTATATTTAATTTTTTTAGTTTGTATTTAAATACATACGAACAAGTGTTTTAAATCTTTTTCTATGGAAATTTAAAATTGAATGTAACTTTTTTGTTAATTAATTTAAGAGGGTACTTCTAAGGGAAGAATTTCATGAATTTTTTAATGCTATAATTTAATGGAAAAATAAAAATCATTTAGGTGGGTAGAAAGCTGAGAAACTAACACTCATGACACGAAGATGAGCTCAGAGGTCAAAACCAGATATGGGTCAAATTTAGAACTCGCGGAGGACTTTCAAACAAATTTTTTTTAAAACGATCGGACATCAAATGACAAAGTTATGAACAAATAACGATTTCGGCGGTACCAAATCGCGACCTAAAAATCTTATATTTTGGCTATGGAACTTTTTCGAGGTAAGCTTTAAAATTAAGCCCGCACAATGGGAACTTTTTTTTTCGACCCGGTCTAATAAGCACGAATAGACCATTTGTATAATTTTACATATGACGACAAAAACGCAGGAAACGGCTAAAAACTAATATTTTGTCCAACATTTTTGCATAATGCACTTATCCATTAATGCAAAAAAGTTCACAAAAATATAAGTTTTAAACCATTTCCTGCGTTTTTATCGTCATTTGTAAAATTATACAAATGGTCTATTCGTCCTAATTCGCATGAACTGTTCAATTGTGATAGGTTAGGTTGAGAGGTTGACGTAATGTCCACAAGACCAGATCCTGATCCATAGTGATACCTCATGAAAAGGGGGGGGGGGGGGGTGTTGAAGGGGGCGGGGAGGGGGATTGTGGTGGGGTGTTGGGCTTCTCTACACATTAATTAACATTAATTCACGTTCTTCCGTCTTCCTGTCCCATAGCAGACTATTTAAGTCCACACATGCGTCTCATAAAATTTACTCATCTTGATATATTTTAACATCTTCCACGGGCTGATCCCTCTTAGTTCCTCCACATTCTGAAAGAAATAAGAGCCAAAACAATTAAATCGAGTGCGAGATAGTGCAGGGCACTGACAAAGATAATGTAGTGAATCTTCCACTGTCTCCTCGTCCCCGCACCATCTGCACAAGCCATCCTCAATTAATCTTAACATTTTCAAATAACATTTCAAGCCGGTGTGGCCTGTTATTATACCTACATACTTCCTTAGATCTGCCTTTTCCATATGTAAAAGCGTTTTTTGAACAATTGTGATAAGAAATATTTTATTTTGCGTAAAAAACTCTTTTTTTGTCATTTCACAAAAAAAAAAAAATACAAAAATTTTTTTTGAGTGTAAAACTTTTTTCGAGTGTAATGTTTTTTTTACTGTAAAAATATTTCTGAGTGAATGCACATAATATTGACTACAAAAATATTGAATACACAACATATTGACATTTTTGTAAAAAACAACTAAATTTTTTTATGAGTGTAAATTTTTTTTTTAATGTAAATTTTTTTTCGACTGTAATTTTTAAGTTACCAATTATTTTAAAACTAAACCAGTTTAAAAAGCATTGCTTTAAAACTAAACAAGTTTGAAAAGCATTGTTAAGTTACCACCAATGCTTTTAAAACTTGTTTACCACGTGGCATTTACGATGAACAAAATCTGAAATTCGGAGTTTTGCTTATAACTTTTGAACCACTGGACCGATTGAGCTGAAATCCAATACCAAACAGATACATGCCACGTTTCAGCATTCTCATTATTGTCTTTCGAAAGTTATCGTGTTTTTTATCTCGTAAATTCGCGAAAAACCCTTGCCGAAATTTACTCTTTTGCTCATAACTTTTGAACCACTGGACCGATTTAGCTGGATTGCAATACCAACCTGACCAGGTAAATGACCAACATATATGCCAAACTTCAGTAGCCTCTGTGAAGTCTTTCAAAAGTTAGCGTGTTTTCTACGGACGGACAGACGGACGAACGGACATCGCTAGATCGACTTAAAATCGACCGAGGATCATAAATATATATACTTTATGGGGTCCTAGACCAATATTTCGATGTGTTACAAACGGAATGACAAACTTATATATACCCTCTATCACTAGAGTGGAGGGTATAAAAATTAAAAAAACAAGTAAAAAGATAAAATATATAAAAATTTTTGCTAGAACAATTTTATTTTATTTTCCTGCAAGGAAAGTATGCCACTCGATCTGAAATCATCGATACCTTGACTGGTGAAAACGGAACATATCGCTAAAACTCCTATTACGTGACAGATAGACTTATAACTGTCTCAAAAAGTTTATCCTTTCACCGGAGACAATAGGACAAAACAAAATTTTCCAATTTTTTACCAAATTCCGATCAAAATTTTAAAATTTTTTTAGATCCAGTAAAAATTTCATCAAAAATTATTTTCGAAAAAAATTGTTAAAACTTTTTCAAGTCACGAAATATTTTTGAAAATTTTCGAAGTCTTGGACATAACATTTTTTTGACAACTCTTTTGCGTTTTGGAAAATTTTTGAAAATTTTCCAAGTAAAAAACTTTTATTTCATATCAATCCCTGTTTCATTCCATTTCGTTCCCTTCCTTTTAGGCTTCCTTTTAGGCTGATGTCTAGTTTTAAAAAAGTTGCAAAACGCCACCTGAGTTTGACTATATAAGCTAACGATTAACAAAAAAAGAAAATAAAAATTATTATTGCGAAATAATGTGAGAGACAAAAAAGTTGAAAGAATGTATGAGGTGAGGTTTGAGATTACTAGAAATAGAATTGTAGTGTTGCAAACTGTCAAAAATTTATTCTGTAGAAACTATAAATGTGCTCATATATAAAAACAATTTCCATAAATAAGACAAGCCGACATTTAAAATCCTACTGATGATAGCACTAACTGGAGTGTTTGAAACCAGTATGGGAATACCAGAAATGTCTATATGTTTTCATTTCCTAAAAAAACAAAATTTTAGTAACTTGGGTTTGTAACTTGGTTAATAATTAACCTCGTGGTGAATAAAAAAAATATTCAACACCTGCTAAATAAAACGTAACATAATTATTTCTTATAAATTGTTTTTTTCAGTATTTTTTTAATCGATATTTTTTTATCAATATTTTTCAGCAATATTTTTCCCCTCAATATTTTTTTTATCAATTTTTTTTCCATCAATATTTTTTTTCTGTCAATATTTTCTTTTTTTATCAAAGAAAATGTTTTCATACATATTTTTTTTGTGTTCATTGAAATTTTTGATTTTTTTAATCAATATTTTTTCAACAATTTTTATTTCATCAATATTTTTTTTTTTTCATTAATATTTTTTTTCCATCAATATTTTTTCCATCAATATTTTTTTTTTTTATCAAAAAAATTTTTCTTTCTTCTTGTTGTTCAAAAATTTTGTTTGTTGTAATCAACTTTTTTTCATTAATATTTTTTATTAATATTTTTTTATCAAAAAATTTTTTTTTTCATAATAATTTTTTAATATTTTTTTTTTTTTAACAAAAATCATTATTTTTTTCATGAATATTTTCATCAATATTTTTTTTTTTCATTAATATTTTTTTTCATCAATATTTTTTTTCATCAATATTTTTTTTTCATCAATATTATTTTTCATCAATATTTTTTTTCATAGTTTTTTTTTCATACATATTTTGTGGAATTCATTTTTATACCCTCCAACCACAGTCTGGGGGTATACTCACTTTGTCATTCCGTTTGTAACGCATCGAAATAACGGTCGGCGACCCCATAAAGTATATGGGGCTTTCCAAGCCAAATCACTCACTTTTAGACCCGACCCCTTTCGATTTATTTTATTTTTGGATATGTTTTAGTACTTACTAAATGCAACTTGGACACCAATTTTCAGCCTTTTATTCCAAGATGGTGTTGAGTAATCAATTTTTCAAAATGGCGATTTTTTCAAAAAAATTAAAAACTTGAAATTTTCAATTAATTTTGACCAGTTAAAACTTTAGATATCTTAAAAAAAAAATTGGACAACGTTTTGTTGGTATTTAAATGTAGTTTTAGAAAAAAAATATTAAAAAATTATTCGAAGTAATTATCACTTATTTTTTAACGTTTTAAAATTAAAATCGACTTTTTGAAAAAGTCCGAAACCTTCGATTTTTTTTTTTTAAATCTAAAAGTTCTACTCTAAATTACGCAACTTTTAAGCCATAAATCGAGATGTGATCGCAATTCGGTCTATTTTTTTTTTAAATTTTGAAAATTGCCCCTTATACTTTTTGAGTCTGATTTATTTTGTATTGTCCTTAAAAAAAAATTAAATTGGTAGATACTTACCCTAACTTACCCTAGATATATTCATTTCGAAGTAAAAATACGTCTCACAAACATTAACAATGATCGGACATGGGTAAGGCGTTCCGCATGGGACTTGAAGTTTAGAAAGCGGATTACTAGGAAAAATATGGATTTTTTTCTGTTTTCTAATTTTTTTTGGTATTTCAAGTTAAGTTTAAATTCAAGTGGTTACAGAATTATGATACGGAGTAACATGCCTCTCTAATAAGGTACCAAAAACTGAAATCGGTTGAAAATCAGCCAAGTTATTACAACTTCCCCAGGCATCTAACGTATGGCAGACCACTTGATTAAGCAATACAATCCGATTTTCGAAATTCATTGAAATTTCGTACTGTAATAACATTTTTTTATTCTTCAAATTCGAATGTATTTAGATGACAAGTATTTTTCATATTGTGTTTTGCTAACATTTTTTAAATTAATGCGAAAAATGCCTGCATTTTCAACACCCTTTTGAAATCTCTATTTAAAAATTTTTTGTTTTTTTTTGTTTTAAAATTTGGAAAAACCAAAAAAAATATTACACTGAAACATGAATAATGAAAAAATGTTATTACAGTAGAAAATTTCAATATATTTAAGAAAAGGGACTCGTATTCATTAATCAAGTGGTATGACACGCGCTAGATGCCTGGGGAAGTTGTAATAACTTGGCTGATTTTCAACCAATTTTAGTTTTTAGTACCTTATTAGAATGGCATTTTACTCTACATCATAATTCTGTAATCACTTGAATTAAAACTTAACTTAAAATATCAAAAAAATTGAGAAAATAGACAAAAATTCATATATTTCCTTGTAAATCGTTTTTAAAACTTCAAGGACCATGCTAAACACTTTACCCATTTCCGATCGTCCTAAATTTTTGTGAGACGTATTTTTACCTCAAAGTGAATATATCTAGGGTAAGTTACGGTCAGTATCTACCGATTTATTTTTTTTGGATCACCATATAAAATAAATCAGAGCCAAAAAATAAAAGGTGCAATTTTAAAAAAATAGAAAGAATTGTGATCACATCTCGAATTATGGCTCAAAAGTTGCGTAATTTAGAGTTGAATTTTTATAGTTTTTTACAAAAAAATCGAAGGTTTCGAACTTTTTTAAAAAGTCGATTATAATTTTTAAACGTCAAAAAATAAGTGATAATTACTTCGAATAATTTTTTCATATTTTTTTCTAAAACCATATTTAAATACCAACAAAACGTTGTCCAACTTTTTTTTAAATATCTATATTTTTTAATGGTCAAAATTAATTAAAAATTTTAATTTTGTATTTTTTTTGAGAAAATCGCCATTTTGAAAAATTGATTACTAAACACCATCTTGAAAATTGGTGTCCAAGTTGCATTTAATAAATACTAAAACATATCCAAAAATAAAATAAATCGAAAGGGGTCGGGTCTAAAAGTGAGTGATTTGGCCTGGAATGCCCCGTAAACATAATGGGGTTGCCGACCGATATTTTAATGCGTTTTGCATGGAATGACAGATTAATATAGTGTTATGTTTTTCTAGAACATTTTTTTTCTTTGGAAAGAACACATATTTATGAATAAAAAAATTGTCATGATTCAATCAAAGACTATTAAAGAAGACGTTTCACACGGGAAAGTAAATGAACCCTCGGGAAATAAGCTAACACGGTGGAGTATTTGCCATCGTTTGCTTTGATAAATTCATTCGCTTTCCAAAATTTCACTAATACACACTCGTATTTCCACCAAAATCACTAATACTTTCACGTTTTTCGTATTTAGAATTGCGTAGAAACAAATATAATTGACAAATGTTCTTGAAAGTGAGCTTACTTGTATTTTAGTGAATGGGCAAATTTGAGTCCTGGAACGACTGGACACTAGAGTTATGACTTTTTTTTTGCGACATCCTCCATTTACGGAATCGTGTAGGGCATGGAAAAATACTAAGAAATATGCTTATGATTTTTCCCGATCGTGAAAAAAGTTCACGCACCAAACGCATTGAAGTTTTATGTAAACAATTTTTTTTTAAATTAATAAAAGTGATAACTAACTAAAATTTTTGTTGTTTTTTATTATAATCCTACATACAAATGTGTTTCACACCATTTTGTTACGAAAGTTTCGATAATTCGCGATATAAGTGATTTTTTTAGCGATTAAAATATTCTCTAAGAAAATTACAAAAATCATACTTATTTTGAGTTAATTTTCTTACACTTCCCAGCAGAAATTTTGCTGAACGTTCAGCAGCTTTTGGAAGGGGAACTTGAGTAAAGGAGCGCATCCAATTGCGCTGAATTCATGCATGATTCCCTAAGGCGATGTCCCACTTTAGAGCGCTAGTTGGATACACAGAAACAGCGCTCTTTAGATGCACTGAAATCACGTGTCTTTAGAGCGCTGATTTAAGCAGAATAAAGATGCTGTAAATTCATGTATCTTTTTAGCGCTGATTTAAGCAGATTAAAGATGCAGTGAATTCATGTATCTTTGTACAGCTGATTTAAGCAGAATAAAGATGCTGTAAATTCAAAGTTGAAATCAAATAACTAAAATTTAAAAAAATATAACAAAAAAATTCATTCGTTTTACTTTACAAAACTTTATTTATGTGAAACAAAATGAAAAAAAAAAATCGGAAGTGAACATCAAAAAAATATCGGAAATTTTCATTTTCAAATTTTTTATGGGATTTTTTTGGGAACAGCGGTCAAAGATGCTATGATTGAAGCGCTCTTTGCAGCGCTGATTAATGCGCAATAATGATGCAGTCAAATCATGTGTCTTTGTCTAAAACTCATGTTTTTTTATTCAAAAAGTGTTAAAAATATTAAAAAGGAAAGCACGTGTGAAATTTTATCAAAAAATAATTACACATTATAAGTTTTTTATAAAAAATCTTAAAAAAAAATTAAAATTTTTTCCCCTTCCTTTTACTGCATGCCTAAGAGCGCTCTTTGGATGCGCTACGGTATGCTATAAACAGATGCTGTGTCGCCAAAATCTCGATTTATTTCTGCTGGGTTAAGTGACATTTTTTTTTTGCAGAAAAATGCAATAATAGCGCGAATTGGTCAAACTTTCATCTCCAAAATTGTGGGTAACGGTTTTGTAAGCAGTGAACCACAAAAACTTGGTTATTAAGAGAAAAGTTAAACATTAATAAAAAAAATAAAAAAATCGTATATACAAAACTTCAATGAATTTGGTGCGTAAAGTTTTTTCACGATCGCGAAAAACTAAACTAACAGTTTTTAGTTATTTTCCATGCCCTACACGATTCCGAGGATGGAGGTTGCATATTTGCAAAAAATGCAAAAAGTACTAACTCTACTGGACACCCTTTGGATTCAATGGTTTGGGAAATAGTACAAACTTCGCAGACATATTTTTCTTGCTGGTGGATCCTAAACTTAAAATTTCGAGTTAATAATATTATTATTGTAGAATATCGAAAAAGTACCAAAGTACAAGTTTTTACACCTTTTAATGCTCTTAGTATCAAAAATTCCTAAAGACTTCTTCAGATTGTTTTGTTTTTATGGAGGATTCTATATTCCAAAGATAAAGCTTTTATGACCAATCTTTAAGGGGAATTGGGTGACTAAAAACCACCTTTTTACTTATTAACAATTTTTAAACAGCTATAAAAAATTAATACGCAATTTATTTGAATTCTGTTCTTTTTTTATTTGAAATATAAATTACACAGGTTGACAAAATTTGAACTTTTTCAATTTGCCTGACCTTTGACAACAGATTTATATGGATTTTAGTTTGCTGATTCCAAATCTGTTATCCAATTGTTTCCATCAGCTCGCGTTCGTGAGCAAATCGCTGTTAAAGAGTCGAAAAAGTGCGTTTTTTTACCAATTTTGCTTGGGTGCAATTTCCAAAAAAAAATTTAGTGCCCCAGTTTTAAACACGAACTTAACTATATTGGATGCCTGGATTCCAAAACTGGTATTAGATTTTTTCTGACATCTTTAGTTTTCGGGTTATTAAAAAGGGCATTAATATTTAGACAAAATTAAAGAGGTCATACACTCAAAAAAAAAGTGAACTAAAATCTGGGAAAATTAACTCAATTTTGAGAAAAACAGGGAATGATTTGGCTCCAAAGATTTTTTTTCTTGGTTTTAGTTCATAATTTTCCTAAAAATAAGGAAAACAAAGTTATTTAATTTTAAGCCAATTTTAACTAGAAAATGGGAAAAATTATACTTAACATTTAAGAAATAGATTGGGTCTAGGCCCTGGACCCATGGGTTCGGACCCCATTTAACTCGAGACCCCGTTGGGTCCTTTAAGGGTCCCCATAGATTTTGAACCAAAACTTGTGTCCGTTTCGCTCTAACTTGCTTAGTTTTTGAGATACGGTAATAAGGGGCCTGATAGGGTCTTGAGAATCTTAAAAACCGGATAATTCAAAAACTATTAATCGGAGGGATTTCGGGTATTTTGCGGAAGTGTTCTACAAGTCAAGAGCTACAAAAATGCCGTTGGACGTTTTCTCGTGTTGGCAGTATTTACCGAGATATGTGTATATATAAAATCTCGGGAATTTCAAATTTTAGATCTAAAATTAGGGTCTTGAGACCCCGACAGATATGCAGAGCTAGGCTATTCCATATTTTTCTTTGTAGTCTTTCTTTTGAAAATTTCATCCGTTTCGCTCTATCTCGCTTAGTTTTCGAGATATCGCCATTTTGAATTTTTAACTAAATTCTAAGAAGTTATTTACTAAATTCTCAGAAGTCATTAACTAAATTCTAAGAAGTGCACTTCCTCAATTCAAAGAAGAGAAATACGATGATGTTTTTTTTAGTAAATTTTAACTAAACTTGAACTAAATTGTTTTTTAAGAAATATGTCTTAAAAATAAAGATACGATTCTTAGATTTGTGGAAAATTTCTTTGGCAGTAAGAATTTTTTTCCCAATATTTAAAAAATCCATTTAAAGAAAACTTTGAACTAATTATAAGTAAATGAACTAAAACTTTTTCCTCATAGTTAAGAAAATTTCTCATTTTTAAGTTAAATTTAACTAAATTTTAGGAAAATTCATGATAAATTTTCAAAGACATTTTTTCCTTAAATTTAGTTATGTCTTTTTTTTCAGTGTAAATTCAAAAATTTTATTTTAGCGATATCTCAAAAACTAAAGATGACTCAACAAAAGTAAGAGCATTTTTGGAATCAGCATATCCAACATACCTGAAATCGTCATTCACTTTTTGGATGTAGGACGAGTGTTGATAAATATAGACTCACAAATATGCCAAAAACAGCCTATTTTCAAAGTTTCCTTAGGCTATATCTCGATAACTAGAGCTGACCCAAAAAAACCGGTAACCAGTTTTGAAATCAGCGACCCCTAATACCCAAAATTAGCTATCAGAACCCGGGCAAAAAAAAGTGTTGCCCTGTTTTATCGAAATATTTTAAAAATTTTGTTACTTAAAATTTAGTCAACAAGAATTGCTAGAATTGCCACTCAATTGTGCACTGAAAAAAAAGACATAACTAAATTTAAGGAAAAAATGTCTTAGAAAATTTATCATAAATTTTCCTGAAATTTAGTTAAATTTAACTTAAAAATGAGAAATTTTCTTAACTATGAGGAAATAATTCTAGTTCATTTACTTATAATTAGTTCAAAGTTTTCTTTAAATGGATTTTCAAATATTAGGAAAAAAATTCTTACTGTCAAAGAAATTTTCCACAAATCTAAGAATCGTATCTTTATTTTTAAGACATATTTCTTAAAAAACAATTTAGTTCAAGTTTAGTTAAAATTTACTAAAAAAAACATCATCGTATTTCTCTTCTTTGAATTGAGGAAGTGTACTTCTTAGAATGTAGTTAATGACTTCTGAGAATTTAGTAAATAACTTCTTAGAATTTAGTTAAAAATTCAAAATGGCGATATCTCGAAAACTAAGCGAGATAGAGCAAAACGGATGAAATTTTCAAAAGAAAGACAGCAAAGAAAAATATGGAATAGCCTAGCTCTGCATATCTGTAGGGGTCTCAAGACCCTAATTTTAAATCTAAATTTTTAAATTCCCGAGATTTTATAAATACACATATCGCGGTAAATACTGCCAATACGAGAAAAAGTCCAACGGCATTTTTTTAGCTCTTGACTCGTAGAACACTTCCGCAAAATACCCGAAAGCCCTCCGATTAATAGTTTTTGAGTTATCCGGTTTTTAAGATTCTCAAGACCCTATCAGGCCCCTTTTTACCGTATCTCAAAAACTAAGCAAGTTAGAGCGAAACGGACACAAATTTTGGGTCAAAATCTATGGGGGCCCTTAAAGGACCCAACAGGGTCTCGAGTTAAATGGGGTCCGAACCCAGGGGTCCAGGGTCAAGACCCAATCTATTTCTAAAATGTGAAGTATAATTTTTCCCATTTTCTAGTTAAAATTGGCTTAAAATTAAATAACTTTGTTTTCCTCATTTTTGGGAAAATTATGAACTAAAACCAAGAAAAAAAATCTTTGGAGCCAAATCATTCCCTCTTTTTCTCAAAATTTAGTTAATTTTCCCAGATTTTAGTTCACTTTTTTTTTGAGTGTGGGATGTTTTTTTAAAGGACGAAATCGGCTGCAGTTGTACAGCAAAAACTACTGAAACGATTTTGATATTTTTTTTTTATTTGAAGATTATTAAATTCTCTAGTACTTATCGTGGCCATTTTTTGAAAAATATTAATGTTTGTTAAAGTTATGCTAATGTGAACTTTAAGTATGGAAACATTTACTTTTCTTCTTTTCTTAAAAATTTAATTAGATGGAAATGTAAAAAAAAAACCGATAAGTTTAGATAAGTACTAGAGACTTAAATAATCTACAAATAAAAAAAAATTTCATCCAAATCGGTTCAGTAGTTTTTGCTGTGTAAAAAGTACCAAGGTACACATTTGTACCCCTTTTTACGCTCCTGGAGTTAGATCATCATAAAAGTGACTTATTCTCAATGTGTTTCCACTCTTGGAATCATAGCATCAAAAAAGTACTTTTATTACAATGTTTTTTCACTGGGTGATTGTTTGTGGAAATATTATATAAAAAGTTTGTAAAAGTTCACTTTATTAAAATAGGAACTTTCAAAAAGTACTTTTTCTAAAACGTTCTTTTTCGCTGAAGGATCAGAACTAAAAAAAAATAATATTTCTAAGAATTTTTTTCTTTTTTGTTTGCTAAAGGGTCCTATATATACAATTTCTATGATTATAGTTTCAGGAAAAAAGTACCACCTAAGAATCGGAATTATAACAACAAAAACTTTTTTTCAGAATTTTAGGTCCCAGGAAATATTAAAAGTACCATTTTTATACCCTCCACTCTAGTGATAGAGGGTATATATAAGTTTGTCATTCCGTTTGAACACCTCGAAATATTGGTCTAGGACCCCATAAAGTATATATATTCATGATCCTCGATCGATTTTAAGACGATCTAGCGATGTCCGTCCGTCCGTCCGTCCGTCCGTCCGTCCGTCCGTCTGTCCGTCTGTCTGTCTGTCTGTTGAAAACACGCTATCTTTTGAAAGACTTTACGGAGGCTCCTGAAGTTTGGCATATATGTTGGGCATTTACCTGGTCAGGTTGGTATTGCAATCCAGCGAAATCGGTCCAGTGGTTCAAAAGTTATAAGCAAATGAGTGAATTTCGGCAAGGGTTTTTCTGGAATTTACGAGATAAAACACACGGTAACTTTCGAACGGCAATTCTGAGGGTGCTGAAGTGTGGCGTATATATTTTCCGTTCCTCTGGTCCGGTTCGTTTTAAATTTCAGCCAAATCGGTGCAGTGGTTCAAAAGTTATTAACAAAACCGTAAATTTCAGATTCGCCTCACCTTAAATTCACGTGTTGAAATCCCGTTAAACAGGTTTTAAAAACATTGGTAAGTCACAAAAATATTTTACAACGCATTTTTGTCACTCAAAAATATTTTTACACTAAAAGAAAAAAAAATACACTCGAAAAAAATTTTACACTCAAAAAAAATTTTACACTCAAAAAAAAATTTAGTAAATTATTTTTTTTTTTTTTTTCAAAAATTAGTTAAAAACAAGTAGAAAAGTTAAATTCGACTTGGCCGAATCTATGAATACCCTCCACAATGCCCTTTTTAAATTATAGTAAATTTTCTAGAGTGAAAAAATAACATTTTTGATTAGAAATATTTTATTTTGTTTAAAAAACTTTTTTTTTAACTAATTTTTGAAAAAAAAAAAAAAAATAATTTACTAAATTTTTTTTTGAGTGTAAAATTTTTTTTGAGTGTAAAATTTTTTTCGAGTGTATTTTTTTTTTCTTTTAGTGTAAAAATATTTTTGAGTGACAAAAATGCGTTGTAAAATATTTTTGTGACTTACCAATGTTTTTAAAACCTGTTTAACGGGATTTCAACACGTGAATTTAAGGTGAGGCGAATCTGAAATTTACGGTTTTGTTAATAACTTTTGAACCACTGGACCGATTTGGTTGAAATTTAAAACGAACCGGACCAGAGGAACGGAAAATATATATGCCACACTTCAGCACCCTCAGAATTGCCGTTCGAAAGTTACCGTGTGTTTTATCTCGTAAATTCCAGAAAAACCCTTGCCGAAATTCACTCATTTGCTTATAACTTTTGAACCACTGGACCGATTTCGCTGGATTGCAATACCAACCTGACCAGGTAAATGCCCAACATATATGCCAAACTTCAGGAGCCTCCGTAAAGTCTTTCAAAAGTTAGCGTGTTTTCAACAGACAGACAGACAGACAGACAGACGGACAGACGGACGGACGGACGGACGGACGGACGGACGGACGGACGGACATCGCTAGATCGTCTTAAAATCGATCGAGGATCATGAATATATATACTTTATGGGGTCCTAGACCAATATTTCGAGGTGTTACAAACGGAATGACAAACTTATATATACCCTCTATCACTAGAGTGGAGGGTATAAAAAAGTTTTTTAAACAAAATAAAATATTTCTAATCAAAAATGTTATTTTTTCACTCTAGAAAATTTACTATAATTTAAAAAGGGCATTGTGGAGGGTATTCATAGATTCGGCCAAGTCGAATTTAACTTTTCTACTTGTTTGCTTTTCTTTTTGTACTAAATATTTGCCATAAAATCCATCACTTGTTTTTAAAAAACTATATCCATTTATCTTCTTTACTTGCAGAAGGTTAAAATTAAAATCTTATTAAAGTTTTGTTGTTTTAATTTTGTGTTTATCTTTCATTTAATTTTAATTAACATATTCCACATACACATACACAGATTAAACAACATATTGCGCATATTTTTGCCTTGTAAGTTTTTGTTTTAATATTGTTTTTATTTATTTTTAAGCTTAATTACACGCAATACGTTAGTTTGGTGTTAAATTATGTTTTTTATCCTTAAAACAACAGAGCTGTTTTTCTTAGTTTTTCCTTTTTTCCCCTTTTTGTATTTTGTAAGATTATAAAAAATCTTTATAATGACTAAAGTTTTGTTACTAATTTTTTATACCCTCCACTCTACACCATTTACAGATGTAATTCGAAAAAGATCAATTGTAATTCGAAGATTCTATTTGTAATTCGAAGATTCCATTTGTAATTCGAAGATTCCATTTGTAATTCGAAGATTCCATTTGTAATTCGAATACTCCAATTGTAATTCGAAGATTCCATTTGTAATTCGAAGATTCCAATTGTAATTCGAAAAAGATCAATTGTAATTCGAAAAAGATCAATTGTAATTCGTAAAAGATCAATTGTAATTCGTAAAAGATCAATTGTAATTCGAAAAAGATCAATTGTAATTCGAAAAAGATCAATTGTAATTCGTAAAAGATCAATTGTAATTCGTAAAAGATCAATTGTAATTCGAAGATTCCAATTGTAATTCGTAAAAGATCAATTGTAATTCGAAAAAGATCAATTGTAATTCGAAGATTCCAATTGTAATTCGTAAAAGATCAATTGTAATTCGAAAAAGATCAATTGTAATTCGAAAAAGATCAATTGTAATTCGTAAAAGATCAATTGTAATTCGTAAAAGATCAATTGTAATTCGAAAAAGATCAATTGTAATTCGTAAAAGATCAATTGTAATTCGAAAAAGATCAATTGTAATTCGAAAAAGATCAATTGTAATTCGTAAAAGATCAATTGTAATTCGAAAAAGATCAATTGTAATTCGAAAAAGATCAATTGTAATTCGAAAAAGATCAATTGTAATTCGTAAAAGATCAATTGTAATTCGTAAAAGATCAATTGTAATTCGAAAAAGATCAATTGTAATTCGAAAAAGATCAATTGTAGTTCGAAAAAGATCAATTGTAATTCGAAAAAGATCAATTGTAATTCGTAAAAGATCAATTGTAATTCGAAAAAGATCAATTGTAATTCGAAAAAGATCAATTGTAATTCGTAAAAGATCAATTGTAATTCGTAAAAGATCAATTGTAATTCGAAGATTCCATTTGTAATTCGAAGATTCCATTTGTAATTCGAAGATTCCAATTGTAATTCGAAAACAACGAGTATAAAATCGTTTCTTACGCCTTTAAAAACATTGTTTTTTTGTTGATTTACTCGTTGGTTTTCGAATTACAATTGGAATCTTCGAATTACAAATGGAATCTTCGAATTACAAATGGAATCTTCGAATTACAATTGATCTTTTACGAATTACAATTGATCTTTTACGAATTACAATTGATCTTTTTCGAATTACAATTGATCTTTTTCGAATTACAATTGATCTTTTACGAATTACAATTGATCTTTTTCGAATTACAATTGATCTTTTTCGAATTACAATTGATCTTTTTCGAATTACAATTGATCTTTTTCGAATTACAATTGATCTTTTACGAATTACAATTGATCTTTTACGAATTACAATTGATCTTTTTCCAATTACAATTGATCTTTTTCGAATTACAATTGATCTTTTTCGAATTACAATTGATCTTTTACGAATTACAATTGATCTTTTTCGAATTACAATTGATCTTTTTCGAATTACAATTGATCTTTTACGAATTACAATTGATCTTTTTCGAATTACAATTGATCTTTTACGAATTACAATTGATCTTTTACGAATTACAATTGATCTTTTTCGAATTACAATTGATCTTTTTCGAATTACAATTGATCTTTTACGAATTACAATTGGAATCTTCGAATTACAATTGATCTTTTTCCAATTACAATTGATCTTTTACGAATTACAATTGGAATTTTCGAATTACAATTGATCTTTTACGAATTACAATTGATCTTTTACGAATTACAATTGATCTTTTTCGAATTACAATTGATCTTTTACGAATTACAATTGATCTTTTACGAATTACAATTGATCTTTTACGAATTACAATTGATCTTTTACGAATTACAATTGATCTTTTTCGAATTACAATTGGAATCTTCGAATTACAAATGGAATCTTCGAATTACAATTGGAGTATTCGAATTACAAATGGAATCTTCGAATTACAAATGGAATCTTCGAATTACAAATGGAATCTTCGAATTACAAATAGAATCTTCGAATTACAATTGATATTTTTCGAATTACATCTGTAAATGGTGTAGTGATAGAGGGTATACAGTGACGAGCAAAAGTGTAACAGGGTTCACATTGCTTAGATAATCTGCTCTTTATTTTAAACTACACAAGATAAAGTATTGAAGTTTTTTGATAATTTTATTAGTTAATTGTTCAGAATTTATAAACATTATCGAAATATGCTGTAAATTTTTTTATAAAAAAAATATAGTAAAAATTCCATTAAAAGGCAAGTGTTACATTATTGCACTCATGATTTTTCTACATAAATCTTTAGGACAACTTTTATATTTCGCGAATATAGACCCGGATTCTGCAATTTTTTTATAAAACTTAATAAATAACATAAAAATAATTCATTTGTTGAAAAGAAATTTTGGGTAAACATTATTTTTAACTCAAAAGTCCGTCCTTTTTACGTTTTTTGGGGAACCAAGCATATTTATCAAGCTAAGAATTTGCAGAAATTATTTTTTTTGAATGGTGTTTATATCAGGCGATAATAGAGACCATTTATAATCAAATTCATAAGTGGTTTGTTTATTTTGCAATTAATACAATTTTTTTATTGGGTACTCAATTTGGGTTTTTGGCGGAATTTCAAATATTTTTGCAGATATTCAACATTTTTCGGATGAATACGAGCCAATTCTGGCCGATGATGTTTTTTCTATATTCGGTCTTAAATATATCGTCAATTAAAATCATCAGTAGATTGACAATATTGTTATAAAGAATGTAGTTATTATTAAATCCCTATTTAAAATTATTGTTTGTGGTACCTAAATTGAATTAGTGAATTTCGTCCAATGATAAGAGCAGCAAAAGACTTTTATTTATTAAAAATTATTTATTTTTGTTCTTTCTGAAAAAATTAACTCAAAAGATTGCGTTCTGATTCGATAATTTGACACTATGGCACTACCCCGAGGATAATGTCCAAAACCACGAATTGTGATAGTGGTTTTAAATGGCATAAACCCATTCTTAACAAAATTTATGATCAACTGGTGATATAACATGTTGATTTATTTACGGCTGAATTAAGAAAACTCTTCTTGAGGCAAAATTGGCCTTTATTCAGCCGAAAAATGTCGAATTTCGGCAAAAATATTTGAAATTCCTCCAGAAACCCAACCCCAGTACACAATAACTTTTTTTTTACTAATTGCAAAAGCAACAATCCATTTAGGAAATTTTTTATAAATGGTCTCTATTATCGCCTGATATAAACACCATTCAAAAAAAATAATTTCTGCAAATTCTTAGCTTGATAAATATGCGTGGTTCCCCAAAAAACGTAAAAAGGACGGACTTTTGAGTTAAAAATAATGTTTACCCAAAATTTCTTTTCAACAAATGAATTATTTTTATGTTATTTATTAAGTTTTATATAAAAATTTCAAAATCCGGGTCTATATGCGCAAAATATAAAAGTTATCCTAAAGATTTATGTAGAAAAATCATGAGTGCAATAATGTAACACTTGCCTTTTTATGGAATTTTTACTATATTTTTTTTATAAAAAATTTTACAGCATATTTCGATAATGTTTATAAATTCTGATCAATTAACTAATAAAATTATCAAAAAACTTCAATACTTTATCTTGTGTAGTTTAAAATATAGAGCAGATTATCTAAGCAATGTGAACCCTGTTACACTTTTGCTCGTCACTGTATGTATATAAGTTTGCCATTCCGTTTGTAACACATCGAAATATTGGTCTAGGACCCCATAAAGTATATATATTCATGATCCTCGATCGATTTGAAGTCGATCTAGCGATGTCCGTCCGTCCGTCCGTCCGTCCGTCCGTCTGTCTGTCTGTCTGTCCGTCCGTAGAAAACACGCTAACTTTTGAAAGACTTTACAGAGGCTACGGAAGTTTGGCATATATGTTGGTCATTTACCTGATCAGGTTGGTATTGCAATCCAGCCAAATCGGTCCAGTGGTTCAACAGTTATGAGCAAAAGAGTAAATTTCGGCAAGGGTGTTTCGCGAATTTACGAGATAAAAAGCACGATAACTTTCGAAAGACAATAATAAGACTGCTGAAGCTTGACATGTGTCTTTACCGTTCCCCAGGTCTGTTTGGTATTATATTTCAGCTCAATCGGTCCAGTGGTTCAAATGTTATAAGCAAAACCCTGAATTTCAGATTAGTCTCATCTTAAATGCCACGTGGTTAACAAGTTTTAAAAGCATTGGTGGTATCTTAACAATGCTTTTCAAACTTGTTTAGTTTTAAAGCAATGCTTTTTAAACTTGTTTAGTTTAAAAAGTATTGGTAACTTAAAAATTACACTCGAAAAAAATTTTACACTCAAAAAAATTTAACACTCAAAAAAATTTTTACCCTCAAAAAAAAATTTTGTGTTTTTACAAAAATGACAATATTTTGTGTACATACGAAAGTGCATTCACTCAGAAATATTTTTACAGTAAAAAAAAACATTACACTCGAAAAACATTTTACACTCAAAAAAAAAAAAAATTAGTAATTTATTTTTTTTTTAAAATGACAAAAAAAGAGTTTTTTACTCAAAATAAAATATTTCTAATCAAAATTGTTAATTTTTTCCCGTTAAAAAATGTACTATCCTTTAAAAAATGCATTGTGGAGGGTATTCATAGATTCGGCAAAGTCGAATTTAGCTTTTCTACTTGTTGTTTTTGTCTTTTATGCAGCGTAAAATAAAATAAAACTTTTTTTTTTGTTTGTAAACAATTTAAAAAGCTTTTAAGGAAGAAGAATTTAAAAAAAAAAATCTAAAGTAAAGCCACAAATTTTTGTTGAAGTTTTACTTCTTTTGTGATAAAATTGAGATAATGAGGAATAATTTTATATAATTTTTTTTGTGATATTATTTGTTTAATAGTGAAAAGTGTTCTGTAAATGATATCTTTTTTACACAAAAATTAAGAAAAAATCAACGCAGTTTAAGAAAATTTAAAAAAAAATTCCGATAAATTCGAACAACAGCTCTGAAAACCGTAAAATTAATCCGAAAAATATTGAAAAAATCAGGAAAATGTGCAAAAAAATACAAAAAAATTAAGGAAATATCGAATATGTTAAGAAAAATTTTGAATGTTCAGAAAAATATTAAAAAGTTCAGTATATGTATCAGCAAAAACAAAAAAAAAATAGAAAACTCCGCAAAATTAATTAAATTTAATCGAGTTCAGAAAAAATCGAAAACAAAAACTATATTAAAAAAATCAGTAAAAATTAGAGAAATTAAAAAAAAAACAAGTAAGAAAGCTATATTCGGCTGTGCCGAATCTTTAAATACCCTCCACCAATGTGATGATTTAAAAAACAAAAAAGTTTGTTTTATTTATACCTCAGGAAATAAAAAAGTACCAAAAAGTGTACTTTCGGTACCTTTAATAAAAAGTACTTTTTATTAAAGGTACTTTTTATAAAAGGTACTTTTTATAAAAGATACTTTTTATTAAAGGTACTTTTTATAAAAGGTACTTTTTATAAAAGGTAATTTTTATAAAAGGTACTTTTTATAAAAGGTACTTTTTATAAAAGGTACTTTTTAAAAAAGGTACTTTTTATAAAAGGTACTTTTTATAAAAGGTACTTTTTATAAAAGGTACTTTTTATAAATGGTACTTTTTATAAAAGTTTTTTTTTATAAAAGGTACTTTTTATAAAAGGTACTTTTTATAAAAGGTACTTTTTATAAAAGGTACTTTTTATAAAAGGTACTTTTTATAAAAGGTACTTTTTATAAAAGGTACTTTTTATAAAAGGTATTTTTTATAAAGGTTTTTTTTATAAAAGGTACTTTTTATAAAAGGTACTTTTTATAAAAGGTACTTTTTATAAAAGGTACTTTTTATAAAAGGTACTTTTTATAAAAGGTACTTTTTATAAAAGGTACTTTTTATAAAAGGTACTTTTTATAAAAGGTACTTTTCATAAAAGGTACTTTTTATAAAATGTAATTTTTATAAAAGGTACTTTTTATAAAAGGTACTTTTTGAAAACGGTACAGAATTTTCGGAAAGTACTTGTTCCAGAATGTTTTATTTCACTAAAGGATCCTACATTCGAAATTTCAAGATTGAATAAAATTTCAGTAAATAAAAAAATGTACCAAAAGTACTTTTTTACCCTTTTTTACCTCAGTAGAATCAACATTGGCAAAACCCGAGACTTAGTGAATCTTTTTTCCGGAAGGTGAACCGACATTGCAAATTTCCATTTTCTAGTGCCATTATTTAAGGAAATATAAAATGTAACAAAAGTACATATTTTTACCCATTTTACCCTATTAGAAAAATCATTGGCAAAAACCCAGCCTTAGGGGATCTATATTCCGGGAGCTGAACATACAGTCCAAATTTCAAGTCTATGTGACAATTTTTTAAGGAAATATAAAAGGTGCCAAAAGTACAGATTTTTTCCCCTTTTTCCCCTCTTAGAATTAACATTGGCAATAATCCAGCCGTACTTGATCTATATTCTAGGATGTGAACATACTGTCCAAATTTCAAGTTTCTATGACCATTATTTCAGGAGATATAAAAAGCACCAAAAGTACAGTTTTTTACCCTTTTGACCCCCTTAGAATCAACATTGGCAAAAATCCAGCCTTAGTGGATCTTTATTCCGGAAGGTCAAACTACAGTCCAAATTTCAAGTCTCTAACTTCAGCGGTTTGGGCTGGGCGATGATGAATGAGAATGTCAGTCAGTCATATTACTCTTTTATATATATAAATTTTCCGGATATGGGCGATTTTTGCCATAAAGTTTATTTCTGTATTTTATTATTTAACAAAATTTATTTTTTTAAATGAAAATATTTTTTTTTTTAAGAAATCTGAACAAAATTGAATTTTGGCGATATTTTACATCCGGTTTGGCGATAAGGCCAAAAAAAAGTCTGGCAACCCCGTTAATATGACGAAGCAAAAAATGGACTCACACACACACATGCTATATAAAAATAACTATTAATTTTTTTATTATTACATAACGAATTTTTTTTTAATTAAATTTAGATTTTGTTTTACATATTTTAAAGCTTTTTTGTAAAGATTTTTTTCCTTTCTCTCAGTTTTTTTTTTCATTTCCGTTTTCTTTCTTATGTATCACACAAAATATGAGTTAAATTAGGGTTATGTTGAAAAAAAATTGTGTTTTTTAGTAATTCGCTCATAACTTTTAAAATACTTAACCGATTAAAAAAAAAATACATCAGTTTTTGCCTGGGAAAATTACGCAACTTTTGGTACCCCATGCGTTTAAATCGGTTTCGGAGTATTGCCAAAAACGTGATTTCAACAGACAGACAGACAGACAGACAGACAGACAGACGGACAACGCTAGATCGACTTAAAATCGATCAAGGATCATGAATATATATACTTTATGGGGTCCTAAACCAATATTTCAATGTGTTACATACGGAATGACAAACGTATATATACCCTCTATCACCAGAGTGAAGGGTATAAAAATCAGTAAAGCTTGGACAAATTTTGGGGAAAAACCTTTAAATTTTTAAAATTTTGGAACAATGTGGGAAAATTCAAAAAATTTTAAAATATCTAGGAAATTTTAGAAAAATTCTAAAAAATGTTAGACAGTTTTTTAAGATTTTTGTGCTCGGAAACCGTAAGTCGTAACAAAAAACTTCTTAGAACAGTATTGTATATCGAGGGCCTATATTTAAAACCCTCTACAATAATTTTTTAAATCAACTACTGAATCCCATATATAATTCGTTTTTAAAATGTTGCACTATTGGGGATTTTCTGATAGATAGAGGGTTTTGTTTCTCAAAAATATTAAGTACATGAATGGCAATGATCAGATAGAGGATTTTGTATTTTAATAAAATTGAATTATTATGATTTCATTTACGAAATCAGTAAATTTTTAGTGTGATTTATTAATGATAACGGCTTATAAAAATTCCGAAATCGCGGTTTTGGCCTACAGGTGTTGATTTTTAAGACAAAAATTATTTTTTTACCGAACTGATCTCAAAAGTTGACAAAAAAAATTAAAAACGCGATTTTGGTCCACAGATGCTGATCACCATCGCGATTTTTAAGATTATAATTATTGTTTCATAATGTACACAAGACATCCAAATTTGAGCCATATTTTTCAAAAAAGTTAAACAAGAATTTTCAGAAAAATTAGCATCAGTGGACCAAAATCGTGGTTCTGGAATTGTGCTGACAAATTCATGTTCAGCATGCAAAAATAAGTATGAAAACATGTAATGCATGATGAAATTATTCAAAAAAAATATTTATAAATTAGTTATTTGGAAAGATAGATAGTTTTGCATTCAGAAAAATTAATTGTGTAAGAGATAGAGAAAACAAAAAATGCAAATAAAATAGCAAAAAAAAAAATAGTTTTGTTCTGAATTTTACAACATAGATGAGGACCGTTTTACTGAATATTTTGCCATCAAAAAGTCATTTTCGGGTAAATGGAAGATACAGGCCCTCGATATAAAATTATGAAGATTTAAAATTGGAAACAATACTGAATATCCCTTTTTCCTGGGAAGAACACCATGGATTTCCAAAACCAAAATTTTCTTTTAAAGTTGAAAATGCCCTTTTAACGCTGTTGAAATTTCAGAGAGGTGTTTTTTTCGTATTGTTGAGCAATAAATTTGTACAGTTTGTTAGAGAGCTAAATATTTCTAGAAAGTTTTTTTTTTGCATTTTTTACTCGGAAACCGTAAGTCGTACGAAAAAACTTTCTGTGACAATATTGTTTATAAAATTATGGAGATTTTAAATTTTGAAACAAAAAAAAAATTTTAACAAAAATTAAAAAAAAAAAATATATTGGAATATCCTTTTCTCTTATCAATGACACCATGGATTTCCAAAAACCAACATTTTTTATTAAAGTTTAGAATGCCCTTTTAACGCTGTTAAGATTTAAGGGAGGTAGTTTTTCGTGTTGTCAAGCAATAAATTTTCAATATTGGTGATAATGCTAAATTTTTAATTTTTTGCCAAAATTTTTAAAAAAAAAATAAGATATTTGATAAGTTTAAAAAAAAAAATTGATTAAAAATTTTAAAAAATTTTTAATGTTTATAATTTTTCATAAAATATTGTTTTTATAAGTTTTTTCATTCGGCTATCTTAAAAAACAGTCTAAAAGTCAATATTGTCAAAAAAGCGCTTTTTATACGCCCATATATTCCAAAGTACTGATCCAAAAAAAAAAAATAATATTGTTTTTAATCATTTACGAAGCTCTATCAAATAACCAAAAAAAAAAAAAACAAAATCGGTGATTCGTCAGTTAAATTTCCCATGGATTTGCTCATATACACTCAAAAAAAACCTTGTAAAGTTACCAAAAAATCTCGTGATTTTACGAGGCTATTCTCGTAAAATAGGACGTAGGTAAAATTCTCGTAAAATTACGAGGATTTCCTCGTAATTTTGAATGCGCCAAAAATTGGTAAAATTACCAATTTTATTGGTAAAAATATTGTTTTTAAATCGAAAAAAAAAAAAAATGGTAAACTTACAAGAAAAAATGGTAAATATGTTTAAAAAAATGGTAAATTTACAAACCAAAATGGTAAATTTGCAAAAAAAAATTTTGTTAAACAACATTAATCCTCGTAATAAAATCATATTTGTAAAATAACTGTTTTTTTTTTTGTAAATTAACTAGAATCCTCGTAATAATTTCTTCAAAATTTTGTCAACTTTTTTTTAAATATTTTTCAACAAAAAAAAGTGTCCGGGACATAAATCCTCGTATAACATAATTTTTGTAAAATAACATTTTTTTTGTAATTCCACTAGAATCCTCGTAATAAAAACTTTGTTGTAAAATTACAGTTTTTTCTTGTAAAATAACCTTTCAAAATGGTAGAATACAATTACGAAAATAAACTTGTAAAATTACCAATAAAACTGTAGTTCTCGTTTGATCAAAGTACAAGATTTTTTGTTAAAAAACAGGGAAAATTGTTAAATATTGGTAGAACGGGATTACAAGGCGTTTTACCAGGCGTTTTACCAGTTTATTTTTTTGAGTGTAGCATATTTCGAATATTTCAAAGTTATGAAAATTGAAAAATTAGTGCAGAAATTATAAAAATTTTGCAGAGATATTGAAAAAGAAATCACACAATATTAAAAATTTTTGAAATAAAAAAAAAAATAAATAATAAAAAAATGTTTAGGAAAGTTTCGAAAAAAATATTAAGAAATTCTGAAATTGTTAAGAAAATTAAAAAAACATTTTGTTACATTCGGAAAATTTTTTCAAAAATATTTTAACAAAAAATAGAGCAATAATTTTTCGAAGTTAGTGTAAAGCCAAGTATTTGATTTTTTATATCCTCCACTCTAGTGATAGAGGGTATATATAAGTTTGTCATTCCGTTTGTAACACCTAGAAATATTGGTCTAGGACCCCATAAAGTATATATATGAGCAATTGTCATTAACTTTTAATATTTAAGAAAAAAAAAATTGTGATTTTTTTTTCGTGGCACATTGATAAGACTTTGTAGGTAAATAACATTATAAATAAGTAATTCAAATCCGTCCGCGTGCATTAATTTGAGCGATCGCACCCAAAACTATGGCGGTTTAAAATTAAAATTTTTAAAAAAATTGTCAAAATTACATTTTTTATCCGAAGTTAACCAAACGTACCATTTTGTATGATGCATACCCAGAGCTAAAATACATATTCAAACATGCATAAAATCTTTGCTAAATATCGAGATATTTGCATTTAACCAATTTTTTTCGGCACATTTTTCAATATTTTGGAAATAAAAATGTTTCCAGCGGTTTAATTTTTTTTAGAAAAATACTACCAAATGCATTAAAAAAATCTCAACAAATTCTTAGTTGACACTATTATTCTATCTCTAATAGGTAAGAAACAGCAGTGGTTTAAAGGGTCATTTTTGAAAAAAAAAATTAATAATTTTTGATTTTTTTTTTTTAAATATTTAAAGTCTGATTTTACAGTGTTGTCCTTCACTGAATATTGAAACTATTCAAAGTTTGATTAATAATGATAATATTTAGGTTATTACGAAATATTTTAACGTCATTACTAATTTTATTAAGGTTATAACAAATTTTAGCGATTTTTCGCGATTTTCGCGACTGCAAAAATCAATGGACTAATTTTGTAATATTATTCGAATAAGACATGTCAAAATCTATCAAAATACATTTCTTTTTTAATTTTTTTAAGTAACGTAAGATTTTATATAAGCATTAAATTTAAAAGTATCAAAAATTTAAAACCACCGAAAAACCGCTTAAACGTTAAATTTTTTCGGGTGCGAATTAATTGAAGATAGAGAATTAAAAAGACTACCAAACGCGCCTTTCACCGACCAATTTCTATAAGCGGCCTGGATGTGCCTTACAAAAAAGTGAAAACTGAAAAACACCGCGGAATTCGCCAATATTAACTTTTGATCAATGTGGCTTTCCATGATTTATTAATTTTGCACATACCATTGTTTCTACATGTTCAACTTTCAGCCATGCACATTTGGCTCTCAAATAATGCAAAACTAAAATATCGAAGTTTTGCAAAAAATTTAAAAAGTTCATAAAATTTTTGCAATTGAATATTTTTTGGGTGCGTTTGTAAATCAAGTGGGAAATGGTAAATTATAAAGTTCACAAAGCATTCGGAACCATTTGGAATAAAACTGCGAGTGTGCCTCGCAAAAAACAGACTTTTTAAAAAATTCACGTTTTTTCTTCCCATCTTTGGAGAGCTGCAGCTTCGTAACCATTGCGAGCACATCACTCGAATCAGGCTCAGATTGTGCATATTTACAAGGGCTTTAACCACGTGTATTTGAATTTTAAAATTACAGTTTGCACCAAAAGCTACAATCAAAAAACCTCGAAAAAATGAAAATTGAAAAAAATTGGTATCAAAGATTTTGGTTCATGTAACTTTTTTCTTATTGATGGCACATCCACTGAACCTACACCAAATAATTGCCCAAGTCTACTGATTAAACGGTATTAAATTTGGAGCAATAGCTTTAACGCACCCAACAATATGGAACTTTTAACGAAAAATTTCATGAGAGTATCAAGCGATTTTTTTACATTTTTCAACTTTGCACGTTCCTTACCATGAGATAATGAGACTATTTGCGCTGTGCCTTTGCAGAATTACTCATTATAGTTCCCTTAACATATCTACATTCACAGGTACCACCTAGTTTACAAATAAAAATGTTATTGCGAAATTAGTAAAATATCACAAGCGTCAAAAGTTAATGACAAAAGTCCATATATTCATGATCCTCCATCGTTTTTAAGACGATCTAGCGATGTCCGTCCGTCCGTCCGTCCGTCTGTCCGTCTGTCCGTCCGTCCGTCCGTCCGTCTGTTGAAAACAAACCTGTAAAAAAACTTGAATTCAAGTATTTTCAAGTAAGTATACAAATACTTGTACTTGAGATTTTCAAGTATAAATATTTTTTACTTACTTGAATAATTTTTCAAGTAAGTAAAAAAATACTTGTACTTGAAATGTTCAAGTACAAGTATTTTCAAGTATTTTTTATTTGAACAAATTTTTATCAAGTAAAAATACTTGATAAACATTTTGTTGAAATAAAAAACTTAAGAAACAATTTTTGGAAAATTTGTTTATGTGCTTGTCAAATAATAAATAAATTAAGATAAATTTTTGTTATGGACATAATTTTGGTTTTATTTTGTTCTTGGCTTGATGGGCTTGGGAATAAAAACAGAGAGGATAAGTGGAAACTTAGAAGAGTAGGATTTGAAAAGTGGTTGTGGACCTGGATCGGTGGCGAGTTATGGAAGGAATGCTGAATGGTGGTTTGGAGGAGTGGAAGATAAACTGGCAAAAATGTTGATGTGTGTTTAGTTGATGTGCATATAATTTCGTCACATTTAGTGTTGGGGGTTGGTGCTATTATGCTCCGTCCGGATTTGTTGGCACCGAGAGAAAGTCTAAAGACTATAGGGAGTAAAATGATAAGGGTGTGACCGATTCAGTGTATCTTTAGGCCCAATTTAAGGATTTGGGGTAGGGAAGAGTAGATCTTGGGAATCATGTTCGGCAATACCCAACGTAGAAGTAGTTGTGTCGATGATATGGCTTTTGGAGATAAAATAAAATAAAACATCTTAAGGTTGTAGTGTCATTTTACTCCCGTGTAAGTCATGCGCGTGTGCAGGAATTTCATACAACACGTATGAAAGTTCCACCTAATATTAATTGCAGTACGCGCATGGTCTTATTGTTAGTAGTGGTTTGAACTTGTGTTGCTCAAATATTTTATTTGGAAACATTTTTGTTTAAGAAATTTATTTAAAAACACTTTTTAGTTATTTTTTACTTGAAGAAAATGTTTTCAAGTATTTTACTTGAACAAATTTGTGTTCAAGTATTTTATTTGAACAAAAATTGTTGCAAGTAAAAATATACTTACTTACTTGAACTTTTCGTCAAGTAAATAAAAAATATTTATACTTACTTGAAAATTTTTTCAAGTAAGTAAAAAATATTTGTACTTGAATTTTTCAAGTATAAGTACAAAAATACTTGAAAAAAAATTAATATAAGTAAATAAATACTTAAGTATTTTACAGGTTTGGTTGAAAACACGCAAACTATTGAAAGACTTTACGGAGGCTCCTGAAGTTTGGCATATATGTTGGACATTTACCTGTTCATGTTGGTATTGCAATCCAGCGAAATCGGTCTAGTGGTTCAAAAGTTATGAGCAAAAGACTGAATTTCGGCAAGGGTTTTTTCGTGAACTTATGACATAAAAAACATGCTAACTTTCGAAAAACAATTCTGAGGACTCTGAAGCTTAGAAAATATATCAAAAAAAATTTTACACTCAAAAAAAAAAAAATTGTAATTTTTTTTTTTTTAAATTACTAAAAAAATGTTGTTTTACACAAAATAAATTATTTTTTATCAAAAGTTTTATTTTTTTCAAGTTAGAAAATTTACTGTCACTTAAAAGGGGCATTGTGGAGGGTATTAATAGATTCGGCCAAGTCGAATTTAACTTTTCTACTTGTTTTTACTGGTTTCGTGTAAAAAAAAAACATAAAAAAAATGTAAATATTGCCAAATCCATTTTATTGATTCTTATTTAAATAATGTTTTGAAATTTTTCTTAGTGCGTTTTGAATCCATATTAATTAGTTCTAATTAAGAGAGACTGGAACTTCATGCATCTAAAAACATTGTTTTAAGCGCTTAAAATCCTAAAATATGCAACAAAAATTTAAAAAATATTCATTTAATTTTTTTTTTTTAAATTTTATTTAAATAAAAACATAACAGCAGAATTCATTCTTATTTTTTACAGATTTAAAAAAAATAAATGAAATTTTTTTACTTCAGAAAATCCTAAAAAAAAAAATTATTTACATTGACAAATAAATACTTCTTTAAATTATCAAAAGTAAAGTTAAGTCTATTCGATCTAAAAAAAATTAAAAAAGGTCGTTCTACAGATACGGATGAGATTGGAGCATAGGGTTGCCAGAAATTATTTTCCAAAAAGCGGTACAATGGCAAAAAATTTAGGAAAATGGCGGGATTTTAAAATTTTTGGCGTCACAAAAATAATTAGTTTATATGAAGTTTGAAACAAAATTTTTTATGTAAAGAATATTTTTGGCGGGACAAAATAATGCATTTATCAATGATGTGGTCACTATCTTCTGAAATTGTCATTGATAAAATAACATTAACTCTAAGATCCTGTCGAAGTTCAAAATTAAGTGCCTAAATGCATACACATTTACTGCAGAAAACCGTTTCATATGCTAAATTTTACCAGAAATATCAGCTGAGTTCAGAAGAAAATCTGGTGACTTCGGGTGAACAATTTAATCATCTAACGTGTATTTTATTTATGCAAAAAAGACTTTTAAGAAATTTTAAATTTTTTTTTTTTTCAAAAATGTTTTCTTTTTTTTAAAATAATTTCTAATATCTACGTCTACCTTTCTGATGCTTTAAAAGGCGTGAATTTGGAAACGCTGACACAAAACGGGACAATTGCGCCAAATGCGGGACGTCAAAAAGCGTAAATTGGCATCATTGATAAAAAATAAAATTAAAAAAATGTACTGATTTAAAAACAATTACGAAAAATTATAACAACAATTTTTTATGTACAACGCTTGAATTTTTACTTAAATATTACAAAATATCACTAAAAAATGCCATTATTGCAAAAATATGCAAATATATGAATTTTTACCAAAATATGCAAAAATATACACTAACAAATCAATGCCATTTTAATGCAAATTTGGTGATTCGAAAATATATCTCACTAACAATGTTCTCTGACTAACGAGAAAAAACATGCATTTGCATGAAGTTCCAGTCTCTGCTAATTAATAATAAGTTTGATTCTGCAATGAGAAATCTGAAAAGAATTAATTAAGAACAAACCAGTTTAAGACCTCCATTTGACAGGACACCGATTCTCCTGAAACTTTGAGATTAGGCAGCTAAAAAAACAGGCAACTCTTATTTTCCTCCACTTATTACCATATGCAATCGGTTGGTGCCCTCTGAAAGACCTTTCTTATATGCGGAGATGTATACAGCTTTTGGAAGTAGCCACCGTTCCATCATCAGCACTCTTTGATTGTCATACTCAAAGTGTGTTAAATTAAAATCAGCTACTTAAACAAACTTTGAACTAAGGAAAAAATGAATCATTTTATTACAGCCAGATATTATGGTTTGGCCGATCTTAATCTATTTTGAACAAAGTTGTGTTATCTCATTGTTGCCAACCATTTGTAAGACTTTTTATATTTATGTTGTTCGTTATATTCTTCAGATCCTCTAAGTATTGCCAGACTTTTTGCTCTTCAAAACTGCATTATTTTTTATACGCAGACAAACTAACTTTTAGCCTTATTTATAGAATTAAAGAAAGGAAATATATCGGATACAAATCTTTATCGAGCCATTGCTGTAAAAAAAAAAATATTTTCTGCCACACTTTTAATATTTTGGTGATATAAAATTCTTAAACATTAAAGATTGTGATACGTGTATTTAAACACTTGTTTTTGTAACCTTATGCAAATTGTTAATATGCCATTATTTTGTGTTGTTTTTGTTTTCATTGGAAGATTTGTATATAGAGCATTGAAAATACGTTCCAAACCATCAATGCGTACTTACTTACTTATAACACTTATTTTGTACAATTTTCCAATAGTTTTTGACAAGTAAGTGTTTAAAAACCCTCTGAGAAACTTCAATAAGGAAAAAGTTTTTTTAAAGCTTTAAGCTTTAAGTTCACAATGTTGGAGTCACTCCACTCTCGACCACAGATTAAAATGTTAACTGTGCAAAATGCAAAGTGGAGTTCTGTCACATTGTATTTGTCAGTTTAGTTACTTGTCTCAAAATTTTTAAAATTGACTCTGGGGTGGATTGAAAAAGGACAGTCAAATTCAAAAATATGAAAGTGCAAAAGGGAAAGATATAAAAGATATTTTTTTAACAATCGTAATGAGCAACGCCATTAACACATTAAAAAAGTTTAAAATTGCTAAAACTGCTGGATTTTACGAAAATCTAGTAAAATGTCAATATTCAAACATTTACGAATGAATCATCTCAACCCAAATTTATTTTGTCTTCTTTGTGAAAGTATGTCCCAAAAATTTTATTTGCCATATTCAAGTTTAGTAGAGTTTGTACTATGGAAGTAAAACGAATGCTAAGAACGGAAGTAGTAGTTACTGCAAATGCAAATTCATGGGCGATGATGCCCTATTAAAAGCAATGACTACGTTTTATCATGTAGCAAATGTAAATGTAGAAGCAATGTCATTGAAAAAAATTTAAAGAACAAAAAATTTTAAAATGATAGAAAAATTCTACATCAGACAAAGACGAATTCAAAGTACTTTCTTTAAAAAAATTAACTTGACTGACAGAAAAAAATACGATTTTTGATACAAAAGAAGAAAGAAAAAAACGAAGATGGAAATTTTTTTACAAATTTTCCAGAGGTAAAAAGTCTCGAAATCCGAGAAATTTGCAAAGAAGAAATCTGAAAAGTCTTTTTTACAAAAGTGTCGTTTTTAAAAAAAAAACTGCGTTATTTAAAACAAAAAAACTGGCGTTTATGTACGTTTGTGTTTAAAAAAAAAAAAAAAATGGTGTACTAAAAGTGATAATTTTTACAATAAATAGCATTTTTTTAAAAAATCTATTTTTTTTTTTTTAAATAAGCGTTTTTGCAACTTGCTGCTGTAAATGTTCTTCAAAACGAAATATTCTCTTAACTGGTGCACACTATAAAGTTTAAGTTTTGAGAATCCAGTTCTGTAACGTGTTCTATAGAAGTTGTTCTAAAACAAAATGTTTTAGAATAGATGCAATGGATAATTTTAAATTCGTTTAAGCATTTAAAACTTGTGCAAAAAAAAAACTTTTATAATTTCGTTTTCCCGAATCCTGTTACAAACGGCATGAACATTCAGACGTTCTTCCTGTCGGTAGCTCAAGTTATGGAAATGCTAAGAAACATGTTGTTTAACTTTGTGACTATTAGTCACAAAAAAAAAAATATACAAAAATAGGAATAACAAGCAAAAGGAGTAAAAGTAAGTAATACAATTCTATAATGGTGGCCCAGATGTACAAAATATACAATCGAACGAACGAACGAACACACTCTGTATACAACATACATATGAGATGCTGTAAGAAATAAATGGTGTCAATTTTGCAATGCCGGTATGACAACAACTATAAAGTACGTTTTTTTTAAACAGAGACGTCTCATAGTTACAAGGAAAGTTAGAGCTTTTGAATGTAACGGGAACATTAAATGTAACTCGGTGTTACGAGTTTCTTCTTCATTCATCATAACTTCCCATGGAGCATAGGGTTTCTACAAAGTTGTTCCATGATACCCTGTCATTCGAAAGATATTTCATCTCGTGTCACATGAAAAAATACTTTGTAAAATGACAAGAAAATAATGTTAGTTTTATTTTTAGCCAACTGCTATTCTACGAGAATTTTTTGTAAAAATTACGAGCTTTTTACCAATAAAATTGTAAATTGACAACTTTTTTGACGAGATAAAACTTAAAAGGAGTTTTCGTGGCTTTACTAGTCAATTGCCTACCTCTTATTTTACGAGCATTTCTAGTAAAAATTACTAGCTAATTTTGAAATTTTACAAGCTTTTTACCAATAAAATTGTAAATTTAAATATTTTTCGATGCTCTAAAATTAACAACGAATTTCGTGATTTTTTTTTGTAAAATTGCCTTGGAAATTCGGAGATTTACAAAAAAAATTGTAAATTTGTAAAAAAATATAGACCGAGCTGAACTTTTTAATAAAAAACATTTCTTGAAATACATCATATTTATTAATGTTGATGCGCTTAACATGAATATAAAAATAAGTTAAATCGGTCGGAGAGTTTTTAAGATATCGCTATTTGAAATTTGCAAAAACGCCTTTTTTTCCTATGGTCTAGAATTCCAAAAAAATAAATTCTCAAAATTCTTTCCCCTGCACAGTGGGACACAATCCATGAATTTTGGCCATAAATAGACCGCTGAAACTATATGTCAAAAAAGTATTACATATGGGTGTTGAAGGATCGCTGATCACGATTCTGGAAAAAAATTTCAAAATTCAAAATGGCGGATCCAAAATGGCGGACATGATTTTTTAATTCTTTGATTATTGTACTTAAGATAATCATTGTCCATGTATTTGGGGTCGTTAATATCGAATATGAGCTCAGACTTTCAAAATGGCGGATCCAATATGGCGACAAATTTAAAATTAAGATTTTTTATATGTTGTCTGTTTTGTCCAAAAACTTAGATTTTGATGGTTTTTCGGATGTTTAAACTGATTTTGGATTTAAAGATTTGAAATTCAAAATGGCGGATCCAATATGGCGGATACGCTTTTTTAGTTCTTAGGTAATTGTACTTAGTTATTCATTGTCGATGTATTTGCGGTCGATAATTACAATTATGAGCTCAGATTTTTTAAATTCAAAATGGCGGATCCAATATGGCGACAAATAAAATATTTTTTCTATGTTGTCTGTTTTGGCCAAAAACTTTGATTTTTATCGTTTTTCGGATGATAAATCTGATTTTAGAATCAGATATTTGAAATTCAAAATAGCAGATCCGATATAGCGGACCAAATATTAAATTATTGATTAATGTTTCAAAATATCACTAGGAAATGATTGCGCAACGTTAATCACGAATACGAACTCAAATTTTTTTAAATCAAAATGGCGGATATGTATAATGTTTACATTCCTAAGTTTTTATAAATTCATTTTTTTGCTTTTATCAAGAGATTTTAATAAAATATAATTTTTTTTAATGCGTCAAAAACTTCATATATTAAGTGGCGTATTTAAGAGGGAGATTTTTTATTTCTAATTAATATTTGCCATCCGAAATGTACAAATAATGTCATAAGCTAACAATTTTATAAAAAATATTTTAAATGCTATCGCCAAAATGTGCCCGCTTAAATGCGTTTCCAGCTTTAGTGTTTAGCATTAGAGATGGACGCTGGTCAAGTGATTGAAGCGTGATGGAAAGTAAGCGTGATTCAAATTTTTTGTTTATGAGTGATAAGTGAGTGAGACGTTTTTTTGCGTTAGTGATTCGTAAAGAGTGCACGTCACACGTGAGTGGGGTGTTTTGTTTAGTTACATAAATAGTGAGTAAGCGTGAGTAAAAACGATTGGGTAAATTATGTTTTTTTTTTGCGTGAGCGTGAGATAACGTGAGTGAAAATTCACTCAAGTGCCCATCTCCAGCAATCATGCCAATGTTGTCTAAGTTGGAAATTTTTTATTGAAAATCAATAGAAAAAATAAATATCAAAAAAATTTTAAACTTCCATTTTAGGTCATTTCTAAACGTCATATTTAAGTTTATTGCCTCTATGTCAATAGTTTATGAACGGTCGCACAGGGTCGCAAAAATGTGAATAGAATACATTGTCAGAAATAGATTGTAATTCGAGGTTTGTCAATATCATTTGGACTTTTTTGGACTTTGGTGTGGAAAAGAGACGGATTTCAACAAAAGTATGAATTTTCATAATTTTTTTAAAAAAATATATACTTATAGCTTACTTTTTGGCAGTTTATCTCATGTGTTGCACAAACAGGTATGGCTTTAGGAGAACTTTGCAGAAAATTTGATAAAATATTGTGTTGGAGTACAAAAAAAAATATTTTGTTTCATAAACAAAAAATATAAAAAAAATCTCAAACTTTGACTTTAACCTCATGCAAAAAAAAAAAAATTTAATTACAATAAAAAGATATTAAAGGTGAACAAAACTCAAGATGTCGACATTCTGAAAAAATAATTTTAAACAAGTGTTGCCTTACAGGCCTAATTGGCCAAAAAATGGAAATCCTGGCCCATAGCGCCCTAACTGCTTCATACGCACAGTGCGACATTTGGCCAATCTAGGTGGACAAAAATCGAAAAATAAAAGTTGGCGAATTGTTATAATTTAAATGAATGTGACAGCAAACAATCCATATACTATGGAAATAATCATAATATGACGAAAAAAGTGCTGTTTCATTTGATACAGGAGTTTAAAGTCACATCTTGTAATAGACTTTTGAGAAATAAAATATATTTTTGAGCACCATCCCAACTTCAAACACTTATAACTTTTTTGCTGTTGGAGTTATAAGTCCATTTCTTTTTTTAAAAATACAGTATTTTTAATCTAGTTTTTAAATCCGTGCTCATTTTTTAATTTAATCGAAAACTTATTGTTGTAATTTATTAAAAACAAAAATTAAAAATTAAAAAAAAAAAAAGAAAAAAACGGAAACTTCGTTGGAATAAAACTATAGTTTCCTCACGCTCCCTCACACGACCTATACATGTGGCAGGTGTTGGAATATCTCTAGTAAGAGATTAAACCATGTTTGCTGGCGATTTTTTGCGATTTATAGAGAATTTTAAAGTTTAGTGAACGTCTAAAATGGACTTTTTGCTTGATTTTTTTTTTAATTCCAGAGACTTTTAGTTTTAAACTATATGAAAAATACACTTATATTGCACATAAAATTGAATGATTATGTAAGAATACATTATAATATAAAATGTAATGTGTTATTACACCAAACCCTTGTTTAACGGCATTACATTTGTTTAACGATGTTTAGTTTTTGTATAAAATATGGGAAAATTGGATAATTGTTAAATTCGTAGAATTCGCAATGGAATTAAAATAATGATAACCAAATAACTTTAATTTTTTGGTTTGAAATTCTAAAATATGAGTGATACAAATCACACGATTTCAATAAATTACTGTACTGCTATTTCTATTTCTATTGTAAAATCGTTTTGTGTGTAATAAATTTATAAAACTGCAAATAGAGGGTTGACCACGCCCCTTTTTGTTACAGTATAGAGTTAATTTTACAATGTACATAAGTCAAAAAAGGAAATCTAGCCCAAGGTTGTCCAAAACAGCTTAAATGTCTGTTATAAAAAAAGTGGGCGTATACCGCCCATTAATAATTGTCTTCGAGGTTATTGTGTACATTTTTTTTTACAAAATGGTACACAAATAATAATTTTTTTACAAAATTTCATAAAAATTCTTCAAATTATTTAAGCAATTTCTTAAAAAATAGTTAATTTCCCAAAAATGGGCGTGGCAATTGTTCGATTGTTCCAAATTTTGTTGTCAATATTAGTTATGTCCTACATTATTATCAAACCAAATTTCAAGCCAGGATCTTTTAAATTAGATTTTTGTCCACCTAGATTGGCCAAATGTCGCACTGTGATACGGCTTGAGACAAATTTTCATTTAAAATATATTTTGAACATTTTGTTTTTAAAAACTTTTCTCCAAAAATGTTAAAATGGTCTGATTTGGCTTAAATTGAGTTTAAATGAAAGTATGTCAATGGAAAAAAGATTTTGAGATTTTTACCATGATAATGTTTTAAGGCTGGTGTCTGATTTTAAAAATGATGCAGGACGCCACCTCAGTTTGGCTATATAAGCTACCGTCTTAAAAAAAATACAATAAGAATTACTGTTTTTATTTTCTTAAAACCAAAAAGGTTTGTAACTTCGATTTGTAACTTAGATAATAATTAACCTGCTGGTGAATAAAAACATTTTTTCACCAACTGGTGAATAAAACGCAACATAATTACTTTCATCACAATTTTTTTTTTCATAAACTTTTTTTTCATAATTTTTTTTTTCAATTTTTTTTATCATTTTTTTTATACATTAAATTTATTTTTTCATCAAATTTTTTTGTTCATATTTTTTTTTCATAAATTTTTTTTTTTATTAAAATTTTTTTTTTGTAAATTTTTTTTTCTCATCAAATTTATTTTTTCACCAATTTTTAATCAAAAAAAAATTTTTCATCATTTTTTTTTTATAATTTTTATTTTATCAAATTTTTTTTACGTATTTTTTTTCGAATTTCCGGACTTTCAAAATTGAAAGAAAAACTTTCTTGCCACACAAAAATGAGGCTTTTTTGAGTTAGAGCGATAGTACCAAATTTTATTAAAATGTTATTTTGTTCAGTTTGTTTGTGTAAAAATTGGAAGTCGGTCGTTTGCACCCTTCTGGAAGCGATTCCGAAGCAATTGTGGAGTTTTTTTGTTTTTTATCCCTTCATAGTTGTTCGGATGAGTTGTGCATGAGGGGTGCAATTTAAGACCGACCCCCAATCATTTTTATTTCCCAACATTTTTTCTGAACATAACTCCTCAATATCTCCCTTCCCTAAAGGTACTCCCAGGGAGTCTTGTTGCCCAGCCGGTTCTCACCAGAAGTCTGATCGTTTAAGAAGTTTGGTGTTTCTCTATTAAGACTCAGCTATTCTCAGTTACCTTCCCTATAATGTAAAAGTTAGCCCCACCCTTTGCCATGCATCAGCTTTTCCGTTATCATTTTGTGTGCGATTAGTCGTTCAATTGAGTGAGCTATCATTATCGTTCATTTGAGATTATAAACCTAGTTCATTAATCAAGCCTAGTAGTTCAGTATTTGTTTTCGTTAAACAGTTCCTAACAATTCAAATATAAAAATATTAAAAAACAAGTAGAAAAATTTAATTCGACTTGGTCGAATCTATGAATACCCTCCACAATGTTATCTGATAGTAATTTTCTAAAAAAAAATTTAAAAAATTGCATTACAAATTTTTTATTAGAAATATGTATATTATTTTGAGTCAAACTTTCTTTTAATCAATCAAATTTTTTTGAGTGTACAATTTTTTTGACTGTCAGCATTTTTTTGAGTCTGTCGTTTCATTTAAAAAAATAATAATGTGTAAATTTTTTTTTTGAGTGTAACATTTTTTTTTTTTTTGAGTGTAAATTTTTTTTTTGAGTGTAAATTTTTTTTAGTGTACAAATTCTTTGAGTAACAAATTACTTTGTAAAATATTTTTGTTGTTTTATACCTACATATATGTAATACAAAAAAAAAAACTATTTCACATATTTTCCTCTTTTTATATTACCATCCTTTTCTTTAAAAACCAAAAACAAATTAACATTCAATCATACACATACTTTATTTGATTTTTTTCCCGTTATATACAGTTACACTAACAATAACAAATATTTACTTGTCCAACAACTAAACTGCACCCACGACAAGAAAACAAACAACAACAAGTTTTACAAAACTGGTATTTCACCATGCTATTAAAACTTGTTTAACGAGTTTTCAACAGTTTAAGGTGAAACAAATCTGAAATTCAGTGCATTGCTTATAACTTTTGAGCCACTGAACCGATTTTTCTGAAATTCAAAACCAAACAGCCTTGGGGAACAACAAATATATATGCTAAGCTTCAGTCCCCTCAGAATTGTCTTTCGAAAGTTATAGTGGTTTTAATCTTGTAAATTCGAAAAATACCCTTCCCGAAATTTACTATTTTGCTCATAACTTTTGAACCACTGGACCGATTTCGCTGGATTGCAATACCAACCTGACCCGGTAAATGAAGAACATATATGTCAAACTTCAGGAGCCTCCGTAAAGTCTTTCAAAAGTTAGCGTGTTTTCAACGGACGGACAGACAGACAGACAGACGGACGGACGGACGGACATCGCTAGATCGACTTAAAATCGATCAAGGATCATGAATATATATACTTTATGGGGTCCTAGACCAATATTTCGATGTGTTACAAACGGAATGACAAACTTATATATACCCTCTATCACTAGAGTGGAGGGTATAAAAAGAAACAAGCAACTGTTGGCAAAAGAACTAACCTTCATCTTTTCTATTGTAATCAAATGTTATTGCAACAGAAAAACCACACCTGGTACACCTAAGGTTATAAACGTCTCTGTAATTTTCTTTTCCTTTTTAAATTCAAGTAGTACCATTTTTAGTATAAAATATTTAAAATTGTTAAAAATGTCTATTTACCTGGCGTTGTTATCATCCGGCTGTATATATTGGAAATGTTGAGTGTATGTATGGAAATTGTTGTTGTTATTTGTGAAACTTTAGACAAGTTTTCAGAGTTTGTAGTCTACTATGACTAGGGTGACCATTTTTTTCTGAACTCAAATCAGTACGCCCAAGTTTTTGTGTTTTTTTTTTTTTTTGATAAATAGCTTTCTGAAAACTCATTTCTGTGGGAAAATACTGATGATTTGTTCAAAATATGTCGGTCAAACATATTGGGGTCAATTAGTATTTTAGTAAAAACAACTATTAAAAAGCAACTGCCATTAACTTTTGTCGCTGTTTTGAAAATTTTGTTGACTTAAAAAACCTTTATTTGAATGTTTTGATCGTTTCGGTGCAGAAAATATTACAAAAACCCACAGGTTTTGAGAGTGAGAAAATCTTTCCGATTTTGAGGATTTTTCCACTTTGGGTTCATGCAATTACTTTATCTTTCAAAAAATATTGAAAATTCATCATCCCGAGAACATTTCGTCTCTGAAAACCTTAAAATGAGGGTAAAAAATCTTATGTTCAGATACACTTTTGCAAAAGAAAACCTCTTGTAATTTATCTCATTGTCAGACTTAAGTTATCAAAAACTACTCTGACGACTTATTTTGTGGAAATTAAAGTTATTGTATAGAATTTTCGAATACATTTAGTTTTTACAGTAAAATGTACAAAAATCAGTACAATCAGTACGGATTAAAAAAAAATCAGTACAAATCAGTACAACGTTTTTTGATCAGTATAAGTGATCAAAAATCAGTACATATACTGATCAAATCAGTACGAATGGTCAGTCTAACTATATCGTCCGTCTGTTTGTCCGTCCATCTGTCTGTTGTTATATTGTGACTTGTCCAAGTTACTTCTTGCCATGTTTAAAAAAAATACTCCAGATTATGGAGTGTACGATTGCAGTGCATTTATATTTGCATATTTGAGCGTTGAAGCTGATAATGCAAATGTTTCATGGAGGACATGAAGCAAAAAGGAAAAAATGATACGAAACGAATAATGATAGGATGCAATGCGTTACATACAAATGGAATGAAATTTTATGTTTGTTGACGTTGTCTGCATCCGTTGCAATTTTAGCAGATTGCCATCACCATCATCATCATCTTGGTAGTCATCAGCATAAGGCATCGTCTTTTGAATTTTTACGTTTTAGTGTTTTAGTCTACCGGCAAACATGAAATAAGACAAGAGTGACTAATAGTGGCAAGCATAGTTTTGTGTTGCAAATGATGCAACAACAACATACCTCCTAGTTTACTTATTTACTACATTTACAAGTTTAACAACACACACGTACTAACTAACGTCTTATCATCATCCTATGGCTATGTAGGGTTTTTTTCTGTATTTAAATGAAATAGGTAGTCACTTACTTAACCATAATAGAAACCAACTATTCCTGTTTTTAAAGCCAGTGTGTTTTTGTTTTTTTTTTTGGTGCGAGTTCCTTTGCTAGACATGTACAAAAGTACGTTTGTTTGTTGTTGCCACAGAAAAACAACTTGTGCCATCATAAACATTTACAAAAGCTGAAATAATAATTTTTATTTGAGCAACAAAGTGTGAAATTTAAAAAAAAAGCATATGTTCAGATTTACCTGATGGATACAAATAGTTTTAGCAATATTCTAATGGAATAAATTAATATATAAACAAAAAAAAAACATAGATTCGGCCTTTTCGAATGTATTGATACCCTTCACAATGCCAAAAAGATTATTTGAAAAAAAAAAAAAAAAAATTTTTTTGAAAAAAAAAAAAAAAAAAATTTTGGTAAAAAAAAATCCCCGAAATTTTTTCAACTCACAATCAGTTTAACTATATAAGCTACTAACAAAAAAGAAAACAAGTATTACACTCACATAAAAAATCGGTTGGAATGAGGTTGCCACAACCGCAATACGGTTGTTGTAACCGGCTTGCGGTTGTCCCAACCGTACGAGGTTGCAGCAACCGTAAATTGAGGTTGTTATAACTTTTTTAAAATATTTTTGTGTCATTTGCCACAAAATTTAAAAAAAGTTGCTACAACTGCAAACCCCGGTTGTAGCAACCGTAAATAACGACATTGCCGGTTGCTACTACCTCAAGTTCTCGGTTCCCTCAACTGATAATAAAAATAACAAAACTTCAAAAAATTCAATGTCATTAAATAAAAAAATATTGAAAAATACATTTATTTTTCTTCAAAATTTCAACATTTGGATGAAAAAACAGGAATTTATAGATTTAATGGGGTAAGTTTTTGTACTTTAAGTGATACAATAGTTTAACTTATGCCATTTTTCTTCTTTTAATTTATAGAAATAATGGAATATGCTAAACTCTCACACCAATTAAAAAATGAATCAAAAATTAACGGTATGAGATGGAAGTCCTCAAATTTGGATTTGGCAGAAAATGGTAATATAAAAAAAGTGAAAAAAAATATTTCAGAATCTGAGACTTTTTCGATGGAAAAAATTTCTCAAAATCTGAGACTTTTTCTATAGAAAAATTGTCTCAGAATCTAAGCCTTTTTGTATAGAAAAAATTTCTTCGAATCTGAGACTTTATCTATAAAAAAAATTCTCAGAATCTGAGACTCTTTCTATAAAAAAATGTATCAGAATCTGAGACTTTTTCAATAGAAAAAATGTCTCAGAATCTGAGACTTTTTCTATAGAAAAACTGTCTCAGAATCTGAGACTTTTTCTATAGAAAAACTGTCTCAGAATCTGAGACTTTTTCTATAGAAAAACTGTCTCAGAATCTGAGACTTTTTCTATAGAAAAACTGTCTCAGAATCTGAGACTTTTTCTATAGAAAAACTGTCTCAGAATCTGAGACTTTTTCTATAGAAAAACTGTCTCAGAATCTGAGACTTTTTCTATAGAAAAACTGTCTCAGAATCTGAGACTTTTTCTATAGAAAAACTGTCTCAGAATCTGAGACTTTTTCTATAGAAAAACTGTCTCAGAATCTGAGACTTTTTCTATAGAAAAACTGCCTCAGAATCTGAGACTTTTTCTATAGAAAAACTGTCTCAGAATCTGAGACTTTTTCTATAGAAAAACTGTCTCAGAATCTGAGACTTTTTCTATAGAAAAACTGTCTCAGAATCTGAGACTTTTTCTATAGAAAAACTGTCTCAGAATCTGAGACTTTTTCTATAGAAAAACTGTCTCAGAATCTGAGACTTTTTCTATAGAAAAACTGTCTCAGAATCTGAGACTTTTTCTATAGAAAAACTGTCTCAGAATCTGAGACTTTTTCTATAGAAAAACTGTCTCAGAATCTGAGACTTTTTCTATAGAAAAACTGTCTCAGAATCTGAGACTTTTTCTATAGAAAAACTGTCTCAGAATCTGAGACTTTTTCTATAGAAAAACTGTCTCAGATTCTGAGACTTTTTCTATAGAAAAACTGTCTCAGAATCTGAGACTTTTTCTATAGAAAAACTGTCTCAGAATCTGAGACTTTTTCTATAGAAAAACTGTCTCAGAATCTGAGACTTTTTCTATAGAAAAACTGTCTCAGAATCTGAGACTTTTTCTATAGAAAAACTGTCTCAGAATCTGAGACTTTTTCTATAGAAAAACTGTCTCAGAATCTGAGACTTTTTCTATAGAAAAACTGTCTCAGAATCTGAGACTTTTTCTATAGAAAAACTGTCTCAGAATCTGAGACTTTTTCTATAGAAAAACTGTCTCAGAATCTGAGACTTTTTCTATAGAAAAACTGTCTCAGAATCTGAGACTTTTTCTATAGAAAAACTGTCTCAGAATCTGAGACTTTTTCTATAGAAAAACTGTCTCAGAATCTGAGACTTTTTCTATAGAAAAACTGTCTCAGAATCTGAGACTTTTTCTATAGAAAAACTGTCTCAGAATCTGAGACTTTTTCTATAGAAAAACTGTCTCAGAATCTGAGACTTTTTCTATAGAAAAACTGTCTCAGAATCTGAGACTTTTTCTATAGAAAAACTGTCTCAGAATCTGAGACTTTTTCTATAGAAAAACTGTCTCAGAATCTGAGACTTTTTCTATAGAAAAACTGTCTCAGAATCTGAGACTTTTTCTATAGAAAAACTGTCTCAGAATCTGAGACTTTTTCTATAGAAAAACTGTCTCAGAATCTGAGACTTTTTCTATAGAAAAACTGTCTCAGAATCTGAGACTTTTTCTATAGAAAAACTGTCTCAGAATCTGAGACTTTTTCTATAGAAAAACTGTCTCAGAATCTGAGACTTTTTCTATAGAAAAACTGTCTCAGAATCTGAGACTTTTTCTATAGAAAAACTGTCTCAGAATCTGAGACTTTTTCTATAGAAAAACTGTCTCAGAATCTGAGACTTTTTCTATAGAAAAACTGTCTCAGAATCTGAGACTTTTTCTATAGAAAAACTGTCTCAGAATCTGAGACTTTTTCTATAGAAAAACTGTCTCAGAATCTGAGACTTTTTCTATAGAAAAACTGTCTCAGAATCTGAGACTTTTTCTATAGAAAAACTGTCTCAGAATCTGAGACTTTTTCTATAGAAAAACTGTCTCAGAATCTGAGACTTTTTCTATAGAAAAACTGTCTCAGAATCTGAGACTTTTTCTATAGAAAAACTGTCTCAGAATCTGAGACTTTTTCTATAGAAAAACTGTCTCAGAATCTGAGACTTTTTCTATAGAAAAACTGTCTCAGAATCTGAGACTTTTTCTATAGAAAAACTGTCTCAGAATCTGAGACTTTTTCTATAGAAAAACTGTCTCAGAATCTGAGACTTTTTCTATAGAAAAACTGTCTCAGAATCTGAGACTTTTTCTATAGAAAAACTGTCTCAGAATCTGAGACTTTTTCTATAGAAAAACTGTCTCAGAATCTGAGACTTTTTCTATAGAAAAACTGTCTCAGAATCTGAGACTTTTTCTATAGAAAAACTGTCTCAGAATCTGAGACTTTTTCTATAGAAAAACTGTCTCAGAATCTGAGACTTTTTCTATAGAAAAACTGTCTCAGAATCTGAGACTTTTTCTATAGAAAAACTGTCTCAGAATCTGAGACTTTTTCTATAGAAAAACTGTCTCAGAATCTGAGACTTTTTCTATAGAAAAACTGTCTCAGAATCTGAGACTTTTTCTATAGAAAAACTGTCTCAGAATCTGAGACTTTTTCTATAGAAAAACTGTCTCAGAATCTGAGACTTTTTCTATAGAAAAACTGTCTCAGAATCTGAGACTTTTTCTATAGAAAAACTGTCTCAGAATCTGAGACTTTTTCTATAGAAAAACTGTCTCAGAATCTGAGACTTTTTCTATAGAAAAACTGTCTCAGAATCTGAGACTTTTTCTATAGAAAAACTGTCTCAGAATCTGAGACTTTTTCTATAGAAAAACTGTCTCAGAATCTGAGACTTTTTCTATAGAAAAACTGTCTCAGAATCTGAGACTTTTTCTATAGAAAAACTGTCTCAGAATCTGAGACTTTTTCTATAGAAAAACTGTCTCAGAATCTGAGACTTTTTCTATAGAAAAACTGTCTCAGAATCTGAGACTTTTTCTATAGAAAAACTGTCTCAGAATCTGAGACTTTTTCTATAGAAAAACTGTCTCAGAATCTGAGACTTTTTCTATAGAAAAACTGTCTCAGAATCTGAGACTTTTTCTATAGAAAAACTGTCTCAGAATCTGAGACTTTTTCTATAGAAAAACTGTCTCAGAATCTGAGACTTTTTCTATAGAAAAACTGTCTCAGAATCTGAGACTTTTTCTATAGAAAAACTGTCTCAGAATCTGAGACTTTTTCTATAGAAAAACTGTCTCAGAATCTGAGACTTTTTCTATAGAAAAACTGTCTCAGAATCTGAGACTTTTTCTATAGAAAAACTGTCTCAGAATCTGAGACTTTTTCTATAGAAAAACTGTCTCAGAATCTGAGACTTTTTCTATAGAAAAACTGTCTCAGAATCTGAGACTTTTTCTATAGAAAAACTGTCTCAGAATCTGAGACTTTTTCTATAGAAAAACTGTCTCAGAATCTGAGACTTTTTCTATAGAAAAACTGTCTCAGAATCTGAGACTTTTTCTATAGAAAAACTGTCTCAGAATCTGAGACTTTTTCCTATAGAAAAACTGTCTCAGAATCT